>CM040187.1:33192527-33735027 GCA_022606455.1 Callitettix versicolor
TGTAAAACATATATATATATATATATATATATATATATGTGTGTGTGTGTGTGTGTGTGTGTGTGTGTGTGTGTGTGTGTGTGTGTGTGTGTGTTTACCAGCCTCACTTTCACAATTTTAGTCCGATTTTTGATTCAAACTTGGCACGAAATTCGATTAGCTTGAACAAGTTCATTACCCATCAAAATCTGTTTAATCATTTATAAATGGGTGCTTTTCATTTCTTCTAAAATTCATAAGCCTAACTGGTATTATTTTAATGTTTTTGAAAAACTGTGATTTACGATTTCACCTCCATAATCAGCGTTACAAATTGCATAAATTAACATTATTAGTTTTAAAAATTCATTAAAATTAAGAAAATTGAATTATATGGCAGTCGTACAGTCGAAATTGTAGTTTCAATGTAATTTGAAAGTGTAAGATGTTGATATGTGTGAATTTTATTGCTGGTTTTAATGGTGAAATTAATAAAGAATCTCGTGCGAGACAGCTGCGTGTACAGATAAGACCTCCTGTGATGCCTGATGTCAAAAATCATAGTTAAGTAAATACAAAACAGATAAGGCGCAGAAAAGTATTTATTTTGAAGTCGAATTGATTGAGATTGATGTGTTTTAATTAAATTTTTCTCTGTACACTCGAATAAAGTCTCATGACTATATATCGATGTGATAGTGAAGGGGCACTAGTAGCTCGTAAGCCATGGAACTCGTAGTAGTGCTCGCGTTGTGCCTCGCGGTTACTTCTTCCTCAGTGCTGGCGGCACAGGAGTGGTGGAGGACTGCCATCTTCTATCAGATTTACCCGAGGTCCTTCAAGGACAGTGATGGCAATGGTGTGGGAGACTTGAACGGTAACCGTTGCAGTTTTATTATGATCAGTAACGTTTGTCCCTGCACCGCGAAGTAATAACATTATATAGCCTACCTTTCTGTATATAGCATGGTACTTTAGTTAATTGAACTTCTATTTAAAACTTTTCCATCAATTTAGTTTACTTTTTAAGTTCTACGAAAATCAATTTATTTTTTATCAAGGTCAGAGTTTTCAAAATTTTTATTGATCAATTGAAAAACTACCGCCATTTATAAAGGCCTACATTTATAATGTGTTACTGATAGGCTATCCAGTGAAATTTAGAAGATATTCTTTCTATAAATGTTCGCTATTCCAAGCGACTAGGGAAGCAAATTTTAAAATCGGTATTTGGGATGAATGAAATTTTTGAAAGGTTATAATTTGCAAATAACTAATATCTAAAATAAATCAATCCATAAATAACTTCTTCATAGGTTAAATTTGGCTATATTTTTCAAATTTCTAAAATACAAAATTAACTCAGAAAATCGTTACTTCACTTTATACCTTTATTGATATAAAACAAATTAATTCATAATGGATTTCTTCTTACATTAAATTTGGCTACATTTTCAAATTTCTAAAATACTAACGTAACTCAGAATATCGTTACTTCACTTTATACCTTTATTGATATAAAATAAATTAATTCATAAAGGATTTCTTCTTACATTAAATTTGGCTACATTTTTCAAATTTCTAAAATACAAACGTAACTCAGAATATCGTTACTTCACTTTATACCTTTATTGAAATAAAATAAATTAATTCATAAAGGATTTCTTCTTACATTAAATTTGGCTACATTTTTCAAATTTCTAAAATACAAACGTAACTCAGAATATCGTTACTTCACTTTATACCTTTATTGAAATAAAATAAATTAATTCATAAAGGATTTCGTCTTACATTAAATTTGGCTACATTTTCAAATTTCTAAAATACAAACGTAACTCAGAATATCGTTACTTCACTTTATACCTTTATTGAAATAAAATAAATTAATTCATAAAGGATTTCGTCTTACATTAAATTTGGCTACATTTTCAAATTTCTAAAATACAAACGTAACTCAGAATATCGTTACTTCACTTTATACCTTTATTGAAATAAAATAAATTAATTCATAAAGGATTTCGTCTTACATTAAATTTGGCTACATTTTCAAATTTCTAAAATACAAACGTAACTCAGAATATCGTTACTTCACTTTATACCTTTATTGAAATAAAATAAATTAATTCATAAAGGATTTCGTCTTACATTAAATTTGGCTACATTTTCAAATTTCTAAAATAAAAACGTAACTCAGAATATCGTTACTTCACTTTATACCTATATTGATATAAAATAAAGTAATTCATAAAGGATTTCTTCTTACATTAAATTTGGCTACATTTTCAAATTTCTAAAATACTAACGTAACTCAGAATATCGTTACTTCACTTTATACCTACATTGATATAAAATAAATTAATTCATAAAGGATTTCTTCTTACATTAAAGGCAACGTTTTCAAATTTCTAAAATACAAACGTAACTCAGAATATCGTTACTTCATTTTATACCTTTATTGATATAAAATAAATTAATTCATAAAGGATTTCTTCTTACATTAAATTTGGCTACATTTTCAAATTTCTAAAATACAAACGTAACTCAGAATATCGTTTACTTCATTTTATACCTTTATTGATATAAAATAAATTAATTCATAAAGGATTTCTTCTTACATTAAATTTGGCTACATTTTCAAATTTCTAAAATACAAACGTAACTCAGAAAATCGTTACTTCACTTTACACCTTTACTGATATAAAATAAATTAATTCATAAAGGATTTCTTCTTACATTAAATTTGGCTACATTTTCAAATTTCTAAAATACAAACGTAACTCAGAATATCGTTACTTCACTTTATACCTTTATTGATATAAAATAAATTAATTCATAAAGGATTTCTTCTTACATTAAATTTGGCTACATTTTCAAATTTCTAAAATACAAACGTAACTCAGAAAATCGTTACTTCACTTTACACCTTTACTGATATAAAATAAATTAATTCATAAAGGATTTCTTCTTACATTAAATTTGGCTACATTTTCAAATTTCTAAAATACAAACGTAACTCAGAAAATCGTTAATTCACTTTACACCTTTACTGATATAAAATAAATTAATTCATAAAGGATTTCTTCTTACATTAAATTAAGCTACATTTTCAAATTTCTAAAATACAAACGTAACTCAGAAAATCGTAACTTCACTTTATATTTTTATTCCAATTCAACTGATTAAAATAAAAATTTTAATTAAATAAGAAAGTGATCTGTTTTGGTCTTGGTTTAGAAGTTATAACCAACAAGATTTCAATATTATGCTTTATAAAAATATTTCGGAAAAGAGGTTGAATTAACAAATAAAATTTTGAAATTTTACTTTCCCCGATTATTCTGTTTCGTACATTTAATGTAAGATAATTATTAAACTAACCTAATTACTTAATATGCTTTAGTAACTTTCTTGCAGGGGATTTAAGATACTAAATAACTGTTTATCTTTTTGCAGTAAAATTATAAGTTGTAACCTAATCCCGGCATGAATCATAGATTAAAAAACCGGAAAATGTCAACACAGATGTCCTATTTACTGCATTTTGTACTAGGATATTTTTAAGAATGTCTTATAGGTAAAATAACGAACCAATATGAATATTTAAGTATAGTTTTAGTCAAATGTTTTGTGTTAAATTATTTAAAACTAATAATGATGAACTTTAACTGTATTTCCTGCTGTAATATTTGAAGAAAAAGTGTTAAAGTAAGTTTTCCGAAATTCAGATTTTATTCCGTCAGCCCTATCTTATAACGTAGCATAATAATATTTAAAATAATTATTAATTCCAGTCATTTTGTAAATTTCGTGTTTTAATGTTGTTAATTTAGCCTAATTATTTTGTTACAAGTCTAATACTGTAATTCCTAATCGGTCATTTGCTATCTTTAGTCACTAAGAAATAATACACGGAGTTTCGAGAGAGATTGTAATAGGAAACCTCGTTCTCAATTGCTTAACCTAAAAAAATAAAAAGCTTAAAAACTAGAACAAACCTCTATATATCTAGGTTGAAGTACGTTTATTTCTTCCCGAAAATAAATAGTGCAACACAATTGAGGCCGTTGTAATGCTGTTGCAGGTATTTCCTCCAAAGTTGACTACCTAGCAGATGCAGGCGTTAATGCAGTATGGTTGTCGCCAATTTACACATCCCCCATGGATGATTTCGGCTACGATATATCCGACTTCACGGACGTGGATCCCACATTCGGAACCTTAGCCGATCTTAAGTCCTTGATAAGTAGCCTCCAAGAAAAAGGTAAGCAAACAAACTCTGTTTTTTAAATCTCTTTAGAAAATAATTCACACGCGAACCCAATGAATAATTTTTCTGCTCCGTTTAATCTGAGTTTAAATATTTTTAAAGCAAAACAGTTTTAAAGGACATTTCACAATTTTTTTCGAAAACTATCTTGTTTGCAGTAATTATGAAGAATTCCTTAATCAACTGATGGATTCCTTAATCATAACCAGATGGGGTTGGCATCATGGTATGTTCCATGCTTATGACCTTGAAATGAGCAAAGATTCTGCGCAAGCGTACGTTTGTCCGCACACTGAAATTCGGAATTTTTTTTATTCAAACTTTTTTGGTACGACAATCGATCTTAGATGCGTTCATTACTCATATCTACTCAATAGTTTAAAAATGGTGGCCACTTCATAACCTTGCAGATCATAACCTTCTGTCTTACGTGTTTTTGAAATATCTCATTTCACCATAGTAATAAACGTTAATATATGCATAAATTAGCTTTTAAATTTTTCATTGTAATTTAGCAATTTAAAATGACAATGTATACAAGTATCAACTCTGAGTGCAATGGTGAAAACAGATTGTCAAAAAAGTGTTATATGGAAAAAATAATTGTTGGAAATTAGCTTCCATCATGTCGGCCAGAAAGCTACTACCGCGATTCTTCCTTAGTTTTGGGTCTCGTGTTTGTTGTGGAAATATCACGCAAGTACAGCTGCCACAGCTGGTGATAGCGACAGATTCATAGCCAAATGAATTTACAAGTCACTGATAAATGTTGACCTAAATCTTAAAGTAGCACGGTCGCACTGTCACCTCAATAAAACTACGGAAAACCAATATTATTTTTTTTAGTTATATTATGTTGAGTGTAAATATATTTGTACTTATGTATTATTTACGTTTCGCAAGTATAATACATCTTATTATAAGATTATAATCCCATCTTGAGATATTTCGCGCCTAGGTAGTCGTTATTATTTTAAAATTTATACATATTCATTGAATTGTTTTCGATTCAGGTATTAAAATAATCCTGGACTTTGTACCGAACCACTCGAGCTACCTACACCCTTGGTTCAACATGTCTGTGTACCAGCAAGGCAACTACAGCGACTACTATGTGTGGCATAACCAAAATGGCACCGACCCCAATAACCCCATTGTTCCCAATAACTGGGTAAGTTGAGAAGCCTTCTTGTATTACCTGACTTTGTGTGTATCACTGCAGCACAGGAACATCTGTTTGATTAAGTTCCACAAATCGCAAAAATTTTTTTTATCCATTTCTGGCCATAAAAACCTTTAAAAATTTTACAATCCTTATCTTACTAAAATAATTTTTCACGATTGTGATCAATTTTCGCTCAGAAATAATTCTTAAAGACTTAAACGAAACGTGATTACTTTACCAAAAACAGGTCGTCGGTTGTTCCAATTAACTCTCCAATCGTAAATTTCTTTTATTTAAAATTAAATACGATGATTTTTGTTTTAAATCTTCATTACAAGTGACCAAGTGAGAAAATCTGACGGACTGAATTTAAGAAATTTGGCCGATTGTTGTTTTCTTATAGCTCCAGGTCTGAATTTATTTGGTAAATTACTTTAATTGTTCTTTAATTGTTAATTGTTTTAACAAACGAAAAACTGGTTAATGTTTTTGCATCAAGATAAAACTATGTTTTTGAGGAAATGCTCTGTTACACATAGAATTTGTAAAAGCGAAAATGATTATTTAAAGAACATTTAATAATAATTAGTTTTAAATTATAATAATGATAAAATAATTACTGTTTTGAAATTTGAAGCTTTAACAATGTAGAAGTCGATAAATTATTCTGTTTTTAATGAAAACAGTTTTTAAACACTGATGAGTTTTATCAGTCACTATCGCTTCTTACCTTAACAGCTGACAAAAACGTCATTGATATGCCTCGCTGTTTTGCTACAGAGATACAAACATGTCAGACACACACACACACACACACACACACACTGTTCCGTTGATTACGTTTTATTCCTACGACTATTGTCACTAATGTTTACAATATTATATTTTCAGATCAGTAATTTCAGTGGCTCAGCTTGGCAATGGAATGAAGTCAGACAGCAATACTACCTGCATCAGTTTGGTTACTACCAGCCTGATCTGAATTTCAGAAGTCCTGCCGTAGTTCAGGAGATGACAGTAAGTGGTAACAGCATGATCCTTGTTTTTATTTTAAACGCTTAAAGTAATCGTAACATTTGTTACGTTTCAATCTATTCATGGTTGGCTTTGATACGTTCAGCAGTTTGCAGAAGCTTTAAATCATTGTTTTTATTTTACGCTTTTTTGTCTTATCTATCTTAGCCTATTATTATTGAAGTTTTAAAACTTATTTACATGAAATTAATGCTAGATGTATACGTGTTTTATTTTTTAAATAAGGGTCTTTCTTTATTCTGGATGTATTTATAAGAGTTAAAATGAAAACAAGTTCCTATAAATCTATGTTCAGAAGTGCTTTCTTTATCAGTTATATGTCATGTCGTAAAGAGGAAAATGGCGGACTGGTAGTAAAAAAAGGGTTTCGGGTATGTTTTTGGACTTTCCTACAATTTGACCCTATTAACCACCTCCTGAAATAAATTCGGGCTTTATAGTAACATCCTGCCTGACCAACTAACATTCCCGCGTAACACTACCAAACAACAAACCTGGTAACAGCAAAAAAACCAAGAGACAAGATGTTTAATGTCAACCACACAGATACACGTCAAATCTTTTAAAATAAAAAGAAGCTACATTACAGAACGATAGCCTATATTTGACAACAATAAAATAGTTTGTTATTTTTTGTTTCAGAATGTTCTACAGTTCTGGCTAGACCTGGGAATCGACGGTTTCCGCGTAGATTCGGTCAAGTTTCTGGTGGAAGACGACAGGTTCCTCGACGAACCGGTGATTGACGAGAGCAAACCCTTGACCTACAATAAACTTGACCACATCTACACAACCAATCAAAACTTAACTTACACCATCGTCCAGGGTTGGGCGAACCTAATCAAGCAGAACAACGAAAAGGACGGCAAAGACAGGTACAGACAAAATAATAAGAAAGTGTTTAACCCTTTGTCATCGGAAACTTAAGCAACGTCATTCATAGCGACTTGCAACGAAAGTATTAATTAATTTCGAAACCATAAGGATGACTAAATTTTATAGAAACTACTATTTTAATTCCAATCAAACGTTTTTTTTTACTATTTTAATTCCAGAATGGCCTTTATCGTTTGACCATTCTAAACCCATACCAAACAGAAGAGGTCAAATTCTGCAAAGGATAAACTGAAGATACTACAAAAAACAAGGCTTTTAATTTCATCAAAATTCTGAGTGACAACAGTTTTATTGTTCATTTTCTGTTTACATGATAAAGTAAACTGCAAAATCCCGCAATGCTGTTATAATCACGTGTATGCTAATGCAACCGTCTCAACGCAGTTTGCTGTCATTGAAATGCTACATTTGTAATGTAAATCTTTCATGTGGACTGGAATTTTCTTTTGCAGGGTTTTACTGCTCGAGGTGTACGACCCCATAGATCAGCTGATGACTTATTACATAGGAGATAGCGCTCCCTTCGCGATACCCTTCAACTTTCATCTTTTGTCAGGTATCTCTGAGGAAATGACAGCAATCAGTTTACTCGACAATATCAACGACTGGTTGACTGCGATGCCAGCTGGTGGAACCGCTAACTGGGTGGTAAGCTGTGTGTTTCTTAGATTGGAATAGAGTTAGTTCACGCCACTTATATTAAATGACTCCTAAGCGTATGAGTTATCTCTACATATTGTACGTGGCACGAAAAATGTGTGATGGTTTTTAATGTCCAAGACTTCAAGATAACTATTGGCTGTCGAAAGAGGTTGCAAAAAAACGATGGACTACATAGGATTGTATAGACGGACAAAGATAATTTAACCTAACTTTAAGCTTAAAATATTTATCAAACTAAGAGTCCTGGTACTACATGTGCCAAACTTTCGTCAGAGTGACGGACAGATATTAAATGAAGCAACGTTTTTATGGACTCAGAAAATCTGAAAAGAATACATCCATTAAAATCTCAAGATAAACTTAATTTGTCTGTTCTTCGGATTGTGGGAAAGTAAATATCAAACCATTAATAAAAGCAATGAAGCAAAAAAATACATTGAATTAGGTATAATTACGTATTATAAAAAATAATAAACACTTCAAAATTATGATTTAATTCTGTAAACATATTTTTAATGAATTCTTTATCAACATTGTTCTCGAATCGTATTTGTTAATATTATAAAACGTAATTTAACTAGAGGCATTATTTATAGGTTGGTAACCATGACAACAGTCGCGTGGCCAACAGAGTTGGACTCGAGATGGTCGACGCCGTCAGTATGATACTCGCTATGCTGCCAGGTATGATGATCACATACAACGGTGACGAATTCGGCATGACGGACACGTATGTAAGGGTTGATGAAAGAGTGGATCCTTATGAGAACAACCGTGATCCCGAGAGGACGCCTCTGCAATGGGACGACACAGAGAATGCAGGTGATTTAAAAGGAGCGGAGTAGGTTTGAGTCTGGTGAGAATACAAGTGATTTAGAAGGAGCGGAGTAGGTTTGAGTCTGGTGAGAATGCAGATGATTTAAAAGGAGCGGAGTAGGTTTGAGTCTGGTGAGAATGCAGGTGATTTAGAAGGAGTGGAGTAGGTTTGAGTCTGATGAGAATGCAGGTGATTTAGAAGAAGCGGAGTAGGTTTGAATCTGGTGAGAATGCAGGTGATTTAGAAGGAGTGGAGTAGGTTTGAGTATGGTGAGAATGCAGGTGATTTAGAAGGAGCGGAGTAGGTTTGAGTATGGTGAGAATGCAGATGATTTAGAAGAAGCGGAGTAGGTTTGAGTATGGTGAGAATGCAGGTGATTTAGAAGAAGCGGAGTAGGTTTGAATCTGGTGAGAATGCAGGTGATTTAGAAGGAGTGGAGTAGGTTTGAGTATGGTGAGAATGCAGGTGATTTAGAAGAAGCGGAGTAGGTTTGAATCTGGTGAGAATGCAGGTGATTTAGAAGGAGTGGAGTAGGTTTGAGTATGGTGAGAATGCAGGTGATTTAGAAGAAGCGGAGTAGGTTTGAATCTGGTGAGAATGCAGGTGATTTAGAAGGAGTGGAGTAGGTTTGAGTATGGTGAGAATGCAGGTGATTTAGAAGAAGCGGAGTAGGTTTGAATCTGGTGAGAATGCAGGTGATTTAGAAGGAGTGGAGTAGGTTTGAGTATGGTGAGAATGCAGGTGATTTAGAAGGAGCGGAGTAGGTTTGAGTATGGTGAGAATGCAGATGATTTAGAAGAAGCGGAGTAGGTTTGAGTATGGTGAGAATGCAGGTGATTTAGAAGGAGCGGAGTAGGTTTGAGTCTGGTGAGAATGCAGATGATTTAAAAGGAGCGGAGTAGGTTTGAGTCTGGTGAGAATGCAGGTGATTTAGAAGGAGTGGAGTAGGTTTGACTCTGATGAGAATGCAGGTGATTTAGAAGAAGCGGAGTAGGTTTGAATCTGGTGAGAATGCAGATGATTTAAAAGGAGCGCTGTAGGTTTGAGTCTGGTGAGAATGCAGGTGATTTAGAAGGAGTGGAGTAGGTTTGAGTCTGATGAGAATGCAGGTGATTTAGAAGAAGCGGAGTAGGTTTGAATCTGGTGAGAATGCAGGTGATTTAGAAGGAGTGGAGTATGTTTGAGTATGGTGAGAATGCAGATGATTTAGAAGAAGCGGAGTAGGTTTGAGTATGGTGAGAATGCAGGTGATTTAGAAGGAGCGGAGTAGGTTTGAGTATGGTGAGAATGCAGATGATTTAGAAGAAGCGGAGTAGGTTTGAGTATGGTGAGAATGCAGGTGATTTAGAAGGAGCGGAGTAGGTTTGAGTCTGGTGAGAATGCAGATGATTTAAAAGGAGCGGAGTAGGTTTGAGTCTGGTGAGAATGCAGGTGATTTAGAAGGAGTGGAGTAGGTTTGACTCTGATGAGAATGCAGGTGATTTAGAAGAAGCGGAGTAGGTTTGAATCTGGTGAGAATGCAGATGATTTAAAAGGAGCGGAGTAGGTTTGAGTCTGGTGAGAATGCAGGTGATTTAGAAGGAGTGGAGTAGGTTTGAGTCTGATGAGAATGCAGGTGATTTAGAAGAAGCGGAGTAGGTTTGAATCTAGTGAGAATGCAGGTGATTTAGAAGGAGTGGAGTAGGTTTGAGTATGGTGAGAATGCAGATGATTTAGAAGAAGCGGAGTAGGTTTGAGTATGGTGAGAATGCAGGTGATTTAGAAGGAGCGGAGTAGGTTTGAGTATGGTGAGAATGCAGATGATTTAGAAGAAGCGGAGTAGGTTTGAGTATGGTGAGAATGCAGGTGATTTAGAAGAAGCGGAGTAGGTTTGAGTATGGTGAGAATGCAGGTGATTTAGAAGAAGCGGAGTAGGTTTGAATCTGGTGAGAATGCAGGTGATTTAGAAGGAGTGGAGTAGGTTTGAGTATGGTGAGAATGCAGGTGATTTAGAAGAAGCGGAGTAGGTTTGAATCTGGTGAGAATGCAGGTGATTTAGAAGGAGTGGAGTAGGTTTGAGTATGGTGAGAATGCAGGTGATTTAGAAGAAGCGGAGTAGGTTTGAATCTGGTGAGAATGCAGGTGATTTAGAAGGAATGGAGTAGGTTTGAGTATGGTGAGAATGCAGGTGATTTAGAAGGAGCGGAGTAGGTTTGAGTATGGTGAGAATGCAGATGATTTAGAAGAAGCGGAGTAGTATTGAGTCTGGTGAGAATGCAGATGATTTAAAAGGAGCGGAGTAGGTTTGAGTCTGGTGAGAATGCAGGTGATTTAGAAGGAGTGGAGTAGGTTTGACTCTGATGAGAATGCAGGTGATTTAGAAGAAGCGGAGTAGGTTTGAATCTGGTGAGAATGCAGATGATTTAAAAAGAGCGGAGTAGGTTTGAGTCTGGTGAGAATGCAGGTGATTTAGAAGGAGTGGAGTAGGTTTGAGTCTGGTGAGAATGCAGGTGATTTAGAAGGAGTGGAGTAGGTTTGAGTCTGATGAGAATGCAGGTGATTTAGAAGAAGCGGAGTAGGTTTGAATCTGGTGAGAATGCAGGTGATTTAGAAGGAGTGGAGTAGGTTTGAGTATGGTGAGAATGCAGATGATTTAGAAGAAGCGGAGTAGGTTTGAGTATGGTGAGAATGCAGGTGATTTAGAAGGAGCGGAGTAGGTTTGAGTATGGTGAGAATGCAGATGATTTAGAAGAAGCGGAGTAGGTTTGAGTATGGTGAGAATGCAGGTGATTTAGAAGAAGCGGAGTAGGTTTGAATCTGGTGAGAATGCAGGTGATTTAGAAGGAGTGGAGTAGGTTTGAGTATGGTGAGAATGCAGGTGATTTAGAAGAAGCGGAGTAGGTTTGAATCTGGTGAGAATGCAGGTGATTTAGAAGGAGTGGAGTAGGTTTGAGTATGGTGAGAATGCAGGTGATTTAGAAGAAGCGGAGTAGGTTTGAATCTGGTGAGAATGCAGGTGATTTAGAAGGAATGGAGTAGGTTTGAGTATGGTGAGAATGTAGGTGATTTAGAAGGAGCGGAGTAGGTTTGAGTATGGTGAGAATGCAGATGATTTAGAAGAAGCGGAGTAGGTTTGAGTCTGGTGAGAATGCAGATGATTTAAAAGGAGCGGAGTAGGTTTGAGTCTGGTGAGAATGCAGGTGATTTAGAAGGAGTGGAGTAGGTTTGACTCTGATGAGAATGCAGGTGATTTAGAAGAAGCGGAGTAGGTTTGAATCTGGTGAGAATGCAGATGATTTAAAAAGAGCGGAGTAGGTTTGAGTCTGGTGAGAATGCAGGTGATTTAGAAGGAGTGGAGTAGGTTTGAGTCTGATGAGAATGCAGGTGATTTAGAAGAAGCGGAGTAGGTTTGAATCTGGTGAGAATGCAGGTGATTTAGAAGGAGTGGAGTAGGTTTGAGTATGGTGAGAATGCAGATGATTTAGAAGAAGCGGAGTAGGTTTGAGTATGGTGAGAATGCAGGTGATTTAGAAGGAGCGGAGTAGGTTTGAGTATGGTGAGAATGCAGATGATTTAGAAGAAGCGGAGTAGGTTTGAGTATGGTGAGAATGCAGGTGATTTAGAAGGAGCGGAGTAGGTTTGAGTCTGGTGAGAATGCAGATGATTTAAAAGGAGCGGAGTAGGTTTGAGTCTGGTGAGAATGCAGGTGATTTAGAAGGAAGGGAGTAGGTTTGACTCTGATGAGAATGCAGGTGATTTAGAAGAAGCGGAGTAGGTTTGAATCTGGTGAGAATGCAGATGATTTAAAAGGAGCGGAGTAGGTTTGAGTCTGGTGAGAATGCAGGTGATTTAGAAGGAGTGGAGTAGGTTTGAGTCTGATGAGAATGCAGGTGATTTAGAAGAAGCGGAGTAGGTTTGAATCTGGTGAGAATGCAGGTGATTTAGAAGGAGTGGAGTAGGTTTGAGTATGGTGAGAATGCAGATGATTTAGAAGAAGCGGAGTAGGTTTGAGTATGGTGAGAATGCAGGTGATTTAGAAGGAGTGGAGTAGGTTTGAATCTGGTGAGAATGCAGGTGATTTAGAAGGAGTGGAGTAGGTTTGAGTATGGTGAGAATGCAGGTGATTTAGAAGGAGCGGAGTAGGTTTGAGTATGGTGAGAATGCAGATGATTTAGAAGAAGCGGAGTAGGTTTGAGTATGGTGAGAATGCAGGTGATTTAGAAGAAGCGGAGTAGGGTTGAGTCTGGTCATACCGTTTCCATAAATCTAACAAATTATACAAAATCACACAAAATATTAAATTGGTAACAATAGAAAAGAATAAGTTCTTTATTTGTCAAAAATGTATAAAAATATTTACATAAATGAAATAAAATTACAATTGCAAATAACATGAGTATAAATATTACTTAATAAACAAAGCACAGTTCTCATGACCGAAACACCGTCTGAGGAGTTGCTGACTTTCTTCAGGTACAAACTGTAACAAATAGAACATTGATAAAACCAAACTAAAACTTACAAACTTTAATACAGATAAAAATAATCAAAATAAGGTTAATAATTAAATTTTGAAAATTCAAACAAAGTTAGTGAAAAACATTATTACGCATTTACAAAAAATAACTTATCATTACGAAATCATTAAAAGTTTTAAAATACAAAAGAATAACAATCAGTTTTTACCAAAAAACTTTTTCAAAACTTTTACTAAAAATTTATCAGAATTTTGTAAGGCCTATTCTTCAGTATCCAAATTAATTGCTTGCTGTCTATGACAACAAAAGTGATTTTTTTAAAGAAATTCTAATAAACATAAATAAGCCTACTGTATACAGTTTTTTTATTTACAAGAGTTGCATTATCGATGGAACACATAAGAGTCTTTGGCCTTCTAAGTGTTGCACTGTTTGTTCCTGAAAGTAGCAACTATAAATCCGTGATTCCTCAGTGGCCCGTACAAGATAATAAGATCTATTAATTTTGTTCAGCAAACATTAAAGTTCATTGTCTGTGTTCAGGTTTCAGTAACAACTCAAAAACATGGCTGCCCACTAACCCTAACTACTGGAGGCTGAACGTAGAGGCACAAACATCTGCTAGTGCAAGCCATCTGACCGTCTACAAGAGTCTCTCCAAGCTGCGGAAGTCTGATACATTCCTCAGCAATACCACTGCTTACCAGATCACCGCACCCACTAATAACACTCTGATTATCAAAAGGTACGATTCTTCCGTGCAACGAGTGCAGAAAGTAATGCCAAAACAATTAACGGATTATTGAAATGTGTACTTTATAGTAGGCCCATCCGTAATGCACGTCCTAGGCCATCGCAAATTTAACAGTAAGACGTCTTTGTGTTCTGACTAATTGGAGAATGGTTACCACGATGTCAACTGATTCACTCTTCTTTAATTTTGGAGCCTTTTAATCACAGACTAAGTGCAATATTATATCCAGAAATAAAGCATAATTTTTATCAACCAATCAAGAGCACCAGGAAATCATGAAAGTAGGATGTTACTAAGGATAACAAAAGCTAATTTAAAATATTTTGTTCACTGGTACATATCTCCATCATTGTAAAACACAGATACAAGGCGTAATCTCTTTTTTAAAGTAATGGGTTAACGTAAGTTTGTTGGTACATTTTGTTTATTTCAGTGTTTTTCAGTAAATTTTGTTATATATTTACATTTTTGTATATATATTTATGACATTTTTGTACATTTTTGTTATATATTTATGAGTTACCTTGCGTCAAGGCGATAAGTAGAACTTCCGATATGTAGAAACGTGCTTTTCGACTACACAAACGGAAAATGTCCAAACATTTATGTTGATTCTTGTTTTAACAAGTTAATAACTTGTATGTTTGCTCGTATATTTCTAGGTATTTGTAAAAAATAAAATTACATAAAATTATTTTAATTTGTATTTCTTATAGTTTTGCACTAGTTTTGATGTATAGACATCAATATAGTTTTTATTGTTTAAAGATACTTCTCATCATATCAAATGATTTCATGAAAGACGGAATATGAGGCTCATTTGAAAAGTATAATTTTATTTAAAAACACGTTTTATTGCAGATGGGCTGGCGAGGGGGAAACGTACGTGCTGATAGTGAACCTGGACAGCTACGTAGTCACAACCACGTACTCGCTGACCAACGTGACGCAGATGGTTGTCAATGTCTCCAGTATTAATTCAGGATTCGCATCCGGGTAAGCACAAAGCTGATATTTATGCGAGTATCGCTGTAAGTGTCTGTATAGAGCGGCCATCATGGTAATACTTACAATCAGCGCCGATCCTCATCTCAGGATCACGTTTACAAGCTTCATACAACAGCTCATTCGTTCTCCCCGGCCTACTGATCGTACAGCTGTGCAGTGGTGCATTTCTTCAGTATCATGTGTCGTTGAAGGCTAACTAATTACAGCTAATATGTCATTAGCGCCTGCAATAACTGAGTAGGCTATGACCAAAAGTCCACGTGCGTGCGTGCGCGCGCGCGCGCGTGTGTGTGTGTGTGTGTGTGTGTGTGTTATGTAATTATGAACCTGGATAATTTGTTTTGTTTTTTTTAAATAGTAGAACTTAAGCACTTCAGTCCTTCAAGTGTTTTCTCTCGGTGTGTTCCTGTTACACAACCCAACTACTCAGGCATCACCTGTTAGGAAGTTACCTTTCGGATTAGCAGTTAAAACACCAAAAACACGGACTTTTCCGTCAACCCTTTTGTGACTGAAAAACATACATGTTTAAATATTTTGAATGAAACTAAGTTTAATCTCGAGCACCGCACAATATGTTACAGAGACATCGTGGTTCTCTCAGAAGGTGTGAAGTTACGACCGAAGTCAGCTATTATCCTGCAGACCTCATCAGCTACTTCAGCTGCCTCTGCTGCGCTGGTGGCGATCCCATTCACCGCTCTGCTCTGCTTCACGCTGCTGCACGTTTTGTTCTCAAGATAAAGTGATAATTAATGTTCTATACTTTGTATAAAGTAGTCTAAAATTAAATAGTTTATTCGCTACACAAAACAACCACTGTTTTGTTTTGAGATAGTCCACTTTTATTTATTTGTTTTCAGCCAAATTCTTTTTTCTAGTCATAAGTGTGCCAAAAAGTTCCAAAATGTATCGTGTTTTATTAAGTAACGAGAAGAATTCATCTACAAAACAAGTATATTTTAATGCAGTTATCAACCCAATTGATAAATAATAATAATAATAATAATAATAATAATAATAATAATAATAATAATAATAATAATAATAATAATAATAATAATAAAATGAATACACTAATAGGATGTGTAAATTTTATAGGATTACTTTCTCGCAATACAAAATATAAAAAAAACTTGGATTCAAAAAAATAGATCTTAAACACAATTTCAAAAAAGATATCTATGGATCAAAATAGTTCTTTTTACTTAGATTTGTGTGCTTGTGTGTGTGTGTGTGTGTGTGTGTGTGTGTGTGTGTGTGTGTGTGTGTGTGTGTGTGTGTGTGTGTGTGTGTGTGTGTGTGTGTGTGTGTGTGTGTGTGTGTGTGTGTGTGTGTGTGTGTGTGTGTGTGTGTGTGTGTGTGTGTGTGTGTGTGTGTGTGTGTGTGTGTGTGTGTGTGTGTTTTGAATATTACGACGATGAAATTTGACATGTAAGCATGGTTTCACCATATCTCGTGACCAATTTTTAACGTTCGAAAAAAAATGGAAATTTTATCGGCTGTACTGATCTTAAATAAATGTTTATCAGACGTAGTATCGAAAGTAAACGTAAGGAGTGCAATATTCCAGAAAAAAGTCTACAAGCTCCCGAAAATGTAATTATTATTTCCGCTTATATCGATTATAATTAAAACAGATAGAATCAAGAAAACAAATCTGTTAGAGTACTGGCAGGTGACAAACACATATACAAATTCCTGTTGTTTTCAAATCTTGAAGGGACAATAAATTCACCCATTGTAAAACTGTCAATGATACAATCTCGCTTTGGCCGTATCTAAACAGTAAAAGCTTAGATTATAAAGCTTTGTAAAGTGAATGCGGTTATAAATAAACGGCGAATGGCGAAAGATTAGCAGTACAACCATGCGAGCAGTACGAGGAGTGCTAACGTTATGCCTCGCGGTAAGTGTTACCTCAGTGCTGGCGGCTCAGGAGTGGTGGAGGACTGCAGTCTTCTATCAGATTTATCCGAGGTCCTTCAAGGACAGTGATAACACCGGCGTTGGAGACATTCCAGGTAGTTTTCAATGAACAAATAAAATGAAAGTGACTTTCGTGGATTGGCAGCACACAGCTGTCTCGCTGACGCAGTGAAAACCCATTTCCAGCATTACACTGACTTATTTCACCACAGAGATTAGCGTTAAAATCTGCATATATTAGCATTTTAAACTTCAAAAGTTACATTTGAAAAGCGAAAATTCACTCTTTCCGCCATTAAATTCATTTTATTAATTTTTGTATGTTTTGAAACATAAAAGTGCTAAGTTATGTGACTTTAACGCTGATACAGACGAACAAATTGTTTTATAACTTGTCCGATGTCTTGACAAATCTTTTTGTGAAAAGTTATATTCAAATCTGAATAAATTCACAAACTGTGTGTGTGTGTGTGCTAATACACGCACACGCGCGCGCGCGCACACACACACACACACACACACACACACACACACACACACTTATATATATATATAATGTAAACACAACTAGCAAGTAGCTGGGTAAAGAGAGACGTACACAAAGCAGAAACAAGCAGCCACTGAGTGCATGGTAATTAAAGCTGCTGTAATACTGTCTATTACTTATCTCTCTGGTACTGACACCCACAAATTTTATCTTTTTACTCTCTTCACTATATACCCTCTTTCACTATAGTTACCTAATTAAAAAGTTAGGTTATAGTTAAAAAAAATCGATTATATATATATATATATATATATATATATATATATATATATATATGCGTGTGTGTGTGTGTGTGTGTGTGTGTGTATGCGCGTGCACGTATGTATGAGTGGTATGTATTATATGAGTCAAAGCCCTTCATGTACGCAATTTTAGTGATATTAAATTACATTCGACACAAAACGATATTTTAGTAGCTTAGACAGGTTTCTTATTCAGTACAATGTATTGAATACATACAGTACAGATTCAAAATACATTAGGAAAATTCTAAATATTAAAAAAAATAATAAACATATTTTTTTCAGTAACTTAAAAAATATTCGATTTAACAACTGCAATCAGCGTTAAAATTTGTATAAATTAGCATTTAAAATTAAATTACGATAATAAATTTGATAATGTTATGGTTCTTTTACGTAAAGATAATTTTGTAATTTCTTGTATTGTTTGCTTATGATGAAATAAAGTTAAGACGAAAATTATTTTTGGAATTTCGCTACCATCAAGCCAGTGAGACAACTGAGTGCCAACAATTATGTTAACATTTTTAAATTATCACAAAACAGGTCATTTTAGATGAAAGCCGTTTCATCATTATATTGCCCTCAGACCTGGAATCATTATGCCTTCAGGTATATTATCCAAAGTGGACTACCTTGCAGACATTGGAGTTAATGCAGTATGGCTATCGCCAATCTACAAATCACCGATGGCGGATTTCGGTTACGATATTTCAAACTTCACTGATATTGATCCACTCTTCGGCAATATGGACGATCTTTTGGCACTTATATCAGCTCTCAAAAATAAGAGTAAGTTGTACTTGTTATTATTAGAAGAGGGGGGGTCACTGGTTATTTTACGAATACCAAATACACGGTGTCATACAGCGCCTCTTCGGTTCGGTCAGTCGCGTTGAATTCACTTCTTTATAAAAATACGATTTGTGAAACCTGTGGAAAAGCAATTCTTCACCAGTTCCTGTCTTGGCCTAGAGGCATCAGACCTTACGTTTACTCGATAACCAAAATAAAATAAACAACTCTACATAGAGAAACAATATTTTTGTTATATACGCGTATGTACCACTACTAAGTGAAACATTCTCACACTGTACTTTTAAAGTTCTTAGTAACCGGAAAAGAACAAACTGATGATTTATTAATAAAAAATATCTTCTTAAAACGTTTGTCATAAAATAATCCGGTAAATAGAAAGGATATGCCAATAAGTAAATAAAACGTAGCAGCTAAAACATTCGAGTTATTAAAGAAAATCTTAAATTTTACTGAAAAAAATCCCACCATTCATCAGCAGAAACAGTATTCTAACAAGATAAACGTAGCTGCTAAAACATTCGAGTTATTATAGGAAATCTCTAATTTTACTCTGAGAATGATCCCACCATTCACTAGTTTCAAAAATATTCTAATAAAATAAGTAAAAAGTAGCAGCTAAAAAGCTAGAACTTCCGTATTTTTTAAGGAAATGCTATTTTTTTTCTAAAAACTGTGCCACAAATTGCTAGTAGAAACGATATTCTTATAAATAGTAGGAGGTATAACATGTGAGTTATTAAAGGGAATCTTAATATTTTTTTCTAAAAACAGTGCCACAAATTGCTAGTAGAAACGATATTCTTATAAGTAGTAGGAGGTATAACATGTGAGTTATTACAGGGAATCTTAATTTTTTTTTTTAAACAGTGCCACAAATTGCTAGTAGAAACGATATTCTTATAAGTAGTAGGAGGTATAACATGTGAGTTATTAAAGAGAATCTTAATTTTTTTCTAAAAACAGTGCCACAAATTGCTAGTAGAAACGATATTCTTATAAGTAGTAGGAGGTATAACATGTGAGTTATTACAGGGAATCTTAATTTTTTTCTAAAAACAGTGCCACAAATTGCTAGTAGAAACGATATTCTTATAAGTAGTAGGAGGTATAACATGTGAGTTATTAAAGGAAATCTTAATTTGTTTTTCTAAAAACAGTGCCACAAATTGCTAGTAGAAACGATATTCTTATAAGTAGTAGGAGGTATAACATGTGAGTTATTAAAGGAAATCTTAATTTTTTTCTAAAAACTGGTTCACAAATTGCTAGTAGAAACGATATTCTTATAAGTAGTAGGAGGTATAACATATGGGTTATTAAAGGAAATCTTAATTTTTTTTTTAAAACAGTGCCACTGATTGCTAGTAGAAACGATATTCTTATAAGTAGTAGGAGGTATAACATGTGAGTTATTAAAGGGAATCTTAATTTTTTTCTAAAAACTGGTCCACAAATTGCTAGTAGAAACGATATTCTTATAAGTAGTAGGAGGTATAACATATGAGTTATTAAAGGAAATCTTAATTTTTTTTTTTATAACAGTGCCACAAATTGCTAGTAGAAACGATATTCTTATAAGTAGTAGGAGGTATAACATATGAGTTATTAAAGGAAATCTTAATTTTTTTTTTTATAACAGTGCCACAAATTGCTAGTAGAAACGATATTCTTATAAGTAGTAGGAGGTATAACATGTGAGTTATTAAAGGGAATCTTAATTTTTTTTCTAAAAACAGTGCCAGCAATCACAAGTAGAAACAATATCCCAATAACGTAAATAAAAAAAAAAAGATAAACAATTGTAGTGGTGTTTAATTTAATTTAAACAATTTAATTTACTTAAATCGATTTTTTAAAGGAAATTCTAATTTAAAAAAACAAACACCATCATTCACTAAGAATATAAGTTATATCATTTACTTTTATTTATATTCAACAGATATTTATATAATAATGGACTTTGTGCCGAACCATTCTAGCGACGAGCATCCGTGGTTCAACATGTCTGTGTATCAGCAAGGTGACTACAGCGACTTCTATGTGTGGCGGGATAAAAACGGAAGCAAAAGTGATGGTTCCCCTAGAGAACCAAACAACTGGGTAAACAAAATATCTACTGATTTTATCAAGAAATATATTTTTACATTATACATAGTACCTTTGTTTTAGACAACCTCTTTCTAATCGTTGCACTTCTTTAAATAAAAAACCATTGAATATTTTGGTAGTTAAACATAAAACATAAAAAAAAAATATTTTAAATTTCAAATTTATTTATGTTGTAAATGAATTAGGCTTCAAGCATTTATTCTTACTTCCGGATATATTTTTGTTTTGATATTATAAAAATCAATTATTTTACCAATTCTTTGCATTAGGTATTTGTAAGTAATTTTTACTGGATTTGTTTTTTCTGTTCATGTATATAGCAAAGCGTGTTCAGCGGCTCCGCTTGGAAGTGGAACGAAGTGAGGCAACAGTTTTACTTGCACCAGTTTGTTGCTAAGCAGCCAGATCTGAACTACAGAAACCCTCTGGTAGTAGAGGCCATGAAGGTGAGAGAGAAGTCACAGCACTGACTTCTGTGAAAATAAAAGACTGATAATAATTTCCTTTCAAGAATATCAACTTATTGCTGCTCAGATTAAGTACCAGTTATGTCAATTTATTGCTGCACAGGTTAAATACCAATCGTATCAACTTATTGCTGCACAGGTCAAGTACCAGTTGTAACAACTTATTGCTGCATAGGTTAAGTACCAGTCATATCAACTTATTGCTGCACAAGTTAAGTACCAGTCATATCAACTTATTGCTGCACAGGTTAAATACCAGTCATATCAACTTATTGTTGAACAGGTCAAGTACCAGTTGTATCAACTTATTGCTGCACAGGTTAAATACCAATCGTATCAACTTATTGCTGCACAGGTTAAGTACCAGTCATATCAACTTATTGCTGCACAGGTTAAGTACCAGTCATATCAACTTATTGCTGCACAGGTTAAATACCAGTCATATCAACTTATTGTTGAACAGGTCAAGTAGTAGTTGTATCAACTTATTGCTGCACAGGTTAAATACCAATCGTATCAACTTATTGCTGCACAGGTTAAGTACCAGTCATATCAACTTATTGCTGCACAGGTTAAGTACCAGTCGTATTAATTATTGCTACACATTTTAAGTACCATTCGTATGAAGTTATTGCTGCACAGATTAAGTACCAGTCGTATCAAGTTATTGCTACACATTTTAAGTACCAGTCGTATGAAGTTATTGCTGCACAGGTTAAGTACCAGACGTATTAATTATTGCTACACATTTTAAGTACCATTCGTATGAAGTTATTGCTGCACAGATTAAGTACCAGTCGTATCAAGTTATTGCTACACATTTTAAGTACCAGTCGTATGAAGTTATTGCTGCACAGGTTAAGTACCAGACGTATTAATTATTGCTACACATTTTAAGTACCAGTCGTATGAAGTTATTGCTGCACAGGTTAAGTACCAGACGTATTAATTATTGCTACACATTTTAAGTACCAGTCATATGAAGTTATTGCTGCACAGGTTAAGTACCAGTCGTATCAAGTTATTGCTGCACAGGTTAAGTACCAGTCGTATCAAGTTATTGCTGCAAAGGTTAAGTACTACTCGTATAACGTATTACTGCACAGGTGAAGTACCAGTCGTATCGACTTATTGCTGCACAGGTTAAGTACCAGTCGTATCAAGTTATTGCTGCACAGGTTAAGGACCAGTCGTATCAAGTTATTGTTACTCATTTTAAGTACCAGTCGTATGAAGCAATAAGCTGCACAGGTTAAGGACCAGTCGTATCAACTTATTGCTGCACAGGTTAAGTACCAGTCGTATCAAGTTATTGCTGCACAGGTTAAGGACCAGTCGTATCAACTTATTGCTGCACAGGTTAAGTACCAGTCGTATCAAGTTATTGCTGCACAGGTTAAGGACCAGTCGTATCAAGTTATTGCTGCACAGGTTAAGTACCAGTCGTATCGACTTATTGCTGCACAGGTTAAGGACCAGTCGTATCAAGTTATTGCTGCACAGGTTAAGGACCAGTCGTATCAAGTTATTGCTGCACAGGTTAAGTACCAGTCGTATCAAGTTATTGCTGCACAGGTTAAGTACCAGTCGTATCAAGTTATTGCTGCACAGGTTAAGTACCAGTCGTATCAAGTTATTGCTGCAAAGGTTAAGTACTACTCGTATAACGTATTACTGCACAGGTGAAGTACCAGTCGTATCGACTTATTGCTGCACAGGTTAAGTACCAGTTGTATCAAGTTATTGCTGCACAGGTTAAGGACCAGTCATATCAAGTTATTGTTACTCATTTTAAGTACCAGTCGTATGAAGCAATAAGCTGCACAGGTTAAGGACCAGTCGTATCAACTTATTGCTGCACAGGTTAAGTACCAGTCGTATCAAGTTATTGCTGCACAGGTTAAGGACCAGTCGTATCAACTTATTGCTGCACAGGTTAAGTACCAGTCGTATCAAGTTATTGCTGCACAGGTTAAGGACCAGTCGTATCAAGTTATTGTTACTCATTTTAAGTACCAGTCGTATGAAGTTATTGCTGCACAGGTTAAGTACCAGTCGTATCAAGTTATTGCTGCACAGGTTAAGGACCAGTCGTATCAAGTTATTGCTGCACAGGTTAAGTACCAGTCGTATCAAGTTATTGCTGCACAGGTTAAGGACCAGTCGTATCAAGTTATTGTTGCACAGGTTAAGGACCAGTCGTATCAACTTATTGCTGCACAGGTTGAGGACCAGTCGTATCAAGTTATTGCTGCACAGGTTAAGTACCAGTCGTATCAAGTTATTGCTGCACAGGTTAAGTACCAGTCGTATCAAGTTATTGCTGCAAAGGTTAAGTACTACTCGTATAACGTATTACTGCACAGGTGAAGTACCAGTCGTATCGACTTATTGTTGCACAGGTTAAGTACCAGTCGTATCAAGTTATTGCTGCACAGGTTAAGTACCAGTCGTATTAAGTTATTGCTGCACAGGTTAAGGACCATTCGTATCAAGTTATTGTTACTCATTTTAAGTACCAGTCATATGAAGTTATTGCTGCACAGGTTAAGTACCAGTCGTATCAAGTTATTGCTGCACAGGTTAAGTACCAGTCGTATCAAGTTATTGCTGCAAAGGTTAAGTACTACTCGTATAACGTATTACTGCACAGGTGAAGTACCAGTCGTATCGACTTATTGCTGCACAGGTTAAGTACCAGTCGTATCAAGCTATTGCTGCACAGGTTAAGGACCAGTCGTATCAAGTTATTGTTACTCATTTTAAGTACCAGTCGTATGAAGCAATAAGCTGCACAGGTTAAGGACCAGTCGTATCAACTTATTGCTGCACAGGTTAAGTACCAGTCGTATCAAGTTATTGCTGCACAGGTTAAGTACCAGTCGTATCGACTTATTGCTGCACAGGTTAAGGACCAGTCGTATCAAGTTATTGCTGCACAGGTTAAGGACCAGTCGTATCAAGTTATTGCTGCACAGGTTAAGTACCAGTCGTATCAAGTTATTGCTGCACAGGTTAAGTACCAGTCGTATCAAGTTATTGCTGCACAGGTTAAGTACCAGTCGTATCAAGTTATTGCTGCAAAGGTTAAGTACTACTCGTATAACGTATTACTGCACAGGTGAAGTACCAGTCGTATCGACTTATTGCTGCACAGGTTAAGTACCAGTTGTATCAAGTTATTGCTGCACAGGTTAAGGACCAGTCATATCAAGTTATTGTTACTCATTTTAAGTACCAGTCGTATGAAGCAATAAGCTGCACAGGTTAAGGACCAGTCGTATCAACTTATTGCTGCACAGGTTAAGTACCAGTCGTATCAAGTTATTGCTGCACAGGTTAAGGACCAGTCGTATCAACTTATTGCTGCACAGGTTAAGTACCAGTCGTATCAAGTTATTGCTGCACAGGTTAAGGACCAGTCGTATCAAGTTATTGTTACTCATTTTAAGTACCAGTCGTATGAAGTTATTGCTGCACAGGTTAAGTACCAGTCGTATCAAGTTATTGCTGCACAGGTTAAGGACCAGTCGTATCAAGTTATTGCTGCACAGGTTAAGTACCAGTCGTATCAAGTTATTGCTGCACAGGTTAAGGACCAGTCGTATCAAGTTATTGTTGCACAGGTTAAGGACCAGTCGTATCAACTTATTGCTGCACAGGTTGAGGACCAGTCGTATCAAGTTATTGCTGCACAGGTTAAGTACCAGTCGTATCAAGTTATTGCTGCACAGGTTAAGTACCAGTCGTATCAAGTTATTGCTGCAAAGGTTAAGTACTACTCGTATAACGTATTACTGCACAGGTGAAGTACCAGTCGTATCGACTTATTGTTGCACAGGTTAAGTACCAGTCGTATCAAGTTATTGCTGCACAGGTTAAGTACCAGTCGTATTAAGTTATTGCTGCACAGGTTAAGGACCATTCGTATCAAGTTATTGTTACTCATTTTAAGTACCAGTCATATGAAGTTATTGCTGCACAGGTTAAGTACCAGTCGTATCAAGTTATTGCTGCACAGGTTAAGTACCAGTCGTATCAAGTTATTGCTGCAAAGGTTAAGTACTACTCGTATAACGTATTACTGCACAGGTGAAGTACCAGTCGTATCGACTTATTGCTGCACAGGTTAAGTACCAGTCGTATCAAGCTATTGCTGCACAGGTTAAGGACCAGTCGTATCAAGTTATTGTTACTCATTTTAAGTACCAGTCGTATGAAGCAATAAGCTGCACAGGTTAAGGACCAGTCGTATCAACTTATTGCTGCACAGGTTAAGTACCAGTCGTATCAAGTTATTGCTGCACAGGTTAAGGACCAGTCGTATCAACTTATTGCTGCACAGGTTAAGTACCAGTCGTATCAAGTTATTGCTGCACAGGTTAAGGACCAGTCGTATCAAGTTATTGTTACACATTTTAAGTACCAGTCGTATGAAGTTATTGCTGCACAGGTTAAGTACCAGTCGTATCAAGTTATTGCTGCACAGGTTAAGGACCAGTCGTATCAAGTTATTGCTGCACAGGTTAAGTACCAGTCGTATCAAGTTATTGCTGCACAGGTTAAGGACCAGTCGTATCAAGTTATTGCTGCACAGGTTAAGGGCCAGTCGTATCAAGTTATTGCTGCACAGGTTGAGGACCAGTCGTATCAAGTTATTGCTGCACAGGTTAAGTACCAGTCGTATCAAGTTATTGCTGCACAGGTTAAGTACCAGTCGTATCAAGTTATTGCTGCAAAGGTTAAGTACTACTCGTATAACGTATTACTGCACAGGTGAAGTACCAGTCGAGTAGTAATAAAATGCCGGTTCTGGCTCACCCCGCCCATTTCCCCCACGTAGGCCACGCCCCTTGACCCCAATTAACCCCACTTAACCTCAATTAACCCCAATTTATCGCCTGATAGGCCACTGATAACCCTGATAACACCAATTAAACGCCCACTTGACCCCCGATAACCCTCTGTCGTCGCGTGCCGGGGCGTGGCTTAGTAAGCCTGTCGCGTGCCGGGGCGTGGCTTAGTAAGCCTGTCGCGTGCCGGGGGGGCGTGGCTTAGTAAGCCTGTCGCGTGCCGGGGGCGTGGTTTTTGGAAGAATCGTCTTCGCGATGATCCGTCTTTGGGAAACGTCTTTCGTACTTTCCTTTTACGACTCGTCTTTTCGAATTTAGGTTTTTACTTTCGAGGCGTACTTTTGTTTTACGACTCGTCTTTGGAATCGTCTTTGCGATTTTAGGTTTTTACTTTCGAGGCGTACGTTTCAACTTCTTCATTTTGCGAGAGTACCTCGTCCGGCCAGGACTTCCTTTATAAAGTGCAAATCATTATTTCGGATTTAAATTTTTGAACTAATGTCATCTCCACTAAGTTTATTTGACTTGTGTTCAAAAGAAGTTTGTGCGTGTGTTAGAAAAATTGAAGACATCGAAAATTGGAGTTACCATTATCAGTGAAAACTTTTTGAAAATATATTTTTAAATCAACTTGGATGAACTTAAAATGCGATATCAAAGATTTTGATTATTCTCGTGTGGATTTTAATAATATTACTCATTTGGATTTTTTGATGATTATGAGCAACCCGAAAAATGTGATCGATTTTTCAAAAGCGCCAAAACAAATAATATTTAGAAAATTTACATATATAGGTCGACCTGGGCTTTTGTGTTATGAATGTATTTGTAAAATTGTGTACAATGAAGACTTTGACTTTTGGAAAGTTGGACTCGATTTTCATCATGATTTAATTACAAATACAGATTCGTTTTCAAAAATAATAAAAGAAAATAATAATTGGTGTGATAAGTGTGTTATATCGCCTTTGTTTCAGATTTTTGATGTAATTAAACCAGGTGGATATATTTCCATATTAGAACTTTGTGATCCACAAGTTTGTAAAGAATATTTAAGGACTAAACAGAAATTAAGAAAAAAAAGAGGAATATGTCAGTAATATTTTTTTTATTTTGAATACATTGTTGAAATTAACTTTCAAAGACACATTGCGCAAGAGACATGCAATTATAACATTAACCTTCGCACGTGCTGTGCAGTTATCAATAACAGGCGCGTGTATGAATATTGCATATTTCTTCCGGGTAATTAGTGAAGGACAATGCAACTAGCAAGACATGTGTTTTTAATCTTGCCTCGTGTCATGATAGCGCATGGTTCTTTCCGTGTAAAGTACAAGGACAATATAATTACAAACGCGCGTGATCCAATCTCTCCTCGTGGCTATTGACGTCAATGGATAACTAGTATATATACTTGCTCATTTAGGTTTGAAGATTATCATTTACCAATTTAGCTTTGTTCAACTCTTCAGAATTTTCTACAGTGTTCAACTCGTCTTCGAACTTGTTTTCTGCTCTTTTACAACTCTTCAAATTATTTAGTAAGTGTTTAAAGTTTTAAAGTAATTTAAAAAGAACAATTTTCCAAAAAAATAAAGAAAATAAAATTTTTTTTTTTTGTTGCAGTTTTTACATACAACTTCTAGTCGTTTGGTCATATTCTACTATTTTCATTCAATCTTTGGAAATAATATATCAGGTAATTCAGAATTTTTTAAAAACTTTTTAATAATAATTTCCTATAAATTTTTAAATTAAATATTTTTTTTTATTTCTTACAGATTTCCAAAATCACTAAAACGCTTCAGATTTGTTGATATTCGTATTCAAAGAGAACTCGTTTAAATTTTGAGGTAATTATATTTTTAAAATGAGTTTAAATAATGAGAAACTTTGTTTTATGAAACTAAGTAGTAACGCCTATTCTCCAGTAAAAATGTCAAGTTCGGCTGCTGGATATGATTTGTTTAGTGCATATGACGCTGTTGTTCCTAAACATAATAAGCAATTGATAAAACAGACATAGTATTAGTTGTTCCTCATGATTGTTATGGGAGAATAGCTCTCGTTCAGGTTTAGCATTAAATTATTTTATTGATGTAGGTGCTGGGGTAATTGATAAGGATTATCGCGGTAATGTACAAATTTTACTTTTTAATCATTCAGACACTGATTTTGTTGTTAAAAAGGAGATAGAGTAGCTCAATTAATATGTGAAAAATTTCCTATCCAGAACTTGAAGAAATTCAAAATGTAGATATAACACAAAGAAATATTAGTGGTTTTGGTTCAACAGGAAAATAAGATTTGTAAAATATAATAATATTTTAAAATTATTCTGCCAATTAAATTTATCTTATTTAATTTTTTTTTATTTTGCAGATTTCTCAAGTATATTTATAATAACAAATAATGAATATTTTAAAACTGTTATAGATGCTTTTGTAGTCGAATTAAGAACTGAAAATATAATGTTTCTGACCTAGTAACTCAATCTCTAAATCAAAATATTTTTAATGTTTTAATTTCTAGTAGACCTACTTCTCACGGAATTATTAAATTTAAGAAAACATTTATTCCTAGACATGATAGTAAAAGTAGTTTGTTTTATAGAACAAACACCTGATATTAATTTTTTTACAAAATATGTTAGATATGCAAATAGAAAACTTAAACCTTTTTTGTAAATAGTTTGTATGATGAACATGATTTGCCAAAAATGTTGCTTGGAAAATTAAAAAGAATGCTTTTTTTAAATTATGTATTGTTTATAATGCTAATAAATTTAATGTATATGAAGCAAACATTCAACTACTGTTTCACTTGCAGAAAAGTAACTAAGTGTAATTTTGCATTTGGCATTGTAAAATCATGCGAAATCATGTTTAGGAGTTTTAATAACACATTTTTAAAATTTGAAAAATACCACGATCATTTTTGGCTCGTGTTTATTTGGTTTATATTTAGAGGTATGCCATTACCACAACCTTTTTTTGAAATGAATTTTAATGAAATTTTGTTCGGTGATGATAATGTACTTACTGAGTTTTGGATTATAGCTGCAATGGCTATGAAAGATCCAGTAATTAATTGTCAAGATGATGAAAATGATGATGTTTTATCAGATACTATGTTTATGGATTTAATGTGGTTATTACGATATAATCAATATTCTTATTGGAAAAATAAATCAAAAATTCATATGTTAGACATTGGCTCTGAATTATTGACTAATGGCGAAATAGTTTTAAAGAATTATAGTGATAAATGTTTTACAACAATTAAAGATTCAAGGATAGTTATAATTCGAAGAAATTATAGTCAATTTACCATAACTCAAAATATGTGTCTAAATATTTTAATTGAACTTTATTCAGTTCGTAACGATTTAAATATAACTGATTTAATAGATAGATCTGTTGCGCCAGTTGTATTTTTTTAATTCGTAATAATGAATTGAATAATCGCCTAATATTATCATTAATGGGAATAGAATCCATCCGTTGGGTAGATGATTAAATTAATAGTGCTTTTTTTTTTTTTTTTAGTAATGGAGGCCGAAAAAGTAAATCAGAAGACTGTAACCTCAAAAAGATTTAGCCTAACCATGTTAATAGAAACTATAGTTATATTTGGAATTAATACATTACAATTTTGGGAAGGTCTAGTTAATGAATTAGATATTTATATTAAGAAACAAAAGATGACAATATAGTATCTGTTTGCAATTGTATAGATCTTGTTTATGATACTATAAAATCATCTGAAACATTTACTAATATAAATAAAAAGATAAAATTACATGTGACTTAATTATAAAAGCACTTAATTCATTAGAGGCCAATGAATTGCTAAATAAAACATTTTCAGCCGACAGTTTTAGCGCGGTCATGCAATTTATTAAAACTGTAGATTTTGAACAAAATAAAAACAAAATAAACGTAAACGAATGGTTTCTTCCTCTGACGATTCTGATGCCAGTAGTATTAATTCTGATAATGATTTTGAAAGTATATTTTCGACAAAACAGAAAAAATTCAGAAAAAGAAAATTCAAAAGTTATTATTAAACAAATTGTTCAATCCAATACTGACAGAAAGAAGCAAATAATGAAATCTCCAGGAGAAACTGGCACTCACCTAATTAAAATAGAAATGACAGATTTAGATGACCTCAAGAAATGTTCCAGAAAAACAATACTGACCAAAGTTTCAAAGAAAGCATTTTTTGTTTTGGACTGCGATAAAAAGATGACGAAAAATTTTAAATTCAATTAATGATACTTTATGTAAAATTGGTACTGAGTTTCTAATATAGAAAATGTTGAAATATCAATCCAAAACCTGATGCAAAAACGTCTAAACTATTTAATAATTTTCAATGGTAAATTACCTATGTTAATATTGTGTAATATATTAGTAATAGCAAAATAATTATTTCAGGTGGATTATAAAATGGAAGACGCCTGTTTTAAATGTTTTTCAAATAGTCTGATTAGTGATGAAATTATTAAGTATTTGAAAGATGACTTTTCATCTGTATTTTCTTTTCTATCAGTTTTTCAAAAGGATAACCCGTTTTATGTATATTCTAAAATTAAAATGATGTTTGATATTTTCAATAATAGTTTGCCAACACATTTTAGACTTATATTTATTCAGAATATTAAAAATGCTGATTTACTTTTTCCTGCAAAAACTAAGAGTTTTACTGAGGTATTTGATGACGGTATGTTATTTTTTTATTTTCTTAAAGAATTTTCATTTTATTTTGAACTAGATATAAATTATTTGATAGAACGTCAAAGAGATGTTATTCAAAAAACTGATAATTTTTTGTATATAGCAGCACAAGCAGAAAGAAAACATTTTGTTTTTTTACATGAAGACCCAATTTGTCAGAAATACATTGATTTTTTACAATTTACTTTCAAATGCTTAATATTTAGAGACGGAGTTAAATTAGTCAATTTTATTATAAGAGAAGAAAAAGATATGATAGCTAAATTACCCGAATTTGTTAAATTATGTTTAAATAATGTAAATAAATAAATAAAATACATTTTTGAGTACTACATATAGTTTGTCATTATTTTCAGATTTAAAAATGGATAGTAGGGTTAGAAAACGAAATCATAATGATGACGAATTGCCATCATCTCCACCAATCAACTTTAATATAGTAGAGAATATTTCAGGAGATCGATTAAACAGAAAACGTGCTAGATTAAGTATTATTACAGATACCGATAACTTTTATGAACTGGAAAACGCGTTTAAAGGAAATATAAAAACATTTTATTTAAAAATAATTGTGATGAAATTAAGGATGTTTGTATCCTATTAACTTATAGTATGGACAAAATGTTAAATGTGTTAAATGCGTGTTTAAATGTGTACAACACAATCAAATTTAATCTCGTTGTAGAGTGTACTTACGTGAAACCAATGATCGCCGAATTTCAAGACAGAACATTTAAAACAAAAATGTAACTATTTTTAGATCGTCAAATATCAGAAACATTTTACGTGACAGTATAAGAAAATTTGTCGAGAAGAGTCCGAATCAATCGATAAAGGTAGTGGTTGGTCCTTATACACTGTAGATGGTCTATTATTACGTGTTAGCAAATATAAACCTCTTAGAGGTAGTTCATTTTTACCATTACCTGTTGAAATTCAACAAAAAAGCTGTAATTAATGTTCAAAACTATAATGATAATTTCTGTTTCAAGTGGGCATTATTGAGTAGATATGTAGAGACAAAAACGCCACGCGTTTAAGTAAATCATATTATAGCCTAGAAAACAAATTTAATTTTACCGGAATTAATTTTCCCACTCTTTAAGGATATTAATAAATTTGAAAAAATAATGATGGAGTATCTGTAAATGTGTACGGGCTTGATGATAAAAATATTGTGTATCCGCTAAAAGTGTGTAATATGAAATGACAAATCATTTTGATTTGTTATTAATTACAAATAACGATGTAAGTCACTACTGTTATATAAAAATTTATCTAGATTAATTAGCTCTCAAATAAATAAAATGATCATGCAAAATGTTTTGTAAACGATGTTTTACTCACTATCAGGGTAAAGATAGTCAGAAAAATTAGAAAACATATTGAATCTTGTATTCCAAATAAACCAGTAAGAGCCGAAATGCCTAAAGAAATAGAAGATTGTCCTCCTATTATGAAATTTAATCATTTTAACTACTGTTTACGTGTTCCAATTGTTATTTATGCTGATTTTGAATGTTTATTGAAACCGATAAACGAAAGACTAACTAGATCCACGTATTTACATGATATTCACATACCAATGAGTTTTTGTGTTTACGTAGTAGCTGATGATAATCTTCTACCTAAAGAAATAGTTGATAGGTTACCAAAAGAACCATTTTTGTATAGAGGTGAAAATGCGCCACAAACGTTTATGACATATTTAATCGATTTAAGTAATTTAATTGGTGAATTGTCTAAAGATAAAAATCTGTTTTACCACTTACTGATGAAGAGAAATATAGATATAAGAATACTAATTTTTGTGACTTATGCTATAGAAAATTTACAGCATTTTGTAGACCTGTGCGAGATCATTGTCATTTAACAGGTAGGTTTCTGTTCTGTGTTGTGCAATGATTGTAACTTAAAAAGGCAAAATCAAAAATATTTGCCGGTATTCATTCATGGTAGTTCAAATTACGATACGCATTTTATAATAAAACAATTAGGTGTGATTCAGAAAGAATTAACATTATACCTAATAGTAAAGAAAATACATTTCTTTTCTAAAAACCAGAAATGGATTAATTATGAAATTTGTTGACACTTTTAGATTTTTAAATGACAGTTTAAGTTCGTTAGCAAGTCATTTAACTGAAGACCAATTTATTCATACAAAAAAAATATTTGGTACTGAAGATTTAAAATTTGTAACAAGAAAAGGAATATATCCTTATGAATATACAGATTCTTGGGACAAATTAAATGATTTGGAATTACCTCCTAAAGATAGTTTTTTCAATAGTTTACTTAATTGTGATATTTCTGAAGAAGACTATGGATTTGCAAAAGATTTTTGGGACCATTTTCAATGTAGCACTTTAGGCGATTATAGCGATTTATATTTAAAAATTGATGTGTTACTTTTAAGCGATGTATTTGAAAATTTTAGAACATTATGTATTGATTCCTATCAATTAGATTCTGCACATTATTTAACATTACCAGGTTTCACTTTTGATGCTATGTTGAAATTTACAAATGTTGAATTAGAATTATTTTCAGATTATGATAAGTATTTATTTATTGAGAAAGGGATAAGAGGTGGAATAACTTCTTGTGTAAAAAGTATGCAAAAGCAAATAATCCTTATTTGGGAAATGATTACAATGATAAATTACCTAATTCATATTTATTATATATTGACTGTAACAATCTCTATGGATATGCTATGTCAAAACCAATGCCAAAAATGGGTTCAAATGGAAAAGGAATTTAGAAAATTTCGATGTGTTGTCTATATCAGATGATTCAGATAAAGGTTATATTTTGGAAGTTGATATTGAATACCCTCAAAATTATCATGATCTTCATAATGAATTACCATTTCTTCCAGAAAATAAATGTCCGCCAGATGAAAAACAAAAAATTGTTAACAACTTTGGAAACAAAACTAATTATGTTGTTCACTATCACAATTTAAAACAGGCTTTGCAAAATGGGTTAGTTTTACGTAAAATACATAAGATTCTTGAATTTAATCAAGAGGCTTGGTTGGAACCATATATATTATTTAATACTGAAAACGTAAAATTCAAAAACTTCTTTTTTGAAAAAGAATTTTATAAACTTTTAAATAATGCCATGTTTGGAAAAACTATAGAAAATATAAGAAAGAGACAATCAATAGAATTAGTAAATAACAGGAAAAGACTTAATAAATTGATTTGTAAACCTACATATTTAGAATCTATTATTTATGGTGAAAATCTTTGTGCTGTAAGAAGTGCTAAGGAATCAGTATTGTTTAATAAACCAATTTATATAGGATTTAGTGTGTTGGAATTAAGTAAGAGATTGATGTATGATTTTTTTTACAACGTTTTAAGGAAAAGGTATGATGTTAACGTAATGAATTTGGTTTACTTAGACACTGATAGCTTTTTTTTAGAAATTTTGACAGACGACATTTATAAAGACATGATGGGCGATGATATAAAAGATTTTCTAGATACAGCAGATTATCCAGAAAATCATTTTTGCCATTTTACGCATAATAAAAAGTATTAGGCAAATTTAAAGACGAGTGTAACGGTTTACCAATTATTGAATTTGTTGGATTACGAGCAAAATTGTATAGTTTTAAATGCAAAACTAATGATGACAATGTGACAGAAAATAAAAAAGCTAAAGGTGTAACGAAATCTGTTGTAAAAATAGTTTAAATTTTCAAGATTATAAAATTGTTTATTATATCATGATGAAATAAAAAGGGAATGCAGAATGTTTAGATCTACTAATCATTGTGTGCAAACAATAACTGTCAATAAACTTGCTCTAAGTGCAAATGATGATAAAAGAATTATTTGTGATGACGGTATTAATACTGTCGCCTATGGTCATTATTTGTTACAATAATGTAATGTAAGAAAATTATATGAAAATAAATTATTTATTGATATTTTTTCCAGCTTTATTTATTTATTTATTCCTTAAAAAATCTGATTACAGAAAATGGCTCCACATTCATGTACCGCAGACAATACCGTCATCCGATGCATGCTTGTTTGGACATACGTTTTTCAAGATTTAAGCGAGGCAGTCAAAGAATACTTCAAATCAAAAATTGATGCTTTGATACAATTAAGAGATGATGTGAACGCGTGTAATTTGGACATGAACCCTATAGTTTTAACTTTTAATAAATTTGGCCTCAATTTAAATTTCCCAATATCTTTTAAATTAGAAGTTCATTTTTGTGATCACGAGTGGATTGCTATTTCAAAATTTGTCAAAATTTCCGAAAGTTTTGTAAACGCTGTGTTGCCTACCTATTATGATTGTGTTTATAATTCGCTTAAAGCTAAGTTGGCCTCTTCTCTATTTGTAAATCAAATATATTCCAACATATTTGTATCATCTTTTACTATAGGTACATGCGCTTCATAGATTGGGCCGACTTAACCAGGAGACCTGATTTAATGCAAGTATTAGCAAATTGTCCTTTAGATTTAAGAAGAATGATGCAATATGATGTGCCTACTGAATTTATAGTAGAGATTAAAAACTTGTAACAAAGGATAGTTGCAAAGGCCTATTTGACAAACATCACGGGTTACGTAAATATATTGCACAAAATGAGGAGGTGAATAGTGAGGACATTATTAAATATAAATTAATTGAATTTCCCAATGTTTATTTCTTAATAAACATTTGATGTCTGGAATTAGTGTAACTGATATTGCCAAGTACGTGAAAATATTGACGGATGAAAATCCTCATGTATATTTCACAGAAAAGCAATATTACTGGTTTTCTCGTTTGTCTAATAAATATTACAAGGCGAGGACGATTTCAAAATTTATTGACAAAAATGGCCTATCTTTTCTATATCGTCCTCCGAACACACTTGAAAACTGTCCGTCACCTTCTCGGATGTACCTGAGATGTTTGGAAAATTTTACAGCTTTAAGCGTTCCGTAATTTATTTAATTTTGCATTATCAATTAATTGTATCAAAGCTCAATTAAATTTTTAGGATTTAAATAAAAAAAAATTATTTTGAAAATAAATTTTATTTTAAAAATTACAAAATACAAATTATTTAAAATATTTTGCGTACAATACCAGAAAGAGGTGTATATTCCACTAACGCATCCTGAATTATCAAACAGTAGGCTGCAGTGTTTTCAGGAATATTTTCTGATGTTTCGATTTCAATACGAATATCCAAAGTTCCTGTTTTTAGCGTCTCGTCTTCTCTGAGCAATCAATAATAAATAAAGGTGTCTTAGCCAGATATGTTGCGTAATCAATTGAAGGTTTATTTTCATTATCGCTGTTGAAAGAAGATTGAAAAATTGCGTAATTGTTATAGATAATCGCTTTATTTCCATTGAAATTATCGTATGGATGATATTTTGCATTTTTATACACCTTAACGTTGACAGTGCTGCACATATCAAAATGGCTGGCGTTCCTATTTGACACATTTTTTCTGTTTGTTTGAAATCCAAAAGCTATAAATCGTGGTGACTGATCACTTGTTGTTGTTTTCACAAACCAAGTGCCGTTCTTAGTTTGCGGATATACTGATATTCAAAAAGTAGTCCACGTCGAAACGGTATTTGAACAGGCATGTCCTGTTTTATAAATCTTAATAAAGGCAAATTGGCATCGTCAGCAACTTGACGTATGGAATTTTCCAAAATAATTTAGTTATATTTAAACTTATTATACGATCTGTATGATTTAATAGAATTGAATTCAAATTTGTCGCACTGCGTAATAATACTAGTTCTTGTTTTACGCACATTATTATGTGTTTATAATCCCTTGCGAATCCGAGCAACATGCTCAAAGGTATGCAAAATGAAAAGTTTTGTTTATTATCCAAAGGCGACATATCCAATTTCCAGCCGGCATTTAACAGCACATTTTCTTCGTCTTTGCGGCTAGTCAGTATATTTATTATTGTTGTCGTTATGCCAGCATTTTTCACGCGATCTATTTCTGTCCCACAAAGTTCATAACGTATTTCGTCAAATAGAAAAGCCATTGCATTGCTAATTAGTTCAATACTTTCATCATTTGTATTATCTGGCTTTTTTGCGCTAAACGTGCCTCTATATACAGATAACTTTTGTGAGGTAGAGTGTATACATTTTGCTGATTGACGGGAATACGAATTTCGTCATTTTCATTATACGTTGTTTGAGCATACGGAAGATGTGTGTGGTATTCTAAATCGCTAATTGTATCGTCAAATTGAAGTTTTTCATCTATTTTCAACATATTTTTTATTTACAGTAAAACCTAGAGATTCCAAAAAAAGTTTGTTTCTAGCTGTTAACACCTTGATTGTTTGATTATAAATGATTGAAAGCGGCGAATTAATTTTCTTATTGAAAACTAAAACCATATCTAATTAGAAACACGTCTCAAATGCAGCCGGAGAGAGATGAACTCTTGTCTAAAGTTTATCAGTTGACCCTCCTGATCTTCAAGCTGTACTGAAATGTTGTGGAGGAGACCAGTTACGTTCAAAGGCAAGTATATTACTGACGAAGGTTTCTCAACAATCTTGTAGCCAGGTTCCACTGTAGGATAAAATTCATGCAGGATGTGGCCTTCAGCACCGTTCCTATATGATCCTCGAACAATATTACATGTGACACGAATTATATCCACTTTATTGATATTTACAGTATTTGGTGACGTATGCCAAATATTTGATCTAATTTTTCCTGTTTAAAACCTAATAATGGGCCTATGCTGTTTGGTTTGTCAAAACGAATAGGCATTGAACAGTATATTTGCGTTTTCATAGTATTATTATTTCCTTTCATATCTAAAGTAAAGGAATTTTTTTTATGTTTTTCATGTGTCGAATCTTTTAAAAATGTTATAATATTATCTATTTCATAAGATCCTTCAGGAAGCTGTATTTCGTATTCCTCCTTATCTCCATAATAAAACATATCATTTACTCCGGTTTCACATTAGGTATTGTATTATAAGTCATTAAATCGATTAGTCCAATTTCCCATTGATAGGTAGATAAATCTATGGCCGGAAATATATCGCAAGTAAGTCTCGAGCCTCGTCCGCTTACACAGAGCATGTTAATTTTATACAGCTTCTTTCAGTTGTTGTCTGATAAAATTCCAAACACAAATGGCCGCAAATTGACGTATTCATTTTCTGCTTATTTGTATAATTATAGAAAATATGCGAATTTTCCGAAGAGGAATTAAAATAATTTATTATTTCTACTGGCGGGCGTAAATCTCCGAAACTGTCGAAATAAAAAATATTATTATTTTTCTTTTTGTAACACACCCAGTGCGTTCCTCTGCCTTGTATACTATCTAAATTTACAACACCATTTTCATTTTTCAAAATTTTTGTAGGCAAATTGTCTCGCATAAAAACACCTCTGAAATTTGGAATATTTAATTTTTTTGCGTATTTTATTATTTCCATGTTTGATAATGCGTGATCAGGAAGTTTTATTATTTTTTTTTTTTTTTAGCTCCACTACCTTTGTACGGTTTTAGATAGTAACCTTTACCTTTCTTGGTAGATTTTTTATTTTTCTTTAAACATCGCAAAACTTTTGTAAGTGCTTTTTTAGTTTTACAAGCTTTTTTAGTTTTTCTTCTTTTTTTAGATTTTTTTCTAGCCGTCCTGCCTCCGCCTAATTTATTTTTTATTTTCATTATATTTGTAACAGCGTAAGCTGCTGCTCTCTCCCCTAAACCAGCGTCTGATGATGTGACTCGTTGCCAAGCTCTTTCCGCTAATTCGTTATCGGCTATTGCTCTTTGAGCTGAATTTGAATATTTAGAATACGCGATATCGTGGTCTTTACAAGCTTGATCTAATTTGTTAATACCGGGATCACCTCTGTTTAATCTCTCACGTAATCTTGTACCTGGCCCACAATATTGGTATCCTGGAATGTGTAGTTCTATAGGTAATATGTCTATTGCACGATTCAAAATTTTTCCTGGTAAAGCTTTCACAGAACTTACCAGCCCGCGTCCCCGGTATACACTGTTTGATTTTCTCCGTACTCCATTCATTTTGTGACTGATTGCTAATACTAGTTTGCGGGTTAGAGATCCGCTTAATTAAATTACTAGCCCAATCCTTTTCTGACTTTTTGGGGTTATCCGCAGTATATTCTAGGTAACAGTGATATCCTATTTCTTGCGCATACGTTTTCAAAAACAAAGTCAAATTTTTCTTCAATTCGTTTATTTTATCATCAACATATTTTTTCGTAACCGCATCTGTTTCTTTTTCGGGTGTTTTTAAATTTCTTAAAATATTATCACCTGCATCGAATACGCCATTCTTTAATGAGACACTGTGTTTGTTAACATAATTAACGGCCGATTTAAAAGTAAACATATGTGATTCTGAGTTCTTCTCGACAATTGCATCATCAACATATTTTTTCGTCGCCACATCTGTTTCTTTTTTAGGGTTTTGTACATTACTTAAAATAAAATTACCCGCATCGTATACACCTTCTTTTAATGATATTGTATTTTTATTAATTAAATGTGAACATTGTTTCTTAAATGTAATCAAATTTATTGCATCATTATCATCTAAAGGGTCGTTTAAATTACAAATTCTTTTCCTTTTCATATCATAATTATTATCGGCTGTCAACTTAAAACCTATGCCTGGCGGTCCTCGAGCACGTTTTCCTTGACGAATTGCATGCTGGTGACGTCCAAACTTGTCCACACTCATTTCAACAGCGACAATAAAGCTTTTTCAGATTTTAAAATTATTCCGGCTTCTTGCAGTTCTTCTATTATAGATATAATTTCGTTATTATGACCTTTATTGCCTGACGCCTTTGATGCTAATAACAATCTTAAACGATCGCACAATTCATTAGGTCGTTCCAATAAGTATAGGAATGTTTTTGTTTTTCAAGGTCTTTCAAAACAATACCGCTTCCGCTCCAATCCATGTGACTGCGGGGTTCGCGAGGCGGAAATAATTTTGAAATAATTTTTTTATACTTTATACTTTTATTTGATTTGATTTTACCTTTCGGCTTGAAATCCACTCTGTGAGCATTTGTAGATAACAGAATATCCCTGTATTTAATCAAATCTTCTTCTGTATAAATGTAATCGTCAGGAATTCTCATGAATAATAAATCATACAAGCCTCGCGTGCCCGCGTATCTAATGTTATCGATAACTAGGTCATTGTTAATTATATCTATTACTTTATCGCCAATCATCCAATTATTTCTTTCTATACGAACGCCGTATACATTATCAATTTTTTTAGGATACTTTATAAATGTAAGAAAATATTTTATAGCCAGTTTTCCTTTAAATGTATTTTTTATAATCAATTCCGCCTCGTGTTTACCTTGAGGAGATTTTAAATAATCTTCGACTGATTCAGACGTCTCGAAGATCTCTTCTTTTTTCTTGTCATATTCCATTTCCATCGGCTCTTCCTCGGTTTCGCCCTCTGTTTCCATTTCTTGATCTTCAGAAGAGGTGCTGTCCTCGTCCATTTTTAAGTCCGGATCTAAAGGTGTTCTTTTTACTGGAATCTCATTTTTTATAGTATCCAAATTTTGTCTTCTTATAGAAAAATCTTCCGCATCCATGAGCGCTTCAGGTGAAATCGGACGTCTTTTTAGAGGGCCACCTTCCAGCACGTGTTTTTTTCGTTTATCAGCTTTTCGCGGAACCGATTTTTTAACAAAAGGTTCCTCTAAATCAAAATTTGTATTTTTCCTTTTTTTCTCTATTTTATACATTAGTTCTTTTTCTTTTTCTTTCTGTTTTTCCTTTTTTTTTTTTTTTTTGTAATTTACTAGCTAATAATGTATTTGCGTTAGACGCGGCCCACTTACTCGCAGGCTCTTCGCCAATCGGTTTTTCAGCAATTTTATCATACAGCGGTTTAATTAGTGGTTCCATAATAGGTTTTATATTTTGTTCTATGTGATATTCCATATCAGTGATACCTCTTTTAAGAGCCCTGTGCTTCTCTTTTATTGCTTTCCTTAATTCTTTTATTTCTAATACAAGTTTCTCGCGATCATCAGGATCCGTAATTTCGTTCATCCTGAATGAAGGCTCGTTGATAACTGATTAGGTGTGTAGGACCTAAAGCGATATGAACTCGTCAAATCCAATGCGATACCTTCCTTTGTTTATATTGCTTTCTTTGTCTATTACAAGGAAACTACTAGCTCGTTTTGTCCAGGCTAATGAACACATTTCTCTAAACACATCATATTTCATATCAGTAGTCACATGATCGTTGTAGACGTGACGTAAGTTTCGCTCATCTTGTTTAAATAATATTATCAAGTTTGCATTATCACGTATTAATTGTTTCGGCACATGACTATAAGTCTGACAAAGATAAAATGTGTCTATATTATTGTGGCGACCCATAACAAAATAATTTTTAATATTGTTCTGCCGTTCGCAGGCCACATCATCAAATATCATAACAGAATTGTCCTCAACATCATTAGGATGAATTACTTCATCATTGTCAGTATATATGAAATACCCTACATTTTTAATTTTAGAAAACACGCGACTGAGAAATTGATATTTTGGTTGATTTATCGATTTAGAAAAATATATATATTTTCAAAAAACAATGCCTTAGGATGAAATATTAAATTAAACATAAGATTTGTTTTTCCACAATTAGAGGGACCGCAAATTAAACATCTGATTGAATTAGGTAAAAGAGCCCCATTTTTTCTTTCGTGCGTTTTATCTTCTATATACGAGTCAAAGTTTGTAATTGATATTGTATCTGTTTGTTTTGTTACTTTCATAGCAGATCTTTTTTATTTATCCAAGTATCTCTGGATTTATCAAATCCTAACCACCTCACTAAGAGTTTGTCACCCTTTTTACGTATCACTTTCTCGATTAAATATACGTCACTGAACTTAGTTTTACTCAGTTCTTCGTTATAAAAGCCTCCTTTTATTAAATTTCCTAATTCATCTTTCAATCTATACGTTATCGGATCTGTTAACACTACCTCTGACACGGTATAAATCTCGTTACTCCAATTAGGCAAATAACCTTTGGAAAAGGGTTTTTTATACCTGCTTATTCTAACTTTGTCTCCTTTTTTAAACTTAATGACTCGAGATGTTCTTTTTAATTGTCTGTTATTAATTATTCTCTTCAATACAACAAGTTCGTTATTTACATTAACTTTATTCGGTTCTATACCAATTGTTCTGTGAACAGTGTTATTATATTTTTTAACTATTTTTGGAAGTAAATCTAGCCACTTATAATTACCTTGTACGCTAAAGGCTTGCCACATTTTGCCTTTTAATGTTCTATTTAGCCGTTCAACTATAGACGCTTTCTTATCGGAAAAAGTTGAATAATGATTAATATTATACTTTTTTAATAAATCCTGAACTCTAGCATTATAAAATTCAGTACCTTTGTCTGTCTGTAAATTTTTCATTGATACATATCAAAAATAGGTTTCAACGCTTTTTCTATTTCAAAAGCCGATTTATCTTTTACAGGCTTAACTATAGCTAATTTGCTAAAACAATTGACTACAACTAATATATATTTAAAACCTTTATTAAATTTTGCAAATGGTATCATTTCTACTAAGTCGGCTTGATAAAGATCGTTTAAACCTTTTATTTCCACATATCTACGCGGAAAATTCCTACGTGCTTGTCTATGCAATTCTCTGGCAATATCACTTCTTGCGGTCATGTTGTCGATAACCTTATTAACAAGGAAACTAATGAAAATTCACAAACTCAAAATAATATATCATAAATTTTATTGATTACGTAAACAAATACAGATAACTTTTTTTTTTTATATAATTTTACTAATTTACATGAAGGCGAAAATTTTGCGTGCTCCTCTTTGGAATGTCGCGCTCTTCCCACCTGTTAACCACCAACTTGCAGTGTATGCAGACGGCTGCGTCATCCATTCCAGTGTAGTAAAATCCGGCTTCAACCATATCACTGATCTTGGGGTAAGATTTTGGCCAAGTAGAAAAAGACTCTTTCATTTTATTTTCAATATCGCAAATTATAGTTTTGCTGTTGAAATAATTATCACTTACACATTTTTGTTGTAAAATTTCATTTATATATTTTAATATTTTGTCTTTGCCCGACCGACAGTTACAAATATCTCGAATCGAAGGTTGCGTCAAAATTGTAGACGGTTTTTCACTTGCCATGTTTGACTTTCTAATATAAGTTGATAAACTAGAACAACACGGTCCCACCACATCGACACCAACATCTATATTTGAAGACGACATAGTAACTGACTCTGAATCAAATGTTTCATTCTTTTATAGCTAAATTATTGCAACAAAAACAACTTTTTCTTCAGTTGATTAAATAAATAGTAATTGAACGACCTATGAACTTCGCACTTGAAATTTTTTAATATGTCCGGATCATCTTTTAATGACGGTGATAATTTGTCATAGATATTTTCGATATCTTCAAAATGATTCAGCAAAAATTTTTAGGCAAAAATCTAATAAGTTCCGGATTCATGTCCTTGTAACCTTTAGCATAACAATCTTTCATTGCTAAATTTACAGTCTCAATACGATCTCTCACTAATTTTTCCAATTTCATCCATTCAAGTAAAACATGTACGTTGATGTAAGCGCAGTTGTGTGAATTATGATCAAATACACAAGGTTTTAACATGTCGTTCCAAAATTGTTTTTTTAAAACACTTAAATTAGGACAGTTTAAATTGTCCAAATTTTTAACGCACACATCAAATTCATTACACAATAAATTAGTAAGAAAATTTTGTTTTTCACATCCTTTAACATATATAGTGCCGGAAATTTTAATATCGCTGAATAATTGTTTCAAATTACAATAAGGCTTGTATCCAGAATCCCACTTTAGCCCGTGATATTGTTTCTCCAGCCAAATTACTTGTTTTTTCTGATCATCCTCTAATAAATTAAAACTATGAGGAGGCTGAAAAAGATGAAATTCATAAACTTGCTCGTCCGTAGAAACGATTGCTAATTCCTTGACTATAAAATCATTTTTAGAAGATTTAAAGCCCTGTATGTCTATTATAAACTCCATATCTTAAAGTCAAAGCTATATTATTTATTTTTGAACAGACCACAACTGGTAACCGTCACACCTCGAGAACAACTGATCACAAAAGACGGGAAAAATCGAAGCTCGTTATAGATAGCATAAGTAATCAATTATTGTTACCAGATGTCGCGTGTTCTCCTCCATGTTTGACTATTATTGCAGACATAGAATCCAGTTTTGTTACAACTTTCTTAAGACTTTCTAGAATTTTTGAAAAGAAATTTTTGCACATTTTATATCGAATATTGAAAATCGAATGACTGTGCTTTAGTCAGTTGATGTGAAAAATCGTCAAATTCATAAAATGTTTCATTTTTAAAAAATATAATAAACCATTTCGATATCTAAACACTGCGTCAAAACTGGGGGGTATTCCTGGGAATGCTTCATATAACAATCCGTATTTTTTACTGGAAAACGCACATTCATTAATTTCAGTGTAGTAAATTTTATTATAAAAAATAAAGGTTCGGCCGTTGTATGTGTTTACTATGCCATTTATAACAGCCGATTTCGGTATGCCAATATCAGCACAATTTTTTGGATAATTATGAGAAAGTTTCAAAGAGGGAAATTCAAACATATAAATCTGACAACCTATGAAAATAACTATTTCACCAGACGGTCGTTGATAAATGTGATTAATATTTTCAAAATCTTCAGGCAAAAAGTATAACCAGTCGGGTAAATATTGAACGCTATTAAAAACAGTTTCTCCTAATTTTATAATCCACACCCACTTGTTATAAAATAAATAAAAATAATTATTGACAATTAGAAATGTATTAATATTTTTTAAATTACAAAGATTTGGTGCTAAAGTCCTATTTGTAGTCACTCTTGGCCTTGTTGTTGTTGTTGTTGTTGTTGGCGGTATACTCATATCCGTAGTAACACTAGGAACTGTTGTTGACGTTACAGGATTTTTTGAACGAACACCATACATACTTTGTATACCTGCAATATCGTCATCTCCAAGCTCGATAATTTTTTTGTCATCGTACCAAGGATACATAATTGAATTTCTATCGTTAGAGTGACTTAATCCTAGAGCATGACCAATTTCATGCACTAAAACTTGATATAAACTTGATTGGTCAGAAGGGCAATCAACTGATTTTTTTTCAACACACCAATCCTCTTCACCGTCAACATGTATTTCTACAACTGTGTCATTGTTTGTTGAAAAAGCATGTGCCAAGACACCTCCTTTCCGTCTAAATTATAAGGACAATAATATTGATTTAATTTTTGATATTTATGAAGGCGATATTTGTTTGATATTAAAATATCTGGTTTGTAAATATCATGTACAAATTCGAGATTGGAATAATCTGACCACAAATCAAATGCCGCTTCTGTTAATTTTAAAACATTTTGTGAAATAACATAAACATAATGCCACTTTAAAATATTCTTTTTCCATTTTGTTGAGGAAGCAGAAAACTATTAACATCGTCACGAACACCACACCTTCTACTATTTATCAGATTCAACGTTTCTTCATTTATTTTTCCATCCAAAGTGAGGTTATAATATTCTTGAAAACAAACAGACTGTTTTGAATTTTTATTGGGCTCACATCAGTTAGCGTTTCATTTTCTTTTTTCAAAAACCGAACTTAAATAAATAATCTAATATTTCTGTCTTATTTTCAGCTGTATAATTTTTAGCCTCAATAAAAATTAGTAAAGATAAGAAATAAACAAAATATATTTTCATTATTCAAAAATTTAAATCCGAAATAATGATTTGCACTTTATAAAGGAAGTCCTGGCCGGACGAGGTACTCTCGCAAAATGAAGAAGTTGAAACGTACGCCTCGAAAGTAAAAACTAAAATCGCAAAGACGATTCCAAAGACGAGTCGTAAAACAAAAAGTACGCCTCGAAAGTAAAACCTAAATTCGAAAAGACGAGTCGTAAAAAGGAAAGTACGAAAAGACGTTTCCAAAGACGGATCATCGCGAAGACGATTCTTCCAAAACCACGCCCCGGCACGCGACAGGCTTACTAAGCCACGCCCCGGCACGCGACAGGCTTACTAAGCCACGCCCCGGCACGCGACAGGCTTACTAAGCCACGCCCCGGCACGCGACTGTAGAGGGGTTATCGGGGGTCAAGTGGGCGTTTAATTGGTGTTATCAGGGTTATCAGTGGCCTATCAGGCGATAAATTGGGGTTAATTGAGGTTAAGTGGGGTTAATTGGGGTCAAGGGGCGTGGCCTACGTGGAGGGGGAAATGGGCGGGGTGAGCCAGAACCGGCATTTTATTACTACTATATCATTTATTTTATTATTTATATTTTAAAAATTTATTCGCCTCTAAGTGAATATCTTTATTTCTGACTTTATATCCTTTTATAATTATTAGGTCATTTATATATTGTGTGAATTCCAAACATTTATATTTTAATACAATATTAATAATGATGCTCTCTTTCGGTCCATCTGCACATGACCAGCAAAGCGTTAAAGGCAATTTAATTACTCTCTTATCTACCTTTTCTAATATTTATAGTTTGTTTCACTAAAATAGGCTACGGATTCCTCAGCGTGGAAGGTCATGTGTTCACGTTTTTACATGACGTTTTATTACTCTAGACTGAACAACTCTAAATGAAACAAACCTATTGCTTTTTCTCTTACTGAATGTTATTAAATGAATAAATACTATAATTATTTTGCAGAACGTTGTCCAGTTTTGGTTGGACAAAGGCGTGGATGGTTTCAGAGTAGACGCTATTAAACATCTGTTTGAGGACGCGAGTTTCCGTGGTGAGCCGTTATTAAATGACAGTCTTGAAGTCTCTTACGGCAACCTTGATCATGTTTACACAACCAACCAGAATGAAACGTTGGACATCATCGCGGGCTGGAGTGAGTTGTTCAGGCTGCAGAGTGAGAAGGACGGAAAAGACAGGTTGGTTATATGAATCACAATACTTTCAGCGGCCACTTGGTCGAGGGGAGGATATACATGTTCGTAAATACTTCCGAAGACAATGACTCTTGAATGACACCTGATTGCATCAATGTATTGCAACAATGTACCGTTAGATAAAAGTTTACGAATTATATTTTTGAATAAAGGATTTGTTCAAATAATTACTTAAATTTATTTTTGCTCAAAATTTGGATTAAATCAGAAGAAATTAACAAACTTAGTTATACCATCTATGACAAAGTTCATTTTGATTTTTTGATTTTTGAGTTTTTAACTGAAATTTTAAATAATATTTACGTTCATTTTAACGCCGATTATGATGGTGAAATCAGAATATTTCTAAATTATATATATTTGTATACTATTGCATTATAGGCTATATAATATTTTACAATATAATATTATATTTAATAATATTATAACAGTCTACTGTGTAATAATATGTGTCTGAGTCAAATAATTACATGTATTTGCGTGAATTATAATTATGTATAATTGCTCTATGGTTCAAAGCATTATATATATATATATATATATATATATATATATATATATATATATATATATGTATGTATGTATATATATATACATTTATTTATATATTAATATAAATATTATAATATATGATTTGTTTAATAATGTAAATTGATGTCATTTTGAAACTGTTGAAATCATTTTACTGAATAACTAACTGGTCTGAGCTATTACGAATATCAATTTTTATGTTCAATTTGAATAACATCTGGTAAAATTATCTAACGTGAGGATGCTAATACTACCATAGTAGCCGTTAACAACACAATTTTTTATGGTGATTCGCTAATAATGCATATAAATTGGTGTAAAGAAATTGTACTGTGTTTGTGAGTCAACGTGGTGTCACCGCCCGTGGTACAAGTGCAGGATTCACAAGTCATTTTTGAGCACAAAACTACGTGTAGGGGTTGTAAATGGCCCGAAGAAAGGATGTGTGTGTGTGTGTGTGTGTGTGTGTGTGTGTGTGTGTTTTTAGCAAGTTTACATTCTCACATTTGGTCTGAGTTGATTCAAACTAGGCACAAAAATCGATTATTGTAAGAGCTTTGTGATCGTGAACTAGCAAAATTCGTTCAACAGTTTCAAAATGGCGCCTGTTTAAAATCTTTAGAAATTCATAAATTTTTTTAATTTTTTAAAAATCCAATTTTACCATCGTAATCAGCGTTTAAAATACATATATTAGCATTCTGTATTTTCAAAGCCCTTTGAAATTATGAAATTTAATTTGACAGCTGTCATAGTTCATTTTCGTATTTATAATGTAATTTAATAGTTTAGAACCACAATAAATGTAGATTTTATTGCTGATTAAGTTGAAATGAGAACTTGAAAAGAGTAAGATTTAAAAAAGTACTTTGGATATTCGCTTTTATCACGTCAGCGAGACAGCTGCGTGCCGCGATTATTTTATTGTTACACACGTTCACGGCTTCAAATATCTCTTGTTTTAAATTAGTTACACTGCATCCTTTGTAACTGTCGGTTATAATGTTGTATTGTATATAGGATTATGTTCCTAGAGGTGTACAATCCGATCCCCAGTACGATGACGTACTACGGGAACAGTACGTACCCCTTCCAGATGCCATTTAACTTCCACCTGAGCGAAGCCATCAACGAAGGGATGACTGGCATAGACTTGTTGACGAATATCTACGAATGGCTGAACAATATGCCCAGAGGTTATACTGCTAACTGGGTGGTAAGTAACAGTGTTACACAGGCATTGAATTGTTGACAAATATAAAACAAAAACTATTTGGACAATTATCCCATTGTTAGGCAAAATTATGTGTTCTGCCAACTGAAAATAATGAAAATCAAATTTAATTTAAGAAAAATCATTGGTGTAGATGAGTGACTCCCATATCTTACATTTTGAAACACAAATAACAGTGTGACATAATTTACAGCATCGTGATTGGTATAAATAGGCTTCAGAAACAAAACAATGTTATTTTTTTCATAGGTTGGCAACCATGACAACAGTAGAGTAGCGACCAGAGGAGGGCCTGAGATGGTAGATTCCATTAACATGCTTCTTGCCATGCTTCCGGGCATCATGATCACTTATAATGGTGACGAGTTCGGCATGACGGACACTTATTTGAGGTTTGAAGAGACTGTGGATCCTAGCGGGACTTTACTCGGAGCTGATGGTTACACAAGTGGCAGCCGAGATCCGGAAAGAACGCCCTTACAATGGGATGACACTGAGAACGCTGGTAAAAACCCATTCGTTGTGTTTCTGATTTACGTTTAAGAGATATCCGCATTAAAATATAATTAGTAGCACCATAAATTGAATTTGAAAGCGTAAACATGGTTATGATTGTTGAGGCCGTAATTGTGGAAGATTTAAAAATAAAACTTTAATTTATTAAGAATGAAACCACTTTTTATATTTACATTTCAATCTGTATCAAACAAAACACAATTTTAAAATTGATTTAAAATTTACAATAACTATATTTTATAAAATTGCTGTGATTTCAAAATGTTTTAACACATTTTTTAATAACTTGAAATTCTAAATAACTGATAACAAAGCTAACCTAAAACGTAAACGTCGAGGTTTCAGCACGAACGAAACATGGCTGCCAGTGAACCCGAACTATTGGAGACTGAACGTCGCTGCGCAGAGTGCAGCCAGTACAAGTCACTTGAAAGTTTACCGGAGCTTGACCAAGCTTAGACAATCTGCCACCTTCATAAGCAACACGACCTCCTACGAGATCACGGCTCCTGTCAGTAATACGCTTATTATCAAAAGGTAAGGAAGAATATCAATGTCAACAGAAGAACCAATTAAACAAGCTATCTGTGCGTACCTATGCTCATCTTATCTTGTAAAGGGCACTAACGAGTTTTTTGAAAATTTGCACATAAAGTTTTTTTTATGCCAGAAATCGATTGCACATTAAATTTCATACCGGCAATTATCGCTAAAAATCTTATTTCGTATTATGTAATCAACGCAATTGGTTTCTGACTAATTGTAGCTTCCAGAATAAAAGTCTGTTCTTCCGCTACACAGAAAACTTCTGTCGAGGTTTCATGGTAACCCCTGAAGCTACCTCAGCCAGCAGAAACACGTTACTCCTCCAGCTAGTGTACCTCGACATTGCAACATGTGTGTGTGTGTGTGTGTGTGTGTGTGTTGCTACAGAAATACATAATTTGCTAATTTATAACCTTAAAACGTTCACATTTCATTTCCAATTTATATACAAAAATTATAACTACAAATTAAAAAAAAATGTTTATTATGTTTGCACTTGCTATTTTCACGATTTTCTTGACATGTGCGGGTTGCAGGTCGTCGGATGAAGGCGATACTTATGTGCTTATTATAAACTTGGCCAGTACTGACGTCACTACGCCATACTCACTCACCAATGTCACACAGATGTCTGTCAATGTTTCCAGCATCAACTCCGGATACTCAGCCGGGTAAGTGGGAAGCATTTTGTTACACGGCGACATATAAGCAGTTTTCCTTAGAATAACTTTACTATTTATTGTATAAATTCAAATTCACAATTGCATATAGTAGCATAAAAATCATACGACTTAAAGTAACAACCGGTCAATACTTATTGAAATTCCTTTTTGATATAAAGATATACAAACATACTATGTTTGATTGATACGTGTATTTATTTCAGTAACACATATTTCTCAGTTAAATATCATCGCTAGTAATTTGAAAATTATAGAACTTGTAACAAGAAATATGGTCAAAGGAGTAGAAGGGTTAGCAAATAAGTAATAAGGGGAGAAACTAGATAAAGAAGAAAGGTGAATAGACAATAACTAGCAAGAAGAAATTGTTAAACGATAAGCTTAAACAATGGGAAAATAGTTTGCAGATTTTCGTTATTTTAAATTGTAAGCGTGTTTTTTAAATGATGATTTCTTGACATTTTAAACTAGTGAGTTAAAAACAAATCAGTTAAGGCTACATCATCCTATCGTTACGCTACAAGTCTTTCCTTTAATAAATTACATAAAAAAACAAATAGGCACTCTTATAAATAAATAATTTAAACTGACAATAGCGAGATCATCAATTTGGAGTTCAGTCGCTTTACATTAGTCTCCCACTACACATAGCTATAGTGTACATAAATCTCAGTTCCAACTGCTATATATACTGACCACGCTATATTCTTGATCCTAGTTGTTATACGTTAGCATTGAATGTAGACGTACGTATATATATATTTAATGACGTAATCAAGCCTAACCGTCATATATATTTAATGAAATTTAATATTTTGATATTTTTTTTATATTTTATATTTTGATATTTTAATATTTAATGAAATATATATTTATACTGAAATTAAATGACAAAACAAAATAAGCGTCCATGTTTATTTAAAAGTTAAATTTAACTCAAAAAGCTGATAATTTTTAACATATAAATATACAATATTTTAAATCAGCAATTGTATGCAAACTCTTCTTTTATTAATATACCAGCTGATATTTTTTCCAAAGCAAACATCTGGTTTCTTGTCATTTTTTAAAATCTAATACTTAGTTTTAGTAATTCAGATCTTCTAGTTCTGATCTCTCAACGAATATCCTAGGGTTTTTTCTGTTACAGAGATATAGTGACCTTATCGTCGGGCGTGACTCTTAGACCCAAAGCAGCGGTCATCCTCCAGACGTCTTCAGACTCCAACACTTCTGCAGCAACTTCATTAACCGCCCACCTAGCGGCTCTGTTTACTGTATTCAGCATTGTTATGTTAAATACTGCTGTTTTTGTATAAATTAGATTTTAATTTGTTTACTATTATGTTTTCATCTTGTGTCTTGAAAAATAAATTTACTTATACAATGCTGTTATTTAAGCAATTTATACAATATAGTTCGTAGAAATTTAGTTTATAGTTATTTAAGTACGACGACAGAACACACTTACAACACAACTTACACTTACACTTAGTTGTGCTTCTTCTGTAGACCTGCCAATAAAGTATAAAATGCATATGAAAAATAATAATCGGATATGAATACGTTGATAAGAAACAGAAGTAGGCTACAGGAAAAGTCAGAGATAAAAACGTGATTAAATTAAGACTTTTATTGAGTTACTTAAACTATTAGAATCATATCACCTACAATCAGGAAACGTTCTAAACAAATCCAAAACTTATCTAGAACAAATAGTTTTAATTGTAATTGTGTCAGTCTATTCTTAAAATATTTTAATTTAGATCAAAATACACAAACAGTCAAACAGAAGCCAAAAGAAATACTTTCGGATATATTTTAATCTTTGGAACATGCTAAACTAAAATTTGTTATGTCAATATTAACGCTTCAATAATATTGACCACCCTGTGGAATTTAGGCTATTGTCCCCCCTGCAGGCCTAGGCTGCACCTAATTACAACGTAAATTTCTGCTGATTTCATTCAACAAAAATTCCGGTATTTGTCACAACCGATAATTCGAAAAACAAGATTACGTATTCATATATTAACCTATAAAGTTATAATTAATTAATAGTGTGTTTCTAGCTGACATCTTAGATTAAAATACTCAACATTTATTACTTCCTTATTATCTTGTTCCTCATCTCATTGACTTCAAAATTATGAAACAAGTATTAGTATAAGAATAATAGATACATTCTGTACACAGATTTTCCTCTTCAGGACTTTCGATCGGGACTATCGTTTGGCACTGGGTTGCTTATTCGGTTCTTTCATTCCGTGAAAACTTTCAGCTAATATCTTATAGGCCTATAGCCATTGTAACGTTTGAAAACCAGACTTAACCTTCGCAATTAACAATTGTTTAGAAAAAAACAAAAACAATAGGCTTTAGTTTGTTACATTGAGGTACAGTGTTATTATTTCACATCGTTATACAGCACTCAGTGTTATCATGAAATTAGCGTTTCACAAACACAACCTCCATTGTGTCAAATTGCAGTAAATAAACTATGTTATGAACTACAGAATACAGAATTAATCAACCGTAAAAAGTAGTGCAAGTGTGGTGACGTCATTTTCGTCCAGCATTACTTTTTCGCATGTATTAGAAATATAAATTTAAAAACGAGCTACTAGAGCGGCCATTATGGTAACTCCCACACTCAGGACTTTAAAATATGGAGATCCTGATAAATCACTGTTTGATGAGAAGTTAAAACAATATATATATATATATTATCAAAAAAAGCCTTATCGTCAGGAGTCATTTTTTATAATAAAAATTTGTATTTTCAATTATTATATAACAAACATTTAAATAATGCACAGTTTATTAGTACTTAAAGGAAAACTTATGGAAATATTTTAAAGTTTTATTAATAAAGTATTCAATATCCTTTTAATTACAAATTGATCCTGAAATTAATTCATTATTGAGACAATAAAAAAAACGAATAATTTTCTCGTGGTGGTCCTTTCGAACTGTAAATGGTATCTAAGAAAGTTATTGTTATTGTTCAGTCAATTTAACCTATTAAAAAAACGTTGCAATGTTAATTACCAAAACGATTATTGAATGTGTGTAATGCTGCGAAGTCAGAATGAACGGTAGAGAGGTGTTGGTCCAGATGTCAGCAGTTCCAGATTCCGGAGCCAAGTATTGTTGAACGATGAGTCGACTACGAAGATAAACTGTTACACTTTACGACGATTAACACTTCAATTATTCAGTATTCTTACTGAATCAATTAATTTAATTAATAAAAAATTATTAATAAGAAATTATTATTAATTATTAATAAGAAATTAATACAAAATTATAAATAAGAAATTACACTAGCAACTTTTATACCGCAGTACCACCTAAATTCGACGATTGCTTTTTGTAAATTTACAAACACTTTAAAACAACTCTTAATTCTGTTTGATTAATTAATATAAAACTCGACGATAACAAGCAAAGACTTTACTGTAACAATTATTAGGTAGACTTAACTTGCTCGGCTATACTGATCTGTGACTACAACTTATTATAACATAAAGAAAAGTTGATCGTGAAGCGACGCAGGTTATCTGTTGAAAAACTGTAAGGACTTCCCTTCGCGGCCCTAGTCCTTAGTTTTTATATAAATTTCCTTCCACATTTAATTTTGTTGATAACGAAAAGCTCATACACACACACACACACACACACACACACACACACACACACACACACACACACACACACACACACACACACACACACACACACACACACACACACATATATATATATATATATATATATATATATATGTGTTTAACGTCCGACTATTGTACACACTTGAGCTAATGCAGACGATAAGATGATTTATAGCGTATGAAAATGCCAAGCCCTGGCCAGAAATCGAACCCGGGTCCTCGGGGTGAAGCCCAGTACGCTATCAACTAGGCCACCGAGGCGGCTATATATATATATATATATATATATATATATATATATATATATATACATGTAACATGTTCTTTATTTCAATAAGCGTTACAAAACTCATGTATTAAAATGGATGGAGAAGGTGTAAGGTTTTGTTTTGGAGACTGAAAGAGGGACAATATGCCGCAATCGTTGGTTACTCAAGCACAGCTGACTTTTATGTTGCACATACCGCACATTAAACTGTCAAAAAAAAACTGTAGAAACACATCTCTAAAATATTTGTCAACAATAATTTTTATTAAAAACTGAAAAAAGTTATTAGTTTCATAAGTTTTTTTCAGAAATAGTATGTGAGAATTACAATTGGCTGATGTTCAAAATGGCGGTCAAAATTAAGTTTAAATAAAGTATACAACTGATTTTGTTATTTTTTTCAATCAAAATTTTATTTTTAATTACTAATTAAGAAAAAATAATTAGATACAAACTAATTAAAAGAAAACTAAATATCAATGAGCATTTCATAAATCAGACCTATTCAAACTGAAAACCATCCACAGCTACACACTGATAACAATGCCGAACAAATGATTCATACTCTCTTGAAAATAACTCTTGAGACATCCGAAGTAATGCCTCTTCGATAACACGTTTCAAATCATCATCGTTGTTGAAACTACTGGTGTGCACTTGTTCCTTTAAGTACCCCCATAAGAAAACGTCACAAACAGAAATCTCATTTATTATTTCCTACCTTCTTTAAAAAATATGTATAGTTTCAAAATGATCAATGGATGAATGAGAAAATAATGGAGGATCCACTGCATAAAACTCTCCGTGGGACAGCCTGTATATCAGGGTTCTATTGTAAATGAAATTAATGAATGAATCAAAGAATAATATCATTAAAATTATAAAATATATCACTCCTTAAGTAGCCCTGATGTGTAAACTAATTATTAATGAAAAGGTTCATATACGAAAAAAATATGTTTATGTTTGATAATATTTTCAAATCCTCAAGTTGTAAAAGAGTAATGACAATAAATTTTAGATGTTATAAAACTGTCATTAATGCAACTTGGATTTCAGTTTATCTAAAGTTTATCTAAAGTCAGGGTCAAGAGCAATATCTGCTAGTCTTTAATCGAATCTGAATTAGGTTATAAAGCTTTGTAAAGTGAATGCGGTTATAAATAAACGGCGAATGACCAAAGATTAGCAGTACAACCATGCGAGCAGTACGAGGAGTGCTAACGTTATGCCTCGCGGTAAGTGTTACCTCAGTGCTGGCGGCTCAGGAGTGGTGGAGGACTGCAGTCTTCTATCAGATTTACCCGAGGTCCTTCAAGGACAGTGATAACACTGGCGTTGGAGACATTCCAGGTAGTTTTCAAAGAAAAAATTTAATTAAAGTGACGCATGGGGGACATTGCAAAGCCCTCAAGTCAGCATCACCAGAGTGAATGATATTTTATAACTTTAAGTTAGTTTTTTAAATTTTATTTTATGTGATTTTATAAAATATTGTATTGATAGTTTTTCAAAATTATCTTCCATCACGTCATTGAGACAACTGTGTGTTGCGATTATTAAATATTGAATTGAAAAACATGAAGTAGGCTATAATAACGCTACCTTAAATCATAAAATTTTAAAATATAAGTGTACAGCAGTTTTAAAATTTTCTGATTTCTTGAAAGTTTTAAAAATATTTTCCAAAATATATAAAATTAATAAAATTGTTTAAAGGTTTTTTTTCTTTTTCGTTAATTAAATGTTTAAAAAATTTTTGTTTTGCTCAAAAGAATAATAGCACTTGTGTTGCTACGAGTGGCAGTACTACCCTATTAGTTACTTTTATCTTCCCCAAACAGCTGATTTTAGATGAAAGGCGTTTCATCGTTATATTGCCCTCAGATCTGGAATCGTTATGCTTGCAGGTATATTATCCAAAGTGGACTACCTTGCAGACATTGGAGTTAATGCAGTATGGCTATCGCCAATCTACAAATCACCGATGGCGGATTTCGGTTACGATATTTCAAACTTCACTGATATTGATCCACTCTTCGGCAATATGGACGATCTTCTGGAACTTATATCAGCTCTCAAAAATAAAAGTAAGTGGTACTTGTTACCATTAGATGGGGGTCACTGGTTATTTTACTTCCTACTTGAATTAACTTTATAAAATATTTACGACTTTTTTATTTTAAAAAAAACTTAACGTCTGCAAAATGTAATCGTATAACTATATTTATGTCAGTAAACTTTTGCCTGGTTTTTTATTGCATCACTTTTCCACCAGTTTAGTTTAATTTTTTTTTGTTTTTAAAATACTTTTATTTGCTAAAAATTACGTATTTTTTACTAAAAACAGTTTTCAATACATTTTTCATTGTAAGTAGTTATTTACGATGTTATTTATGCATCACGAATTAATTTAATCAGTTGTGTTGCATTAAAAAAAATTATGATTAATAAAGAGCCTTTCTTTTATTGGCACTACACACTTGGATTAATTGTATAATAAAACATAAGAGGGATTTAGGAGGGCATTAGTTGGAAATCAAATAAAACTGCCAATCAAGAAGAGCTTAAGAGTTCTTTAAGATTATCGTAATAAACAAGTCGCAAAATAACAATTTTGTTGATAAACATATAATTCTAATTTATTTTAAAAATTTCATTTGGCAGCGTAACTTTGCTCGGCGGAATCCTTCTCAAAAGTACTTGTATTGGCAATTCCTTAAACAATTAATCCTTTTTGTCTTAACTACCATTAGCATCAAAATTCGTCTACGTGGAGACTGAAAAATAGTTTTTCGTTTTTCAATTTAGGTTGAAAATATTGAAATTTTGACCATTGCTTATTTACTTTTTTCAAAAAATTATTGTAATTGTTGCAACAGTGAGTGAGAAGGAAGTGTAAGGACATTAAGTTTGTTAGTGTTCCGTACTCACCATTTATGTTTACGTATAATATAATTGTATGCTTTCGTTTCTTCCTCTCAGTATTTCTTCCTTTTTTGTCCATTCTTCTTGATCTTTTGCAGAACGTTTATATGCAACTTTTATCTTTTGGAACTTATATCAGTTCTTAAAAATAAAAGTAAGTTTTACTTATACACACATATACTTACGGCTCAGTGAAAATCAAATTGTTTTTACTTTGTTTACCATGTTAGCTGTACAATATAGTCATGTAGCTGTACATTGCTTCGTATTTACTCTTTAATAAACAAAGCTAACTGCTTAACTGAAGATTCATATTTCGAGGCACAATTACTTCCGTTGCTTTTGTAATATTATGTTTTTATAACTACTGCTATTGACTCAAAATAATTTAAACATACATTTTTTAGCAAAAATAAGTTGATTAAAAAAATAATGTCACAATTCATCCTGCGTATGTATTAAGAATATCATTTACTTTTGTTTATATTCAACAGATATTTATATAATAATGGACTTTGTGCCGAACCATTCTAGCGACGAGCATCCGTGGTTCAACATGTCTGTGTATCAGCAAGGTGACTACAGCGACTTCTATGTGTGGCGGGATAAAAACGGAAGCAAAAGTGATGGTTCCCCTAGAGAACCAAACAACTGGGTAAACAAAATATCTACTGATTTTATCAAGAAATATATTTTTACATTATACATAGCACCTTTGTTTTAAACAACCTCTTTCTAATCGCTGCACTTCTTTAAATAAAAAACCATTGAATATTTAGGTAGTTAAACATAAAAAATAAACAAAATTATTTTAAATTTCAAATTTATTTATGTTGTAAATGAATCAGGCTTCAAGTATTTATTCTTACTTCCGGATATATTTTTGTTTTGATTTATAAAAATCAATTATTTTACCAATTCTTTGCATTAGGTATTTGTAAGTAATTTTTACTGGATTTGTTTTTTCTGTTCATGTATATAGCAAAGCGTGTTCAGCGGTTCGGCTTGGAAGTGGAACGAAGTGAGGCAACAGTTTTACTTGCACCAGTTTGTTGCTAAGCAGCCAGACCTGAACTACAGAAACCCTCTGGTAGTGGAGGCCATGAAGGTGAGAGAGAGGTCACAATGGGGGGGCTAATAGTTCCTTTTACAAAAATAACGTGCTAATGGTAACTAAGTGACGAACATGATTTATTATAATAAACTGTCATCTCTGTTGCTTCTCTACAAAACTCATCCCACTATCTCTGTATCTGCAAAAGAGAACTGTTAACCTTTTCATTAATCGTTATTTGTTAATTTTAAATTTTTAAATTTTCTTTTTCGTTTACAGTTTTCTCAGTACATTTAAATTTATATAGGCCTACTTCAAAAATTTCTGAATTGTTTAAGTCTTAAATATGAGGGAAAAAGGTAATTACTAGACGGTAATAAAATCATTTCAAATTAATGTCATGGAAAAATGATTACGTGAATAAAATAAAAGTGAATGCAAATAAACAAAACAGGTAACCCGATGCTTTCAGGTAACTAAAAACGATGAAAATCAGAATAAGTTTTCCTAAGAGACGAAAATAAATTTATAAATATAAACCCCAATAAGCAATAGTAAATGATTATGTTAAAAAAATCGTCTAATCCATCTTTAACAGAAGACTGAAAATATATTTCTTCTGACGTAGAAAATTTGTATCCATCGGCTGCAATAGAAGATACCGTTATTAGTATTTGAATATTGGTTAGGTAGAAAAGATTATAAAAACCAGTAAATAAAGAAATAAGTGAAGATTAACGGGGTTTTATTACAGAAAATAAAACATTATATGAAGTAGGCAATACATCTATTGTATTATATTTAAAGTTATGTCCACCTATAAAATAACTTGAAGAAACGTTATTAATAACATTTAAAAAAAAATATATCAGTATTTAAAACATATACGATATTTAAATGGCAAACCAATATAAGACAAAACACGATTGAAAACATTTTATGAAAAATAAATAAGATACATTATATTAAACAATTTGGGGACAAATAGAAATAAATATTACACATTACTTAGATCTGAAAATAAAAAGTAAAAAAAGGGTTATAATTTAAAATTGCTGCATACTTGTGAATTGAAATTATTGTCTGGACGCCAATTAGCAGCTTTCTTGTAAAAAATCAACAGAATATGTTGTTGCTGCTGCTGGGGGGTGGTGGGGAAACAAATTTAAAACATTTTTTTGTAATATTTGCGAAAAAATATACACAAAAATACAAACAAATATTAGTAAAAATAATTTTAATAAAAATTGGAGTATACAAAAACTGTTACAAATAAAAAAAACTTGATTTACAAGTTAAAAACATAATTAGATAAAGATTAAGACATATTTTATTAAAAAATTGTAGTATATAATTATGACAGGTTCGCCACTGCATTACAAAAACTTTCACAGTTCACTATTATTTAGTTTCTGTACATTATTGATTCATAACTTTAAATTTTTTGGGTGGTTTACAGAACGTTGTCCAGTTTTGGTTGGACAAAGGCGTGGATGGTTTCAGAGTAGACGCTATTAAACATCTGTTTGAGGACGCGAGTTTCCGTGGTGAGCCGTTATTAAATGACAGTCTTGAAGTCTCTTACGGCAACCTTGATCATGTTTACACAACCAACCAGAATGAAACGTTGGACATCATCACGGGCTGGAGTGAGTTGTTCAGGCTGCAGAGTGAGAAAGACGGAAAAGACAGGTTGGTTATATGAATCACAGGTAATATAAATAATGTTGGGTATTGCAGGTAATGTTGGATAATGCAGGTAATATTGGGTAATGCAGGTAATGTTGGTAATGTTGGGTAATGCAGGTAATGTTTGGTAATGCAGGTAATACTCAAAACATTTTACAGAAAAGGCAATGGAATAAAACAACAGTTGTAATTAAAAACTTGTTTTGTCCAGAGATAAACAACTTGTTTTATTATTTTTTAACTCAAAGTTTCAAAGTTTATCAAAAATAGTTTTATTTAATTGATTAAGTGGGAGCAACATTGCTTGCTCAAATCTAGTCAATTACAAAATATTTCTATTTTTAGACAATCATAAACTACAAAGCACTGTACAGGCACTAGTCCAGTGTTGTGCAACTTAATAGAAATAAATAGGCCTGCAATTATGGTCATCAGTATATTTAACATTATACGAGCGCCAAAAACTAAATGTGTTTTTTCTGATACACGTGTAACACAGTAAGTGTGTCAAAGAAGCAATGTACTTATTTTTTTTACAGGAAGTGTAACACAGTAAATGCGCCAAGGAAGCAATGTACTTATTTTTCAGACAGTACGTGTAACACAGTAAGTGTGTCAAAGAAGCAATGTACTTATTTTTCAGACAGTACGTGTAACACAGTAAGTGTGTCAAAGAAGCAATGTACTTATTTTTCTGACAGGAAGTGTAACACAGTAAGTGCGTCAAGGAAGCAATGTACTTATTTTTCTGACAGGAAGTGTAACACAGTAAGTGCGTCAAGGAAGCAATGTACTTATTTTTCTGACAGGAAGTGTAACACAGTAAGTGCGTCAAGGAAGCAATGTACTTATTTTTCTGACAGGAAGTGTAACACAGTAAGTGCGTCAAGGAAGCAATGTACTTATTTTTCTGACAGGAAGTGTAACACAGTAAGTGCGTCAAGGAAGCAATGTACTTATTTTTCTGACAGGAAGTGTAACACAGTAAGTGCGTCAAGGAAGCAATGTACTTATTTTTCTGACAGGAAGTGTAACACAGTAAGTGCGTCAAGGAAGCAATGTACTTATTTTTCTGACAGGAAGTGTAACACAGTAAATACGCCAAGGAAGCAATGTACTTATTTTTCTGACAGGAAGTGTAACACAGTCAATGCGCCAAGGAAGCAATGTACTTATTTTTCAGACAGTAAGTGTAACACAGTAAGTGCGCCAAGGAAGCAATGTAATTATTTTTCTGACAGGAAGTGTAACACAGTAAATGCGCCAAGGAAGCAATGTACTTATTTTTCAGACAGTAAGTGTAACACAGTAAGTGCGCCAAGGAAGCAATGTAATTATTTTTCTGACAGGAAGTGTAACACAGTAAATGCGCCAAGGAAGCAATGTAAGCCTACTTATTTTTCTAACAGGAAGTGTAACACAGTAAATGCGCCAAGGAACAATGCGCTTATTTTTCAGACAGTACGTATAAATACACTAATTGAATTGTGGGTAATTTACAATTCAAATCTTTCAACAGTTTAAAAAAACTAGTTTTACTGTTGTAGCCTACTATAAGTCTGAATAAATTATAATTTCAATTTGAATTTTTTTCAATACAAACGATCACTATGGCAGTCAGAATTTCGTAGTCTTTCTGACGTTTAGACGTTTTTTAACTAAATACAAAAAACAGCTTAATATTGTTCAAGTGTTTGGTTTAAAGTGTCTGTTTTAATTTGGTTACACTGTATCCTTTGTAACTGTCGGTTATAACGTTGTATTGCTTACAGGATTATGTTCCTGGAGGTGTACAATCCGATTCCCATTACGATGAAGTACTACGGAAACAGTACGTACCCCTTCCAGATACCGTTTAACTTCCACCTGCTCGAAGCCATCAACGAAGGGATGACTGGCATAGACTTGTTGACGAATATCAACGAATGGTTGGACAATGTACCAATAGGTTACACTTCTAACTGGGTGGTAAGTAACAGTGTTGCCAAATACCAAACCCTTGCTTACACATGACGTGGTGTTCTCGGACTTACTGTAATGTGGTTCTATTGTAATTACTGTTATAGGTGAAATGTGCACATTTTGATTATTTATTCATAATTAAATTAATGCACTTTTATCTTTAGGTTTTACATTAAACTTTTTTTAAGGCCTGGTAATAAATATATAACCATTTTCCTTGAAATAAATAATTAAAATCGTCGAAAAAAATCCATAATAATCATGAGATGATTTCCAAACCCTATTTTTTGCGTCTGAAGTGAGAATGACATAGTCGATAATATTGTTGTTCGTTTATAAGGACTTCAGAATAAAGTAATACATTTAATTTTTTTTATAGGTTGGCAACCATGACAACAGTAGAGTAGCGACCAGAGGAGGGCCTGAAATGGTAGATTCCATTAACATGCTTCTTGCCATGCTTCCGGGCATCATGATCACTTATAATGGTGACGAGTTCGGTATGACGGATACTTATTTGAGGTTTGAAGAGACTGTGGATCCTAGCGGGACTTTACTCGGAGCTGATGATTACACAAGTGGCAGCCGAGATCCGGAAAGAACGCCCTTACAATGGGACGACACTGAGAACGCTGGTAAAACATTATAAATGGATTGTTAAAAGCTGTCGCTGAAGGACTAACATTAGAGAAAGCTTGTCGCGTTTAATCTGTTCTGTCCTTAACCTTTGCCAGATTGGATTAGAATTCATTAAAAAAATAATGAGAATTTACGATAATGGTCGAAAAACGGTCAAGTAAAGTAGACTTGTTATTTTTGGTAAAACTAATTATACAGTATTATACAGTACGTAGATAACTGAATTTGATTTTACGTTTATTAATGAGTAAAGAAATCTTTTCGTTTATGTAATTAATAGTCTGCAAAACTGTTTCGGTGGAATACTCGACTAATATATAGGACAAATTGAAATTAACAACATTTTTTACTTAGATGAAGTAAGATTACTATGTAAGTTAAAAGTAAATACATTTAAAAATTTTAGGCCATTTAAAAATTATTAAAAAAACACTTTTCTTAAAAATAAATAACTGATAACAAAGCTAACCTAAAACGTAAACATCGAGGTTTCAGCACGAACGAAACATGGCTGCCAGTGAACCCGAACTATTGGAGACTGAACGTCGCTGCGCAGAGTGCAGCCAGTACAAGTCACTTGAAAGTTTACCGGAGCTTGACCAAGCTTAGACAATCTGCCACCTTCATAAGCAACACGACCTCCTACGAGATCACGGCTCCTGTCAGTAATACGCTTATTATCAAAAGGTAACCTGTCTGTTAATAGATAAACGCTAAATTTAAATAATTATTGTGGACATGTTATTTTAATAGAAAAAAGAGGAAAACATTTTCCTTTTTAAGGGATGGATGATGTATAATTAATTACCAGTAATTTCATTTAATGATTGAACTAAATAAATGTAGGGTTAACGAAGGATTGAATCGATAAAACGAAATTTGTATTGGTTTGATTATCAATTTGCTAACGAAAGACTATGCCTGAATTGAATACTTTCAAATACGATAAAACTTAGAAATATTTGTTTTCAAATTCAAGAATTTCTCAGTTGTAGATTTTCTTATTAATAACTTGCACCTAATGTACTTCGGGTTGTATCACTTGTAATGACGATCTGTACGCCACTGAATATGTGTTATTTATAAGTTTATACAGTTATATTATGGGTTTAAAACATATCAATAATTCTAATAACATTAAAAAATAAAACTTAGGTTTAAGAAATGCATATACGTATATCTTTGCTCTGCTTTAATTTCAGAAAAATTTTCATTGGTAAGTTATATTTATTAAAAATAGTTAACAATAATTATTGCAGGTCTAACTTGTTGATACTAATTACCTTTCACCATTTGTTTGACATGCGGGTTGCAGGTCGTCGGATGAAGGCGATACTTATGTGCTTATTATAAACTTGGCCAGTACTGAGGTCACTACGCCATACTCACTCACCAATGTCACACAGATGTCTGTCAATGTTTCCAGCATCAACTCAGGATACTCAGCCGGGTAGGTCCGTGCCGTGAGCGGCCTTTATCGATAGAAAAGTAGTGCAAACGTAGTAGTCAAGTAGTATCTAATTCAATCGCTGTACAAGAGTCACAAATTCAGTCGCTAACACTAGTCACGAATTCAATCTCTGTACATTAATTAAGTCTAGTCATTATACACTAATCACGAATTCAGTCACTTAATACTAGTCACGAATTCAATCTCTGTACATTAATTAAGTCTAGTCGTTTTACACTAGTCACGAATTCAGTCTCTGTACATTAATTAAGTTTAGTGTTTTACATTAGTCTCGAATTCAGTCGCTTAACACTAGTCATGAATTGAGTCTCTGTACATTAAGTCCAGTCGTTTTACACTAGTCACGAATTCAATCTCTGTACATTAATTAAGTCTAGTAGTTATACACTAGTCACGAAATCAATCTCTGTATATTAAATAAGTCTAGTCGTTATACACTAGTCACGAATTCAATCTCTGTACATTAATTAAGTCTAGTCGTTTTACACTAGTCACGAATTCAGTCTCTGTCCATTAATTAAGTCCAGTCGTTATACACTAGTCACGAATTCAATCTCTGTACATTAATTAAGTCTAGTCGTTTTACACTAGTCACGAATTCAGTCTCTGTCCATTAATTAAGTCCAGTCGTTATACACTAGTCACGAATTCAGTCTCTGTCCATTAATTAAGTCCAGTCGTTATACACTAGTCACGAATTCAATCTCTGTACATTAATTAAGTCTAGTAGTTATACACTAGTCACGAATTCAATCTCTGTATATTAAATAAGTCTAGTCGTTATACACTAGTCACGAATTCAATCTCTGTACATTAATTAAGTCTAGTCGTTTTACACTAGTCACGAATTCAGTCTCTGTACATTAATTAAGTCTAGTCGTTTTACAGTAGTCACGAATTCAGTCTCTGTACATTAATACCGATTCAAGTTATGTATACACTAGTAGTCAGGAGTAGAGTGGCTATATTCTGTATTAATCAACAGTCCTGCAGTTGCTTTATACTACTTTTGAGTTGCTACACATAATTCTAGAGTTCAGTTACTGCTTACTAATGAAATATATTTTAGCCCGGTCACTCTCGCCGAAAGTCACTGATACGTAAAAACCACTTATCATATTCTTATATTAGTCTTGTTAAGTTGCTCTACAATAATTTACCTGCAGATAATTTTGTCTTCACCAAACAATGTTACTTCTTTATCATGTTGACTTGGAAGTTATGTTCAGGCTTATTATTATATCCTCGGCTTTTTTCTGTTACAGAGACATAGTGACATTATCGTCGGGCGTGACTCTTAGACCCAAGGCAGCGGTCATCCTCCAGACGTTTTTAGAATCCAACACTTCTGCAGCAACTTCAGTAACCGCCCACCTAGCGGCTCTGTTTGTTTTACTTTGTTCCGTACTGTTAACTTAGATCTTATTAGCTTTTGAAATCGTGTTCATGATTTTACTATAAAAACCAGAATGCATTATAATAATAAAATAAATTAGGAATACAATTACTGCGTTTTGGATACATACACTCATATATTTTCATGTAGTTAAATCATTTATAAAAAGAAAATGGATTCTGTTTGCTGAGAAAATGTGATGAGCAGAGTCGGAAATGTTTTTAAACGTATTTAATTAATGAGGATAGCACGTGATTGCGCGCGTAACTAGTTAGTTTATATCAGTGTTGTTTATACGAGTATTTTTCTTTTATTTGATTTTCTTAAGACCATTATTTAATTACCGTACTTTCAAATTAAGCTGATGGTTGAAATTTGACAAACCTTAGTAGTTCTAAATAGTGAAGTGAAAATTAAATTTAAAATTTAGTAAATCCATTTTCTACCAAATCTCACATATACACTTTCTAAAAGTGAAAATAACTTTTAAAAATTTAGATATTAAGATTAGTCACGATGTTAAGATTCAGATAAGAAGATTGGATAACAAAACAATATACTAAATTTATTTTAAACTTTAATTTTGAAGCAACTGTAAAATTAAAAACCTTTGTAACACTCTTCGGTTGAAGTTGTTATTATAACTTCATAAATTCCGAACTGCTAGAAGGCCCAGTGCATTTATTCACTGTGTGCAATTTAAACAAATAAATCGTAAATAAATATAGATGTACCCCACATTTATTGGGATAAAATGGAGGTTGGAAATTCCCAATTACTAATTTATTCACAATGAAAATTTCCAAAAGGTTTGCTAATTTCGGTTTAATACTTATGATATTATTCTTAAATTTAGCCTATACCGTAAGTATATTTATTCTAAACGTAAAGAAGAAATATTTTTAATTTGATACTGAAAATGCTCATTTGATTAATAAAACATTTAAAACAGTTCAAAGGGAACTAGAAGCTGTAAACTGCAATAAAATTTAACTGCAGGATCCCGTTACTTTAATAAACGAAAAAGCTTTACAATCCATTGTAACTAGGATAGGGCTGTACAAATTTGCGAAAGGTCACGTAAGCAAATCATAAAAATATATCAACTGTTGCAGTAACTTAACGTAAAAGAAGTTTAAATTTAAAGAAATGTTTCAATCTCATTGAAAGGGAAGTCCTTACAGTTTTTCAACGAATAACCTACATCGCTTCACGACCAACTTTCCATTATGTTATAATAAGTTGTAGTCACAGATCAGTAAAACCGAATAAGTTTTATTATTATTAAAGTAATAACTGGAGTTTACCTAATAATTGTTACAGTAAAGTCATTATTTGTATCGTCGTTTTGTATATTAACTAATCAAATAAAACTAAGAGTTATTTTAAAGTGTAAATTTACACAAAGCGTTGTTGAATTTAGTGGTACTGCGGTATAAATAAGTGAAGTCGTAAAGTGTAACAAGTTATCTTCGTAGTCGACTCATCGTTCAACAGTACTTGGCTCCGTAATCTGTAACTGCTGACATCTGGACCAACACCTCTACCATTCGTTCTAACGTCGCATCATTACATACATTCAATAGTCATTTTGGTAATTCACACTGCAACTTCTCTTTTGAATAGGTTAAATTGACTGAACAATAACAATAACTTTCTCAGTTCCCATTTACAGTACGAAAGGACCACCCCGAGATAAATCATTCATTACTATTTGTATTGGATAAAAATTAATTTGAGGATTAGTTTATTATTAAATGAATTTCTTATAAGATACTGATTACTTTATTAACAAACCCTCAAAATATTTCCATAAATTTGAAATAAATATTAACGATTAATTAATTAAAATTTTATTATATAATTATTGAAGTAACAACGCTTCAAATTTTTGTTGTAAAAACTGACGCCAAATGTCAAGGTATTATTTATTTACGCGGAAAGTCACACAGTACTGCATACAGTCATTGTTTCACAGTCACAACCACGTTTGAAGTAAGTTTCATCCCCGTGGGGAGAGAAGCAGTATAACTCCTACTTTACTATATTTAAACATTTAAGTAGCCTGTACATTGTGTGGATATTTTCTGGCCAAGTGTGCAATAGAGTTCCTTGGCGGTGGCAACACTGATCACCCTTCCAGATCAGCCTCTTTGCGTTGATCGTTATTTAAGTGGTTTGAATCAATATCATCATGAATCACACATTAAGACCAGGGCTTAATTCTTTGGAGGGAGTAAACATCCCCTTTGTGTTAACATTGCCACAAGGGGATGGTTTATTGGTCTTTCAATCAACGATAGTTTGACAGCACGGATATAAAGCCGCTGCCTTAAGTAAATTTATTCAGTATTTAATGTGAGCAGAGCGGATAGGGCTCGTGTCTTGTTAGATCAGTTAATTGATTTTTTAATTTGTTAAGAAACGAAAAATAAAATTTGACACACGAAAATCTGTGTTATTAATAGATTGGACAGTCTTACGGCAAAGTCCGCTCAACCGTTTCAAGATGGCGGTCATTTAAAAACTTTTAAAACGCGTACCTATTTTATGTTACACGTTCTTGAAAATTTGATTTCACCGTCATAATCAGCGTCAAAACAGAATACATTAGCAATTTTATATTTTTAAATTTCATTAAAATATTAAAATAAACTTGCCAGTTTTCACTTTCATATTTTCAATGTAATTTGACAATTTAAAATGCTAGTGTATGCCGATTTTAACGCTGATTATGATGAGAACATCAGATTTTGATTAAATTGTTTTAGAAATTCCTTTCATTTTAGAAATTCGCTTTCATTATGTTCACAACACAGCTGCGTGCCACGATTATTGAATAATTTACTGAATGTATATAAAAACAAATAACATATATACTCGTATTAGCAACAAATATTTTTGTATATCTCTATAATGTTACAAGTAGGCCTAACATAAACAAAAAATCCGGTTTTGGCCATAACCACAGCTACTAAGCGTGTTTTTTTTAAAGTAGAAACAAAAATCAACGAAGATTAAACAAACAAAGTGCCTGCGGGTCACGTGCCACTGGACGTGTGTTTTAGACAAATTTTTGAAGTACTTGTAATTTTGTCAGTCAAATGTATTATTTACATTTTTGTGTATTTTATTTCAAACACTAAGGTAGCTTATTTGTCAATGTGGAAAATTAATTATAATAAAAGTAAATGAAAGGTATTCCATAGAACATAATGGGTCATGGTATTGATTGCCCCCACTCCGTGCCCCTGAGCTTTCGTATCCATAGAAACACCCCAGCTTCCTTCCTATAGCCTATCTCCACAACACAACAAACTAATTATTTCTCTGGAGCAAATACAAAAACAACAATAAAATAAAAAGAAAAAAGTACAAAATAACGATGTTATTGAATGAAACTTACCTTACGTTGGTGTTTAAATAAAGATAAAAATGATACATTACTAAACTGAACTTCCTTTTTAAAAATAACAAGCTACGACCACGTGGTTTTATTTCCCAGTGCGTATTTCAACAAGTGCTTACCTGATCAGAGTCTATAGCGATTATTTAAAATGGAATCTATATTATATCTGATGAGTTCATAACTCGAATAAATGTGTGTGTTTTTATATTCGGCGGGAGCAGCTGATGGGCTTAGCGATCTCACCTTATCTCCAGCTCATACTTCTCTCACTCATCTACTCAAGACACACACGTTCACTACTCTACATAGCTCGACTAACTAAAGTGTAAAGCGACCCGTGCTGATGGGGTAATGGTGAATCACACAGAGCCCTGGCAGCCTGGCAACCTCTCAGCTTATCTTAGCTTTACCCATGTATGCAGGGCTTTGTATAGGAGGTCCTAATTTCCTTAGCTACTTGTGGGTGTTCTCATAAGTAAGAATGTAAAATAGAATGAGCGGGATTTCACCGCACACAAAAGGAGGCGAACTTCCAAAATGAATGTCAAGAGAAAGAAAAATTTTAAGTGAATTAGCAGAGCAAGCATCTGTAACACCTCAACAAGGAGCCCACAAGAAATGGAGGAGCTATACCCACCTTGAATCCTCTCCAAGACGTTATGAAGAGACTGGAGAAGGCGCTATAACTGAGCATCTCAGGAATATAGAAAGAGGGCACAATAAATCTACAAAGGTAGGAGTGCATTAGCAACTCTACACATTTACTCATTCATTCTCATACAAGGTGTGTTCAGAAAGTAACGACAATTTAAATTTTTTGAACAAAATATTTATTTATTCTTCTACATTGATGTTGTCGCCTTCAAAATAGTCCCCATTGGAGATTATGCACTTGTGCCAGCGCTTCTTCCAATCCTCGAAACACTTCTCAAACTCGATCTTTGAGATAGCCTTTAGTTCTTTCAGCGATGCGCTTTTAATGTCATCTACGGCTATAAAACGACGGCCCTTTAAGGTTCTCTTTATTTTTGGAAATAGGAAAAAGTCACACGTAGCCATGTCTGGTGAATATGGAGGCTGGGGCATCGTTACAGTACTGTTTTTGGTCAAAAATTCACGAACAAGCAATGAAGTGTGAGCTGGTGCATTATCCTGGTGCAAAAGCCATGGATTGTTTTTCTAAAGATCCGGGCGTTTTTTCGGATTGTTTCACGCGTAGGTGAACAATGCGGATTGTTTCACGCGGCATTGAACTTGTAGGTAGTACTCCTTATTGACCGTTTCACCTGGTGGCAGAAATTCATGATGCACTACGCCATTAATGCATTATTGGATATTAATATCGAATAACACAGTGAGCACAACCTTCACGTTCGACCGCACTTGTCGAGCCTTTTTCGGTCTTGGCGAGCCAGAATGCCTCCACTGGGATGATTGAGCCTTAGTTTCGACGTCATATCCGTAAACCCATGTTTCCTCACCTGTTATAATACGTTTCGGTAATTCTGCATCGTCGCTGACTTCATTTAGTGACTCCTGAGCAACTTCCATTCGCCGCTGTTTTTGTTCAAAATTCAACAATTTTGGAACGAATTTTGCTGCCACGCGTTTCATACACAAAACATTGGAAATTATGTCATGATATGATCCAATCGATATGCCAACATCATCAGTGACCTCTCTAATTATGATTCGGCGATTGTTCATAACCATTTATTTCACTTTTTCCATGTTTTCTTCGGTTGTTGATGTGCTGGGGCGTCCATGGCATTCGTCATCTTCAACGTCTTCACGGTCTTCTTGGAAACGCTTATACCACACGTAAACTCTTGCTTTACTCATAGCAGACTCACCATAGGCCTTTGTTAACATTTAACACACTATGTTACACTTTATTCTATTTTTTACGCAAAATTTGATACAAATTCTTTGATCCATTTCTTTTAACAAACGAAAATCGCCGAGCTTATAAAAACACGTCTAACCTTAGTGGATGTCACAGACAAAGTTAACAATGAAAACAGCTGAAAGTTTTATCATACTTCAAGGGCATATACCAACATAATAAAAAAAAATGTTTGACAATCGGACTCTCCAAGCCCGCGAAATTTAAAAATTCTCGTTACTTTCTGAACACACCTCGTATATATATCAAGTTATATATATTAACTTGATTTATTAACACGTGATACTTTTGATTATGTATCACAAGTATGTGATAACGTATTTTTGGTTCTGTATTCCTCAATTAATTTAATTTTCCAATGGATATTCTTTAAAAAACGATATCGTAACAAAGACTTTTTTATATTGTTGCAGTTTTAGCAAGTTCAGCACTCAAATCATTCATTCAAGAATAACTTCAGATATCAGAATTTCCATCAGTGCATCAGTGCATAGATTAGAGGATGAGGTGAGGTTATGGGGTTTGATGACCCTAGGCACTGCGTTCAAAGGACCTATGTGTAACTAAGCCTCTTGGATTCTAGTGCAGTAGACTGCTGGTCTTAATGTGTTTTAGCAGCCCACTGACTGCTGGGGTTCTTCAGGATCCTGGAAGCCAACTGTCAAGAGCCAACTCTCATATATCATAGATTATATGTATGAAGTTACCTCTTTCTTCCTGCATAACCTACACACTGTTTCTTCATGGTACATACCTATCCTGTCCACGTACACCTTCAGACTACAGTGCACCTGGTACATACCTATCCTGTCCACGTACACCTTCAGACTACAGTGCACCTGTGGTTTAATGAGCTTTGGTTTCCTAAATTGCCCTTTTCCGACGATATTAGTGTTCCTGGCTGACAACCCTCCAGCCTTGTAGTACGGTTCCCGTTATCCTTATCATCCCGCTCTATAAGGGTTGCGTTCCTCAGGGTTTAATCCCGCGGAGTGTATCGGTTTTTAGAATTAATTCCGCTTCCGATAGACGTTTCCACATCCACAAACGTGTATTTGACTTTAAACAGGCCGTCGCCTTACTGATCTGAGACTCTCACGTCCACTGCGGATTGGGTATGTCCTCCTGGTGTCCCTACAGTCTGCTGCAATACAGCTTGTGAGTTCCATGGGGATACTCCTCCAGTTTCCTCCATCCATACTACTTTTGATCCTTAGGACCACTTGTTTCAGCTCTTCTGGTTTTTTTGGCTTTGAAGGACTGTTAACCATCCATATTCTAAAAGGAGCGAGGGAAATAAAATGTCCCGCATGCACAGGTAATGCAAGATTAAATCTGAAGTTCCCCCAGATGTCCAGAGATCACATATTTAAGCTAAGCTACCTCTTAACCGTACAGCCTTCGGCTTGAGATGAAAGGACCTAACTGAGGAGAAGGTATATGAACAAAGGTTAGACATCCAGTTAGGGCAAGCGGGACCACTTAGCCTAATAAACGCGGACACTGGTCTTGATAATGTGTTTTGGAGAGGTTGTTAAAAATGAGTATACGGTAGTAATTTGAATGCACGTTAATTACACAGGTCTACAAAAATAATCTTTCTGAAATTTGATTTGATGATTTTGGTCAATCTCTATGTTTTTTGGTGTGCTGAAGCCGAACATGAGGTCAGTTTTTTTCTATCACGTAAGGAAATTGTTCAATCTCAAGTAAGGGCAGAGGTACTACCATTAAAAGAAAACAGAATTGGCGAATAAGAGTTTTCATGATCTTTTATTTATTTCAATGTTGTTTACTGTACAAAATACATAAATGAGTAGAAATAACAGCTTCAGAATTAACAGTGGCATATTTAGTTATTATTTTTATGAAAACGTTTTTTTTTTCTCTTGAAAATTTCTCCGTGTTCGTTTCCGGGTGTAGGACTCTTCAGATGATTCACGCTGCAGCATCGAACAATAGTCAGCCATCATGTTTACGTTCCATTTGCCCTGATACCTACGTTCCATTTCCTTGATGTCCTGATGGAACCTTTCCCCTTGTTCTTCACTTACTTCCCCTAAGTTTTCCGGAAAATAGTCCACATGCGAATGTAAGAAGTGAACCTTCAAACTCATGTTGCAACCTTGTAATTGAAATGCCTTCAACATTCGTTCCACGATACTTCTGTAGTTGGGATCCTTCACGTTACCAAGGAACTTCTCAACAACATCTTTAAAAGAATTCCAAGCTTCCTTCTCCTTCTCATTCATGGTCTGAGTAATCTGGGCCTACAAAGATCCCCTCTTTTAGCTTTGCATCACTTAATCCTGGGAACTTGGAGCATAAGTACTTAAAACATTCACCTTCTTTATTGAGAGACTTTACGAATTGTTTTATCAGCCCTAGCTTTATGTGTAGAGGAGGTAGCAGGATTTTGTCAGAAGGAACCAAACTTCTCCTAATTACATTTTTTTGGCCTGGCGACAGAGCTCCTCGTGATGGCCAGTCTTTGTTGTTCCAATGGGAATTTCTGTCTCGGCTTTCCCATAAACATAAAAAAGAAGGGAACTAGGTGTACCCTGATTGCTGACCTAAGAGCATAGTGAGTACTTTCAAGTCTCCACATATCAACCAGTTATGCTCATTATAATGAATTCGTTCGAGAACTAATGACAAATTTTCGTATGTTTCTTTTAAATGTACCGAATGGCCAACTGGAACTGAAGCATAAGTATTGCCATTGTGCAACAAAACAGCCTTTAGACTTCGCTTTGATGAGTCTATGAATAGACGCCAATGAATCGGGTCATATTGTACACCAAATTGACTCATCAGACCAAGAATGTCTTTGCAATAAACAAGATTCTCATCCAGAGCAAAGTGAGGAACAAAAACTGCTTCACGGTGTCGATACCATGAAAAAGAAGTGCCTGGCTGTAATAAATTTTTGTTTTTAAGACGGGAGCCAAGTAACTGAGCTGCATCTTTTGGAAGTCCAAGATCTCTCACTAAGTCGTTCAACTCCTGTTGAGAAATAAGCTCAGGTTCATCCTCTGAACTGCTTGCTTTTGAACTCACTGTGTACTTCATCGCTCTCCGACATACAGGCTTCTCTATTAGCTTCCCTATCTATACTGTCCAAGTCACGAGGGGGCTGAGGAACTGTCAATCCAGGACCGTTATGTGTATAGCAGATATATTATGTTCTATGGATTTGAAAAAAATCTGTACGTGATAGAGAAAAATGGACTTCATTTTCGGTTTCAGCACACCAAAAAACATAAAGATTAGCTAAAATTATCAAATCAAATTTTTGGTTGTAGACCTGTGTTATATATCAATATAAACATTCATTCATATTTGTGCCTTACCGTTTGGTTCAACTTGGTGCAAACTTTTCACAAAATTTTATTTTTGACAATAATGTAGCCTTACAAGGTTCTTTGACCAACAAAGTATGTAATGGCGGCCAGCAGCGTTGTCGCCAACGTGATGCAAGCTAATTTCCAACAATTTTTGTTGTAGCTCAAAAGTTTTTAAAAACTTGATTTCACAATCAAAATCAGCGTTGTAATATACATAAATTAACATTTGAACGTCAATGAAATTACGAAAACGAACCTCACGGCTGTCACGTTGTCTCCTTCTTACACAAACACACGTTCAGATCTTTCCCAAACATTCAGGTAAAAACGGGTAAATCCGTTCATTAGATTTAGCTTAAAATTTGTCACAAATGAAAATCCATAACTGAAATGGTTTATTAGCGGAAATATAAAATTTAAAGTATTTACCGTCCAAAAGCAATTGCGCGGTCAAGGTCTATTTCTTTTTTCGAAATAGACCTAAGCATCTCGAACCTCAAAGCTATATTACGAGCTCGTATTTCAAAATCGCTGCAATGACTTCAAGATATAATGTTTACGGTCATATATGGCCAGAATTTGAGCAAAACCCGTTTGAGAAAGGTGTTTTCAGAGTGTTTTACAGTTTGAGTGCCGGGATATTTGGGATATCCTGATGTTGTATCAGGCCGTACTTTTTGTTAGGTACATTCTTAATTTGATAAAATCAATGTTTTTTAAATTTTTACAAAAAAGTTTCAAATGCTCAGTCACCAGTAACGCCCACTGGTGACAGTTTCGTCTCCAAGGCACTTAAGTGTAAACCACTTTTGGGCTTGAAACACTTATAAACTGATAACTACATCAAAATCTGAAATATATATTTTTTATAATCACCAAACTTTCTCTATACTTCGTAAAGCGAGAGAATAATATGCTAAAATTAAGGTTACGATGTAAATACAATTCAGGAAAAATGCGTAAATAAATCATATGGAAGGACGTAAGAATAACGCTATAGGCTACATTTTGTATACTCATTGTTTGCGCGGAAGAAAACTAAAATTTTATTTTTCTTGTGACAAGTGTTTGATGACTTTGGCAGCGGATTTCCGTCAGTGTTTTCTTTATTCGCGGTTTTTTGTAATATTTTCTTTTCCTCCGAAAGACAAAAGAGTTTCCCCTTGATCCCGCCCTTAAAGATTTCTCAATCCCCCAATCCCGATGCCAGCAGGGTGCCGCCATATGTTTTATCCCCTCTTCCCCCGATCTGCCCTACGCACAGATATATACACAACAAGGATGTAATCGTATTCGTAGAATCAATGAGTTCTATTTCAAATCCACTTTGCCGGTTAAAATCATTTCATCGATTTCAATGTGAAGCTCATGAGTAGTCTAATTAACAATGACGCAATACTCGTTTCGGATTGTTGCCATCATTTTTATAAATATAAACTTAATACGACATTTTAAGAGTACGGATCCAGTCTTGCAAATCGGCATTCAATTTCAGTTTAGTATTTCAACATAAGCGTAGGCATAAAGGCTTGTTTTAAGTTAGACACTTTACCAATGCTACCTAAAAGTCCTGTATTGCTTCTACATAGGCCCTACATAAATGTTGGCAGATGTCCGAAAAAACAATAAATGCTGGAGTAATGTTATAAATTTTGTAAAACGATAAACGCCTGACCATTGTCCAGGCATGTTTTGGATTTTCGATTAAGTTTTAGTATACTGCGTTATGCGTTAAATTGTAAATCTTTGCAAAACGTTTAAAATTTCAGTAAAATCTGATGAAACTATCTTGAGAAAATAGTCTTTTAGACTTTCAACACGTTTAGTTTGTTCCAGATAACTCTTTAAGTAAAACTGATTGTTCGGTTAGCGGCTTAATTAAGTATAAGTTCAATAAAAATGTTCATGGAATGTTGTTTAGGCTTACTACTTAGTTTTAAAGTTCTCAAGTCAGCCATGTTAAGTAAACAGGTAAGTTAGGCGATGTAAGTATAAATTAAATTCCCTTTATATTATTGTTATGTATAGAACATCTCATGGAAGGGTTTTTTAAAAAATTAGTCGCTATTACCTATTAATTATTACTTAATTAAATTTCTGGTTCTCTATTACCGCTCCGATTAAGCGAGTCCTCGGAAAAGTAAATTTAAATGAAGACTCATGGATAATAGTGAAATTAAACTGAAACACTGATGTACATAGGTGCAAAATAAAACAATACAGTAATTCAATAGCGGAACGCATAATTAGCTTGCCTCTGATACTGATACAGCACATGATCCTTCTTATGGGCTCTTACTTAATCCGAAAAATAGAAAATCGTAATTTCATTTCGCTTGTGCGACATCAGGTCGCCACGAATGTCAGGATGGTACTGACACAAACGTCCATTCTATCTGTTTAAAGAGAGAGTGTCTATTTTCCGTACTTAGACAGGAACTTGTCGTTCGTTTGGGCGCGATTTCATAATCACACCTGACATCGATTCTTCAAGTAAAAAAATATAACTTCAGAAAATATTTTTTGTCAATAAATATTCATTTTTGTAAACCTTTAAATTTTAATTTTTCAATTACTTATACTTAAGAAAAAAATACTCGAAATTTGCTAAAACGCTTTATAAAGTAACTTATGCAGACGCCACTGTTCTTCTAGCAGTTGATAAGGATGCCGAACTTGCAGCTGGGAAAGTGAAAAAAGCAAGCAAAGAAAATTAAGATAGCCTACGGGCGAAAAATGGCGACTTAAAATCAGTGAGTCAAAATCTGCAAACATATATTTTACAAGTGAAAGAGTAACATCTCTACGCATAAAAATGTATTCTGAAATATTGTCATCTGTAAATACAGCGAAGTATTTAGCTGTAACAGTTGGTAGTAGATTTAAGTGGAAAGAACAACAAAAACAAAAAGGAATTAAATTTGAAATTCAGAAAGATGTGTTGGCTGTTTGGCTGTAGATCTGAACTGTCAATACGCAAGAAACTATTATTATATAAACTAGTGTTGAGACTTGTTTGGATATATGGCGTACAAGTTTGGGCATGTGCAAGTGTCACAAACATTGAAAGCGTCCAGACTTTTCAGAACAAAGTGCTAAGAGGTAACGTTAATGCACCCCGGTATGTTCGGCATGATGACTTACATCGTGATCTTAACATTAATACTGTAAAGGAAGAAGTTAGGATACATGCAGCAAAGCATGGCATGCGTCTTTGACTTCGTATTAATCAAGAAGTGAACTCCATTCTTGAAGTAATTAAATACAAGCGTCGACTCGAGCCACACAAACTTAAGTACAGAATGAAACGAAATTTTGTAAAATCTGAATTACTGTAAAGAAGAGATTACAATTTAATAACTGGTCAGAATATGTACAAACAAACTTAATAAGTTATTAATTACAGAACCATATATAAAAATTAATTTTCCTCCCAATATAACAGTAACAGTTTACAATGTAGGGCTGCAGTTACACGAGAACAAACGCTTAACAATATTTGAACCTGCGACACTGTAATTGACCGTTTGTTGCTGTCAGTTTGGTTTGGCTTAGTTCGGAGTTAGATGCCACGGATATGTCCTGAAATCTCCGCGGCAGTGTCAAGTGAACAGGACAGAACAGCTGATAGTGTCGTCTGCACACTTGCTATTGGTCTATAATTACGTGGGCGTGGTCTGACATCTGGCCCCGTCACCTTGTTGTACCCTTGTACGAGGGAAGCACGCAAGGGTTGATTGTGTTTGCAAATTCCAAACTGATCCCCTAGCTACATTAGGCATGCTTTCTGTCTAATTATTTGATAAACGAAACAGTTTGCAAAAAGTGTTGGCCGCGCACTGACGTGATAGAAGCGAATTTCCTCGATATTCTTTCGCATTAAATCTTATTAAACCAACATTAAAATCTGTATAATTTAAGGTAATCAATTTGAAAATTAAAATGGGAATAAGAAAATGGGGAAAGAAACCTAACAAGTTCATTTTCATATTTTAAATGGAATCCGAAAATTTTAAATGCTAATTAACGAAGATTTTAACTGTGGTTCCGATGGTGAAATACGGTTTTCAAAAAAATGTAAAACAATCTCCCAAACTCGTTAACTAATTTTTAAAAATTAAATAATGAACTTGTCAATGTTATTACCAAAATTGATCACGCGTACACGCACGCGCGCGCACACACACTCACACACACACAAACACAAATAAAATATTAATTTATCAACCTGTTTCGTAATGTTTAGGGCTTAATTGAATTTGGCTCTGCTGCAGTAACCAAAACCTTCTAAAATATTCTCAAACCTAAACAACATTTTAAAAAAATTAATCATTAATAAATTATTTGTTTTTCTACCTTTTTTGACAAAAAAAAATTTTAAAAAAACGTTTTTTTTCGAAATCGGCATAATGAGTTTGATTAAATTTTGTATACAAAGGTAAAGATATAACCTTTAATATACAAAGAAGACAATAAGCCGATATCCGCTCCCCTCAATGTTTAGGGAGGTTCACAATAGAAAAATCTAAATTAATGCTTTATACGGAAAGGCTAATGAAAGGTTCTTAAATTTTTGTCATTCATGGTTTTTTATAAGGCGAAAGGTACACGCACACTCTTATCAGTTGATATATATGCCCTACCCAAATACAGACTAACATAACAATTGCAAACTAGCTAATAATATAATAAAGTTACACAAGCACAACAATAAATACATTAATTAACAATAAGAGTAAAAACATTTTTATGTATTACTTTTTTAATTTAATTTTGTAATATTAATAATTCATACTTATAATACATAATAATTTAGTAAAAGTATTTATATTTTAGTAAATATTACTAGTTTTAGTAAAAACTACATGATATTGTAGTAAAACTAGGCTAATTTCTTAGGCTATATTATTTCGTTTCCTCGCTACTATGTCGTATTTTTTAAAAGATTTAGGCAAATAATAACCTATTATGTTTATATTTTATATAGACTATCATTTTAAATATAAAAATCCAACACTGATAGAAGCAGTAAACGTTGGCTCATGTTACTCAATTCGAAGCCCAAATATTGCTATACTTCGGAAAAATAAAAATTTTGTAATTTTCTCAGTTTAAAATTGTTAAATATTACAAAATCTATAATTTCCTCAAGTTATTTATAGGCTATGGGATAACGTGTGTTTACGAACTCGCCTTTAGTTTGACAGAACCGGATGTACATGAATTTGAAGCTTAAGTAATGTCAGAGTCCGCAGTAATGTAAAACATCACATCACATTGTTAAGTAATACAAAACATCTTATGCACTGCACTTCAAAAGCTCTTCAAATCTTCAAAACTTTTTGTTCTCTAGTCACTTTGCTGTTCTGGTCACAAAACATCTGTTGAACACGTGATTTTAATGAAATAACTGATCGGATTAACAAATTATTTTTTCCTGACAGTGCACAACAAATATAACCTTGATGAATTAATTATTGAAACATTTTTTATGTATTAGACAAATTGCAAAAGTGTGTTTGTTTTTAAACTTTGTGATTATGTTCGAAATAAGCCTACTGATAATGCGGTAGTAAGACATGCAAATATTCGTATGTGATTATGATTATATAATATGATTAAATATTTTACGCGTGTGAACAACAAGATCTCGTGCTAAGGAAAATCATTAGGTAATGATATATTAGCCTAAACACATTAAACACTACATACTCACAAGTTTCTATACTGTTGTTCACTGGTATCGACTAGTTATATTTAATTGTGACAATTACACAATACATTTAAGCAGTTAATCTTAATTTAGCATATAAAATATAAAATTATGGAAATCTTCTACATAAAACATATATCATTCAAGCTTAGTCTATATTTAATTTACTAGCAATATAGATGTTTAAAAATACGATTTCCAGAACAAAGTATGAACATTTAACCTACTTTAACAAAATAAACATCCAACTTATTCCTTATTATATATTATACGGAATATTATTATTACACACACACACACACACACACACACACACACACACACACACACACACACACACACACACACACACACACACACACACGAGGTGTGTTCAGAAAGTAACGAGAATTTTTAAATTTCGCGGGCTTGGAGAGTTCTATTGTCAAACATTTTTTTAATTATGTTGGTATTCATGACCTTGAAGTATAATAAAACTTTCAGCTATTTTCGTGGTTGACTTTGTAACAGCCACTAAGGTTAGACGTGTTTTTATGAGCTCGGCGAGTTTCGTTGGTTAAAAGAAACTGATCAAAGAATTTGTATCAAATTTTGCGTAAAAAAATGGAATAAAGTGTAACAAAGTGTGTGAAATGTTAACAAAGACCTATGGTGAGTATGCTATAAGTAAATCAAGAGTTTACGAGTGGTATAAACGTTTCCAAGAAGGCTGTGCAGACGTTGAAGATGAACGCCATGGACGCCTCAGCACATTAACAACCGATGAAAACGTGGAAAAAGTGAAAGAAATGGTTATGAACAATCGCCCAATCACAATTAGAGAGGTCGCTGATGATGTTGGCATATCGGTTGGATCATGTCATGACATTATTTCCAATGTTTTGTGTATGAAACGCGTGGCAACAAAATTCGTTCCAAAATTGTTGAATTTTGAACAAAAACAACGGCGAATGGAAGTTGTTCAGGAGTCACTAAATGAAGTCAACGACGATGCAGAATTACCGAAACGTATTATAACAGGTGAGGAAACATGGGTTTAAAGATATGACGTCTAAACTAAGGCTCAATCATCCCAGTGGAGGCATTATAGATCGCCAAGACCGAAAAAGGCTCGACAAGTGCGGTCGAACGTGAAGGTTATGCTCACTGTGTTCTTCGATATTAATGGCATAGTACATCATGAATTCCTGCCACCAGGTGAAACGGTCAATAAGGAGTACTACCTACAAGTTCAATGCCGCGTGAAACAATCCGCATTGTTCACCTACGCGTAAAACAATCCGAGAAAACGCCCGGATCTGTAGAAAAACAATCCATGGCTTTTGCACCAGGATAATGCACCAGCTCACACTTCATTGCTCGTTCGTGAATTTTTGGCCAAAAACAGTACTGTAACGATGCCCCAGCCTCCATATTCACCAGACATGGCTCCGTGTGACTTTTTCATATTTCCAAAAATAAAGATAACCTTAAAGGGACGTCGTTTTACAGCCATAGATGACATTAAAAGTGCATCGCTGAAAGAACTAAAGGCTATCTTAAAGCTCGAGTTTGAGAAGTGTTTCGAGGATTGGAAGAAGCGCTGGCACAAGTGCATAATCTCCAATGGGGACTATTTTGAAGGCGACAACATCAATGTAGAAGAATAAATAAATATTTTGTTCCAAAAATTAAAATTGTCGTTACTTTCTGAACACACCTCGTATATAAGCGCTTTATAAGGTAAAGCGCTACATGCATATCCTCAAATAAACGTGACTGCGCTGCCCCTTCAATTTGTTGAGACGCTTCCTCAATACAGGCAAAGCGGTTGTTCGCCAGAGCGCAGGAGAGTTATAAAAATTTCTGGAAAACTGACTTCACAAAACATAGGCCACTTTTCTAAAAGCAGGACGAGCTTAGTTGCTGAGAGGCTGTGTATTGTCAGATTTTATAATTTTAAATAAAGGGGCGTAGGCTGCAAACAAATGTAAAACCGTCAAGGCACTCCTGTTTGGTGCCTTCTAATGCGAAACAGTTTTTTTGGTATTTCGGGAGTGGTGTGAGTTAAAAATACGTCAACAAATGACATAATTTCATCAAGGCTCGGAAATAATTCACCATCAAAACTATAATTATTCTGGTTCAACAACCTGATCACAGTTCTGCAAAATACTATGAGTTAGCGGTAGACATTTTATATAGACTAACAATCAACTACAGATTCATCCTTACAAAGTTACATAAACATTTGAAGTAATTAAGTAATAATATGCAGTAATTTTTGAACAACTTAAACATTTTTAAGCTGCTAGTGACATAATAATATTTAAGAACCAGTTGGCCAACTGAAATTTAATGATAATATAAACTGTACTTTGTACTTATACAACGAATTATAAACTTATAAACAATACTTTTTCAAAATGTTGTAATTATCTAATATCTAATATATATATATATATATATATATATATATATATATATATATATATATATTAGAGAAAAAGCTATTAGAGTGTATATATTGAGTAAAAACTGTTTTCATATAACTAGAGGTGTAAGTATTCCTATTAACAGAACACATGATCTCTAAAATTATTCACTGACCCACAGCCCAAATCAGCTTCCGCAAATTATGTCTGACAGTGTCACATTACTCAAAAACGCCGAGGAAATATGTTTATTCTTAAACTCATAACATTTTCTACAAAGTCTTACTTGCAAACATTACTTGCAAAAATCGATGCAACTCACCAAAATCAAATGTTTTTAAAAACAATGCATTTCTACTTTATTTCTTCTGAATTTATTTTTCCTTTTTCCATGCAATAAATCATAAAAATGTTCGAGTTTGGTAATTACTTGCAAATCTATACAGCTAATGGTTTCCAGTGACTCGACAGCCTACCTTTAGTTACCATATCAGTCAGTAGCTAGGCCTAGATGTTATTACATATTTATTGAAGTTATTTTGCTTCGCTTAACAATTTATCTGCAGTTATTATTTCCTTAACACAGGTTATTTCATTTAATACATTATACTTATTTAGGGACATTCCCTATGTCAAAACAAGCAAAAAATTTTAATTTATATAAATCTGCGCTTTTATGTAATTACAATGTAATTTGTTTTTAATTTATTAAAGCTCTACCTGTCTATGTAGAAATAAGTAGAATCAAGAAGTGAGTGAACACAAATTTCGAATTTATGTAGAGATAAAGTAAAAAATAACCGGCATTTTTACATAATTATAATATATTACTTACCTGATTAATAAAGTTTTTGAAACAGGGCCGAAGTTGTTACTAAAATGAATATATTTTTTAAAATTTGATTTTTGGTAAAAAGTTACTAAATGTTTGCCCGTTAAGAACCCAAATAATGTTAACTGGTCGTTATCGCGCTTGAAATTCCTCTTCGAAATGGAAAATTAGTGACAATTTGGCGGGTATAGCTCACAGGCCTACATGAAGAGTTACTGCTCAAGACAGTGAAAGCCAAAAAATAATAAAACCGATAATTCGGGGAATGAAGCTTGAAAAAAGAAAATAACTTTTTTTATTCATTAGATATAAATAATTTGAAATATTAAACTAGAAATATAAAATGTAAATTTGAGTGTTAAAGTGAATTCTTGCATACTTTAAGTTAATCACTTTTTGTTTTTATAAGACAAACATACATTTTTTATAATCGTTCCTTTAAACCCCTCAACTATAATGTTAATGTGACAAAAAAGTATCATGTTATGATTCGAAATATTAGAAATACTACAGTTTTTGATAAACGATTGTTTGGAAATATACCGTTATCTGCTTTGCCTGAACAAAAATTAAAATTTTGAGCATCGCAACAGCGGCAAATCTGGAAGTTGAATTCAGTCAATATCCTGAAAGCAATCATCCCGTACGAGGCGTTGAGAAAAAACAAGAAAAACATATTAAAAGCGAGGGAGGAGTGTGTGCTTGTACTTGGCACCAAGGAACGCTATGATTATACGTGGGGGCACGAACGATTGTCAGTAGCAGACAGGGATTCCAAACCATTGACTTCAGCAGTCGCGTGGCGGGAAGGAAAACGCCGATTAAAATGAATATATTCGTCACCCCCACAACAATGTTTGAGGGTGCTTGATTCACAATAACTCATCTATAAATTGATGAGGCTCGTTGGAACGCTGCAGACCCTCAATAGGTTTATGTCAATAGGTCAAGCAAAACGCGTCGGTTCCATTTAAGAAAAAAAATTTAATAGTTGACCTTCTGGAGAAAGTTGTAGCATATTTGTTTAAATCTCAAAGCCTAGACTATTTAAAGTAGGTACAACATAATTATACAATCGTATTATCAAGCAAGTTTCCATTGAAAAATTACCTTTCGGTCCTAACCGCAAGCACTTTTTTGTACGATTTGATTCAGAATTGGGACTTGACATTTTTTGAAGGCTTAGATACAAAGATTTGATATCCAACAAGATCAGTTTTAAAGTGGCGGTAATTTTAAGTCTTTAAAAACACAATACTTTTTTAATTTAGGATTCAAATATAATTTCTTCGTAGTAATCAACGTTAAGTACTTTTACGCTGCACAAATACTTCTTAAAAAGGCATAAATTAGTATTTTAAATTTGTAAAAATTGTTTTTAAATCACAAAAACTAAGTCGATGGTCCATTTTAGTATTTTTAATGTTTTAGGTAGATTTCAATATTGACTGTAATGATGGAATCGGACTTTCAAAAAGGTAGAAAGAATGATGTCAGTAATTTGCTTCCAGCACGTGCCTAAAATATTTTTAGTACCGTGTACTAAGGAAATCCTTTCCATCCTAAATGAGTTAATGCGAGTCTGTAAAAGGGTAGATTATTTATTTCAAAATACAGTAAATATTGCGGCATCAGGAAGGCTATTTAGTTTATTAGGCGGACGTGAGAAACTTACAGGTGGCGGCCGTTTGTTTTACAAATAGCGCACAATAAAAGTGACAGACAAAATGGCGGCACCCCCGTAGCGACCAAATTACAAGACAATATAAAATAGCCGTACTCCACTTAGGCCTTCTGCAGCCGAAGCGGTTGATCTGTGTTGCTGAAGATTTTTGTTATTTTTAAGTAACGCTATAAGCAAATACAACCTGTAGTCCTTAATCATTAACAGTATTCAGTAAATATTAGCGAAATCAACTATTGGAGTAAGTAAGATCCAGACTCGGGACCTTAAAATAAGAACCGAACCTGAAAAGTCGTTAGCCTAATAGCCTAATACATAGCTCGGACAAATTCGTTATACTTGCAATAGTTTCAAAATAGCGACCATTTCAAATAGGTCTATTTAAAAATCCATAACAAATGTTTCTTAATTTAAAAAAATCTGATTTAACCATTCAAATGCATTAAATACTGTTTAAATTAGCATTTTTAATTTTCTAAATCCGTTGAAATTAAAAAATCTAATTTGACGGCGGTCAGTGTTCATTTTCGTATATTCAATGAAATTTTTAAAAGTTTCAAATGCTAATATATTCAGATTTCAATGCCAATTGTGAGAGTGAAATCAGAATTAAAAAAAGGTAAGGTTAAAGCAAAATACATTTGTATTGGCTTCAACACGCCAGCAAGGCAGCTGCGTGATAACATTATTACATTTCAAAGTGATTTGTTTATACATTTTTTTTTAATTTTCATTCCATAAAATAAATTGTATATTATCTGTGCAAAACGCCAATAAAAAAGTTAAGGACAAATTCAACATTTCATTTGTTCTAACAGTTGAGATTTAGTTTATTATTTGTATATTTACAATATTCACAATTATATATTTACAATGTTGACATTTGTTTATTTACAATATTCACATTTATATATTTACAATGTTGATATTTGTTAATTTACAATGTTGACATTTGTATATTTATAATGTTGGCAGTTGTTTATTTACAATATTCACATTTATATATTTACAATGTTGACATTTGTTTATTTACAATATTCACATTTATATATTTACAATGTTGACATTTGTTTATTTACAATTTTGACATTTATATATTTACAATGTTGACATTTGTTTATTTACAATTTTGACATTTGTTTATTTACAATATTCACATTTATATATTTACAATGTTGACACTTGTTTATTTACAATATTCACATTTATATATTTACAATGTTGACATTTGTTTATTTAAAATATTCACATTTATATATTTACAAATTTGACATTTGTTTATTTACAATATTCACATTTATATATTTACAATGTTGATATTTGTTAATTTACAATGTTGACATTTGTATATTTATAATGTTGGCATTTGTTTATTTACAATATTCACATTTATATATTTACAATGTTGACATTTGTTTATTTACAATTTTGACATTTGTTTATTTACAATATTCACATTTGTACATTTACAATGTTGACATTTGTTTATTTACAATATTCACATTTATATATTTACAATGTTGACATTTATATATTTACAATGTTGACAATTGTATATTTACAATGTTGACATTTGTTTATTTAAAAGGTTTTGAGAATTTTACTGAAGGGAGGAAAAACAGAAAGAGCTCTAAATGCCTTGTAATAAATGTGGCAGTTTTAATGATAAATATGGCATATGAGAATCCAAGACTACATTTAGTAATATTTAAAACTTCCATTTTTTTTGTTGATAAATTATGTTTTTTTCTTTAAAGTCTGTTAGTTCTGTGAACCACTGTAAATAAATTTAAAAAAAATCAAATATAATTCTTGCAGCAGAATGAATTAAAAAAGGCGCTCCCTATAACTAAAATATGGAACAAAATGAGCTATTTTTTGTCAGAATTAATCTATTAATTCTACATATTTCAACGTCGTTAAATTCTATTTTCTTTTTTCGTTTTAATTCATTAAAATGTTTCCATCTTGTGTAGGCCTACATACTGCCATAACGAAATAAGTATGCTTAAGATGGACTCAGCCGCATCAAGTTGAACAGATAGTGCAAAGTGACGTTTTTCAATTACTTTTGACACTCTTTAAAACTGTTTTATATCTTTTGTTTTCAGGCCACTTGTCACAGTTCAGCACCCAGTAACGTTTCAATAGCTGACAAATTGAAAGTCTCCTTGATACATTCTATCGCCTGTCAGGACACTTGTCACAGTTCAGCACCCAGTAACGTTTCAATAGCTGACAAATTGAAAGTCTCCTTGATTACATTCTATCGCCTGTCAGGACACTTGTCACAGTTCAGCACCCAGTAACGTTCCAATAGCTGACAAATTGAAAGTCTCCTTGATACATTCTATCGCCTGTCAGGACACTTTTCACAGTTCAGCTCCCAGTAACGTTCCAAAAGCTGACAAATTGAAAGTCTCCTTGATACATTCTATCGCTTGTCAGGACACTTGTCACAGTTCAGCACCCAGTAACGTTCCAATAGCTGACAAATTGAAAGTCTCCTTGATACATTCTGTCGCCTGTCAGGCCACTTGTCACAGTGCAGCTCCCAGTAACGTTCCAAAAGCTGACAAATTGAAAGTCTCCGTGATACATTCTGTCGCCTGTCAGGCCACTTGTCACAGTGCAGCTCCCAGTAACGTTCCAAAAGCTGACAAATTGAAAGTCTCCTTGATACATTCTGTCGCCTGTCAGGCCACTTGTCACAGTGCAGCTCCCAGTAACGTTCCAAAAGCTGATAAATTGAAAGTCTCCTTGATACATTCTGTCACCTGTCAGGCCACTTGTCACAGTGCAGCTCCCAGTAACGTTCCAAAAGCTGACAAATTGAAAGTCTCCTTGATACATTCTGTCGCCTGTCAGGCCACTTGTCACAGTGCAGCTCCCAGTAACGTTCCAAAAGCTGATAAATTGAAAGTCTCCTTGATACATTCTGTCGCCTGTCAGGCCACTTGTCACAGTGCAGCTCCCAGTAACGTTCCAAAAGCTGACAAATTGAAAGTCTCCTTGATACATTCTGTCGCCTGTCAGGCCACTTGTCACAGTGCAGCTCCCAGTAACGTTCCAAAAGCTGACAAATTGAAAGTCTCCTTGATACATTCTGTCGCCTGTCAGGCCACTTGTCACAGTGCAGCTCCCAGTAACGTTCCAAAAGCTGATAAATTGAAAGTCTCCTTGATACATTCTGTCGCCTGTCAGCAGTCGGACTGCGATATATAAAGTGTGTGCAGTATATGCGCTACGTTTCGTAAGAACTCGAGTTACAAGTGCCACGAGAGGGAGAGCAACCCCCGCAGCTAGAGAACAATAAGGGCTGATTGTTGGGCGGATGCATCCCCAGCGCAGCTTATGTCAATATTTATGTGAGAATAAATGTATTGCGCCTATGATATATAGCGCGTATTTTCCTTACATGATGACGCACGCTGCAAAACAAAGGCCGATCTCAAAGTTATTTGTGTCTGGTGGGAGATAAAACATTGTAATGTTAGACTTTTAGGCGTAAACTTAGGTAAATAAAATAAGGTTTTCATGAAAGTATTTCCGACAGACAAATACTGTATTTCTTAGGCTCTGCAACCGGTATGTTTAATTGTGTGGGAGGGAGGATCTTATTCGGTAGTTCTAACTAAACCTCTTCTTAGTTTTTGAAACTTTTATTTAAAACACTTATACCATGAATGAATGAACGAATTTGTGGTTACTATTGTAGATTTATTGTATACCTATATTCCTGAGATGTTTAATTACAGCTCCTTCACCTGTCCTAGTCTCTTCGTCCAAGACTTGGAGGAGATTCAAGCAAGGTAGATTCTCTACTTCTAATTGGTGACTTCACAGTTCGTTACTGAGGCGCTTGCAGATGCTTGCTCTGCTAATTGCCTTTCATGTTTTCTTACTCTTGACCCGGAGTTTCACTCGAGTGGTGTGAGATCCCGCTCATATAGAGCCTTGCATGCATGGATAAAGATAAGTTATATTGGGACACCATTAGGCCGGTCGCGTTACACTTTACAGTTAACCAAGCCACGCAGAGTACTGCGAGTGTGTGTGTGTGTGTGTGTCTTGGGTATCTGCCGGGTAGATGAAACGCCACAGAAAACTTCCCTTTTTAAACAGTACATTTATGAAGGTATTGTAGATAAGGCATTAAACTAGTTACGTAAGGCTAAGCTTACATACTGAGGATATTTTGTACTAACACTTTTCTTGAACAGGACCCAGTGTAATATAAACATATTGCATTTTATAGTTCACGTGGCATATTAGTGGGTTAGTTGGGATACTATAGGGCCTATAGAGAGCAAACAGAAAATACTTTCCAAACGTTACTAATTTCATTTTTCACTTTTACTAGCGAGTAGCGTTATTGTTTGACAAATGATTTTTTATCAAATTTACGTAAAAATCGCGCTGCCTCGAATAAAATGTTAAAATGTACTGAACCACTGTTTGCGTTCACACGAGTCTGAAGGAATGTTGTGATTTGATTAATCGACTTCACCGGCTCAAGTGTGAAAAGCCACCATTGTTGTTTGTAATTGAATCCTAAACTAATCGATTGTCTTTTGCTTCAGGTAGAAGGTTGTTCAAGGTCGTTTCTTTAATGAAATCTTCGCCTGGTCTTATTAACCTTAATTAATTTTTATTCTTTATGAATACAAACTGTAATCCCTTTGCAGTAATTATGGGTTATAGTTTGAGACTACAATCACTTTTACAAAGTATAGGCTATTGAACAGTAAGTGGAGAAACTTATTATCTAAATATAACATTTATTTTTTCGAAAATTCCAGACGGATGTCTCGCTGACGCGATAGAATCGAATTCACAAAAGTATTTTTCTTTACTTTACCCTTTTTGAAATTCTGATTTCACCATCTTAAGCACTATTAAATTATATTAGCGTTTTCAATTTTCAAATTATATTGAAAACACAAACATGAAAACTGACTGTTGTCAAACATAATTCTCAATATTAAAGGATTTTCAAAATTCAAAATGCTAATTTATACACTTCTTAAAGCTTATTAAGACGGTAAAATCAATTTTGCAAAAACATTTACGACAAAAATGTTATGAATTTTTAAATATTTCATATACCCGTCGATTTGAAACTGTTAAACGAATATCGCTGATTGGTGAACTCATCCAAGTTATTACACCAATCAATTTTTGTGCCAAGTTTGTACAAAATCAATCAGGCCAAAATTGCGAACGTGAACGTGCTAAAACACACACACACACAAACAGCTAACACACCATATATATAATTAAACAGCTACCACTTTGGGCACAGAGTTTTATAATAAAGACCTGGTTGGGCGTTAATATTTATAGTAAAAATTTAATTAATTATTGCAGAAATCGTTAATATTTACTGAAAACGAAATATTTTAGGATTTTGTTAAATTACAATTTACAATGTTTTAAATTAATGTTACAATTAAATTACAATGTTTTTAACTACAATTTGATTCTCATATTAATTAATTATTTGTACAATACATAGAAAATAACGTATGATTTATCTCGGGGTGGTTTTTTAATGCTACAATGGGAACTAAGAAGGTTATTGTTATTGTTAATTACAACCAAATACATTACTATTGAATGTATGTAATGATGCGAAGTTATAATGAATGTTAGTGTTGGTCCAGATGTCAGCAGTCCAGATTCCGTAATCAAGTATTGTTGAACGATGAGTCGACTACGAAGATAACTTGTTACACTTTACGAAGATTAAGACTTCGTTTATTCAGTATTCTTTCTGAATCAATTAATTTAATTAGTAAGAAATTATAAAAATTTACACTAGCAACTTTTATACCACAGTACCACTAAATTCAACGAACGCTTTGTGTAAATTTACACTATAAAACAACTCTTAATTCTGTTTGATTAATTAATATAAAACTCGACGATAACAAACAAAGACTTTACTGTAACAATTATTTGGTAGACTCCAGTTATTACTTTAATAATAATAAAACTTGCTCGGTTATACTGATCTGTGACTACAACTTATTACAACATCAAGAAAAGTTCATCGTGAAGCGACGTAGGTTATCTGTTGAAAAACTGTAACGACTTCCCTTCGCGGCCCTAATCCTTAGTTTTTTTATATAAATTCCCTTCCACACTTAATTTTGCTGAACTAATAACGAAAGCTTTGGCTATGTCTAAACCAATGATACTGGTAAATTTCTTTACATTTAAACTTCTTTTGCCGTTAAGTTACTGCAACGGTTGATATTTTTTTATGTTTTGCCTACATGACTTCTCGCACACTTTTAAAATTATATCCTAGTTACAACGGATTGTATAACCTGTATTTTCCCTCCTTTTTTAAAAAAAAGAAGGCATCCTGCAGTTATTTTTTATTGTATTTTGCCACGTCCACTTTCCTTCTTAACTTACGAATTCTTTCAGATTTTTAAAGTTTTAACAGGTAAACAATTTAGTTACATTCTGGTCACGTTACAGTATGTATACACACACACATATATATATATATATATATATATATATATATATATATATATATATATATATATATATATAGCCTATATATATGAACTTGGTCTGGGTCTTACTATGATGGATTAATTTTTCCAAAGGAAATTCGCTCGTCAAATTGTTCTTATGAAATTATTAGCGAATGGAACGCCATCATAGTGAGACTCAAAGTCGACCTTAAAATAAGCTGCCGAAGTAGTAAAAAAGTCATATTTTACCGCTGTATTTAGCGTTGAAATCGGCATAAACTAGCATTTAATAGTTTCAAAATGTAATGCAATTATTAAAATGAATCTAACGCAGGTCAGGGTTTATTTTCTTTTTATAATGAATTTTTAAACTTTAAAATGCTGAATTATACCGATTTTAATGCTGATTACAGTGGTGAAACTAGAATTTTCAAATGATTCTAATATACACATTATCAAGGTGACCCAGTCATCTTCACCGAGGAAACACTCAGCAATTGTAACAGTTACAATAGTTCTAAAGATACAGTTATCAGTGAACTGGTATTTCTAACTTTTTTCTAAAATTTAAAACAAAGCCTATCCAATAAATAAGCCCGGCCTGACAAATGACACAAACCCTCGGACACCCCCTATTCATCACGCTGACAGCTTTAAATCACGTCGATTACGCGTGATATCAGAAGTTAAATAATCTGGTTGCGTCACCGCTCACGCAAGATTTAATTTGGGGTATGTTGCAAATGTTCATTAGAACCCCGCGCTAAGAGGGGCGTGTTGTATTAACTATGATTTGTTTTAAAAGGGGATGTAACACAGATTACCTCGCTCGTAGTGACAGGGTTGCCACAAGCGTCATACAGTCTGAGCGAAGCAATAGTCACTTACTTGAACATTGTGGTTAGGCACAAATATCGGAGATACAGACTACCGGATACAAAAGGATATATTTTCTTATCTTTGGATGCAATCAAAATACCGCGTCTCGCAGCTTCTTCACTGACGTCATAGAAGCAAATTCCTAACAAAATACAAGCCTTTTGACATCATCATGTTTTAGGGCTGGTTGTAGTGTTGGGTTTTTCGGGACGCGAGATGCGAGGAACACGTTTATATTGATATAGCCTATAACAGTATGTTTTGCGCGTCGCAAGTCTCAAATTAAGTTAATTATAATTAAAAATTACTGTTTCCACCCTTGAACTTCCGCGTGTGGTAAACACTACATTACGGAAACTACGAAGATGTTCCATCGATCTAAGTATATGAAATGAATAGTTAATTTAACTTTTTGGTAGTTATATTAAAAGATCAGTTGTTTTATATTAATTCGTAAAGATCAACTGATTTCATTGAACAGCTGATAGGCTATAATCAGTTTCAGGTTATGTTGTTAAAAACTAGCCATGTTAATTTGTCGTGTTTTGAACAAATTATCGTAATTAAAATAAGAAAGGAAGAGAAAACGTGATTTTTAATAACAATTTTGGTTCAAGAATAAATTTGTGTATCTCAAAATGCTTGAAATTTTCATTTTACTTTCGATGTCTACGTTAAAATCTTTATTTATTAGCATCCTAGATTTAGTAATTGTATGAAAAGTACGAAAATGGACCCTGGCCGCTGTGAAGATTCATTTTCAAATATTTAATGGATTTAACAATTTTAAATGTTAATTTACGTTCATTACTATGATATATATATATATATATATAGTGAAATTTAAAAAAATGTAAAATAAAAAAGTTATGTTTTTTTAGGGTTTGAAATGGCCGCCAGTCTAATCGTTTTTGAAACTGTTGAAAAGATTTTTCTGGGTAACGAACCTAAGCTGCGTAACGAACAAAATCGATTTTTAATCAAATTTTAATAAAATCTAATCAACATTGAGAACACGAGAGTGCTGATAGATAAGCCGTACACTTAATTTTGCCCCTTCCCTTACCACAATGACGTGCCAATATCCAGTTTCGAAATATACCGTTATTTCTGATTGTGAAATTACACTTTAAAAAATTTAAAATAAAGAAGTTGTTTTTTAAAAAAATTGGAATGCTACAATTTTAAAACTGTTGAGGATTTTGCTGGGTAACAAACCTGTAGAACCTATTTTTTTAAATATGCCAGTTGTGAATCAAATCGGACGAAAATAGTGACCAGAGTATTGTATTATTTTTAACTGTAAATAAAATGGGTTTCTGTCCGGGTCTTACCATAGGTCGTGCATCAATTCGTTAATAATACACAACTATCCCTATGTTAATGTTTATTTTATTAGATAAACTCCAATAAATCAAAATTTTAAGAAAACGATCACTACCCGATAAACGAATAGGTTTAGCATTAGGGTGCTAACATCATAAATGAGTGTTTTTATTAAACACCCTTAGCTAAGCCTACGGGGATTTGCAGTGGGGTGTATGCATGTTTATTAATTAAATCACTTTGAAGGGATATAAGGGGGAGTGAGTTTTAAATTGATCTTTGGGGATAGAGTATTTACTTGGCTTTGATAGGAATAGTGTAAACAATGCATTAAACCTTCCTAGACAGAATTTACATTTGTGTGAAAATCTTGAATAAATAAAATAATTCCTTAAAATATTAAGACCTACCCTGTGACTGCACCTTACCTTACAGTGGCAGGACAGAAAGGAGATAACAAGAATTTAAATAATTCTCATGTGTTTTTATTTCTGAACATACAACCAACTATAACAAATTAATTGTTAATCTATAATTTCAATTTCGTTATTGCAACATAGCCACCGGACCACATAATTAGAATTATGACCTATTCTTCTCGTCAGTGGTCTATTTACTCACCTCGTAAAGGCTACTGCGGTTTCAAAACTCTATTGTTCCATCTTCAGGACGTGATATAAAATGTTAAAGCCCTCTGTCGAGGTCGTCACAAAGTCAAACAAAACATTAAAAACGTACGTCACAAACACTGAATACAATTATATAATTAAAGTACCTACGATGAAATTTGGTTTGGTCAAATGGTAAATGGGACTCGTATGTCGTTACATTCCGGACTCCATACTCCAAACGTTCAGTGTTTGTGACGACCTCGACAGAGGGATTTAACATTTTGTATCATGGCCTGAAGATGGAACAATAGTTTTGAAACCGCGGTAGCCTTTACGAGGTGAGTAGATAGACCATTGACGGAAAGAATAAGTCATAATCCTAATTATGTAAAATTTCAACTGAGAAACTCTACAAACTACTACATCAGGTGTCCAATCTGACCAAGCCCTTCTTACACGAGCAGGGAACCTTGAGCTTTTGGATGTACTGTGAGAATTATCTTTCACAAGGTAACCCTAAAGCAATGAGTATATTGGATTCAATTCCAGGAATCACGGAGGCTACAGCACAGTGCATTGCTTTCCAATCTGTTGATTTCTTAAACTTTGGAGTAGCACAGCTGTTTCATGGCTATTTCTGTTTTGACCTTGGAGGTTAAAAAGTTAAATGATAAAACTTAAGAAGTCATCTGGGAGTCCCTTTCAAGCAACTTAAAACTTTGTAACACTCATCTTCGTGCACTTCTTTCAACAAAGTTTTGGTGGAGAACTTTAATTTTGTTTTTTTGAACGCTTAAATGTTTTTCAAACAGAATATTAATTTATCGTACTTTTCAAACAAAGACTAAAGTTGAACTGAGCAGTACAACCTGGACAATCATGCAACAGATAAGGGGAAATTGCATAATAGATAGATCTATGAAGATCTATGGATAGTATATGAATGCTATCCATTTATTTTTCTAGCCACACCTAATGTTATCAAATGGATTCAACTACCCAGCCCCACATATAGTCAGGAATCTACTGTAAGGAAATCAGGAGCCTTCAGGATTTTTTACTTAAAATGAGTTATTGTATTTGTAATCTTTATTTTTATATTTCTTATTCCTTATTGATTTGTAACAAATTTGATTGACTGACATAAATGACTAACATACAAAACATTGATTGCAAAATAACATCACTGAACCTGTAATAGATAAGACCCGCACAAAGTTATTACATTATAGTCTAAGTCTAGTACAGTAATAATTATTTGGCAGTTTTACTGACTAAAATATTACATTGTTAACCTAATTCTTTTATGACATATTGGTACATAGGCTGCCACAAAAACTCTCAAATAATGTTAAGTTTCTCTTCTTATATCCTTACAATACACAATTCTGTGGTCGACATCTTAAACATTATCAGCATTTATAAAAAATAAAGACTGATTAAAATCATTGCATCAAGAGAAAAAGTTTTAAGTCAACAACTATTTGAAAAAACAATTTAAAACAGAAAATTAATTGTAATAAAAGATTTAATTAAATATAAATTGTAATTTAGTTAATACATGTCCTACTGTATTTGTAAATATTTTATTAACATTATGTGAAAGTTTTTTGCATTAGAAACCAGTGTTTAAAACAATATTAATAGTTACATAGACGTTATACTATTTACACAGATAAATGTATTTATGTTTTGAAAAGATTGTTTAGTACTTAAATTATGATCTAATATGAAATATGTGGAAAGTGTAATGCTTTTACTATTTTATTAAGTTCTTTAACACTAGCAACCAACAAAATTAATTCTTAAACATTAAAAAATTTGAAAGCAGTTTATTGAAAACAGAATCAATTTTGGCGAGTAATATTGATGATTTGTTCGTAATTAACATAAACAGTATAGACTTAATTATTTAACCAATAAAACTTAAAATAGAAACAAGCAATAATAATGAATTATATAATAATAATAATAATAATGGTAACATAAATATACAAGATAAAGTTTACATTTTTCCCAATGTAGTGGTCCAAATTTAGAACAGTAAAGTTGCCCAAATGACAAAAATATTGCTTTATTATTGCAATTTACTTTCTTTAAACAGTTTTTTTACAGAAATATTTTGTGCACAACAAATTAAGTGAAATTATTTTTCTGTTTAACTTGCATCTTAACTATTGCAATAACTTTTCTAAAACTCATTTTCGTATTTCTTTTTGTTTTAATTAAACTGTATCTGTTTACAGTAGAATACAATAACTGAACTAAAACTTAAACAAAAAACAAGAAAATGGTAATATTGTTCTGGTTTTAATTATTAAATGGTACAAACAAGCACACTGTAATTAATTTAACATGTAAAAGGGAATAAAACAATTAATTTTACATCATGATTTGTTTATTAAAAATTTTTTTTCAATACTGATTGAAAGATTATTTTTATTTTAAATTACCTAAACAAATGAGTTGACAATATATATTAGGCTTTATTATAAATTTTATATGCATTGTTAAATACATCATGGAACTGACTTAATACTGTTGTAAGCAAGTTCCAATTCATTCCAGGTTTTACAATTTCTTAGCAATGAAACTAAATTATACGAGGGTTAAACTCGTATAACAACAGTTTATTATATATTATTATCATTATTATTACATTTATTTTACATTACTCAAGTAATAAACTATAATTAATTAATTATGACATATAGTTATAATTAAGTACATATAATTATATATGTACCATAGTATAATAAGCTAACATAGTTAACAGTTGAAATTATGGTAGTTATTTACTTTATGGCAGTGCTTTATGGAAACTACTAGGTAACATTGTATCATGATTTAATACTCAGCTACAAGTTACATGTAGAATTGATGCCAAAATGTGATGTGTTATTATTCTTAGCCTGAAACTATATTATTTTTTTCTCGGTAATTCTGAAACAAAAACATTTAAAGATTAATTTCAAAGTCACATAATTTTATTAAATGTAATTAAATGATTTTAGTTATACTGTTTAATGTAAATGTCTTTATTATTCAAAATAAAAATAATGGGTCAGTCTTTTACAAAAGCTTATAAATCAATAACGTGGTATTTGACTTTACTACATATACAAGTATTTCGGTTGATTGAATGACTACAAATAAAATTATTTCAATTAAAATAAAATATAATGTTGAGTAAAATACTATTTACTTCATAAAAAAAAATAATCAAAACTAATGCCTACTAAATAGATATGTAAATTATTGAAGCAGTTTATTTTTTAAACAAAAGTTTTTGTGGGGACAGCTACAAAACATTTTATTTTTGAGGTCTGAACAGTTACAGTATGTTCATGATTGGAGCTGCGGCTTATAGCTAAGACCAAACGACTCTTCCTATCTCCAGTGGAGGAGCGGTCCTTTGCTAAAGAAAATTTACTTGGACACACTAGCCAAAGAAAATCTAGACTCCTTGAAAATCAATCAAAGTAATGATTTTTAAGCTACTGGAGTGCAGACTTGTTTGTTGGCCACTGCACCCAAGTGTGCCAACATTTCTTGATTTCTGATAGGAGTACATGGCTATTCTACAACTAATAAGGTCAAATTTGAAAACGTTATATTTTAACAGCAAAACTGAACATCAGAATTTACAAGGAAGTTCTACCCTGTAACTTCAAGGTAAACGTATATTTTGTGATGACATATTTATGATATCTCATAAAATGTAACATATCACTTAAATATTGAACAAAATTCACTACATATGTTAATGCACAGGCCCAGCAGTCTCCAGACTGCCTGTAAGAGCGCATGTTGATCCAGCTTTTTGCTGTACTATTCTACTTCCACTGAATAGAGTAGCATGAGGCTCTCTGTCCAGCACTACAACAAACTTTTTTAAAATTGATTTGGTGGAAAAAGGCTTATCAAATTAGTAATTAAATATTATTTCTTATATTATTGGGAGGTCTCTGCCTATGGGCAAGCCACCACTACATGGTTGCATAGTGCAGTAAGAAAATACAAGGAAAATAACAAATTAGTGTACCTAAAGATTATAACCTAACTTCATAAAAGTGTAAATATATTTCATTGTGGGGCAAGAAGTATTTTTGTTTGTTTGTATTTTAATTCAAATTATGTTTGTTAAGATTGTTTCTACTTTGCTTTCATAACAGAAGAAACAGACACAACACAGAAAGTACTGCCATGACAATACAATCCTCGCCTGAGGATATTGACCTCCTTCTCTTCAGTCTTCCTGAACTTCCTCACCTTACAAGGCTTAATTTCTCTAGGTTCTCAATCTCTATCTTTCCCTCAACCTTTTGCCTCTAGTTTTCCATAAAGTCTTTCCTTAATCCTTTATTCTATTTCATTTTCTAAAGTCAGTCCATTTCAATGCTCCTATTTTTATTCCTGTCATCAAGTCATACCTCTCAAACATCATTATTTGTACACGATTTTCACTCAAACAAAATGGATTTTTATAATGGGGTAGTCCTTAAAATAGTACAAATTAATTTCCAGGCTGGCATTCCTGTAGTGACAAAATTACTGAATCATTTTCTTGCTACATTTTATTATTATTAGTTTAACTGGCATAAACTGTGGGCGTTAAAAAAAAATTACAATAGTAAAATCAGTGGTGACAGACACACAGGTAATAAAATCAGGGTCAACAGCATTGAAAGACTGGAATAACTTCTTCAACAATAGGATAAGCCTTCATGTTTAGCAGTAAAAGGAGAACTTTGTTTGTACACATGAATCCTAGTGCATTCCAAAATAAGTAAATGTATCTACTTACAGCTAATGCAATACTGTGTAACGTTTCAGCTGATACTTTTCCCATCATCTCGACCATGTTGTTTAAATTGCTGGATTTGTCTTGTAGAAGTACATGAGGGTGATCATATTCCTGTAATATAATATTCTACTTTAACATTTTTGGTATATAAATAGTTCATACACAATAACACAATATTGCAAAGGAAGTCGGATAAACCAAGGAACCTCAACCAACCTAAAAAAGCATAAAGGCTATATATATATATATATATATATATATATATATATATATATATATATAAATTAAGTTGAGGGTTATCCAAAATAAAAGTAGAAAAACAGCCTATTTTATCATGAAGGTTTTGAATAAGCATACATTAACAAAATCTGATTTGAGAAGTAAGGCGAATTTTCCAGCTGTTTTATGTTTAATTTTTTTATATCACTAACATTTTATGAAGAATAATTTTGATTTTGTTACTAATTAAAATAAAAAATATAATTAAATTTAAGTAAGTGGCAGTGATAAAAAAATTAAAAAAAACATCTAACAGATTTATGAACTCCGATTGTTATAAAATTCATAAGTAATTTTGTTTATTCTACATTATTTTGCAAATCTGGTTTCACAATCATAATCTACAGGATTTCAGCTACTAATTCTTTATTTTGCTGTTTTTATTTCTGACATTGTTAGAATTGTTATACATTTTTAAATCAGCACTGCTTGAATTATAGAATGAAACAACGCTACATAATTAATATTAAAATTTGACTTGATACTCACAATAACCGAGCCATTGCTCATGACTAGGATTTTGTCAGAATCCATAACAGTATGCAGCCTGTGTGCAATAGTCAGCACTGTGCAGTCAGCAAACTTGCGCCTGATTGTACTCTGGATCAAAGCATCAGTTCTGCAAAAATAAAAGCCAATGAGTGACATGTTTTAAAATTGTTTTGTGTTGTTTTAATTTTAATTTTGATCAAACAATAAGCTTTGTATAAAACTTTTAGTTATTCCTATTTGTTCTGACTAATAACTAAAACAAATTACAAACTCAAATAATATTTACTGTAATTTGTCAACTTTGAATAATATTATGTTTTTAGCCTAATGTTTTTAGTAAGTTCCATTACTGCCAACTTACACATTTTGTATTATTTTATTTTTAGTTAATAATTTGGCAAAATTACCTGCAGTATTGGCATAAATCACAAATATTCCCCAGCACAATATACAATATTTCAGGTGATATAAACAAGCCCCATCATTAACAAAATCACAATGTTTTTTTGAAAGAATTAGAAACTTGAAGTAAAATCTGCCATGAATTTGTTAAACAAAGGAAGTTCCTCTTGTGCAAATTCACACAATCTAGATTTTCTCATATCCACCGAGGAAACATGTGAACATGGTTTACAAGAGGTTGTCAGTTGTCAGTAGGCAAGCACGATACGCTTATTGCATGATAAATACAAACAGAACAAAACACAAGACATTATTTTTATCTCTGAACTATTGAATATAAGAAAAGAAATGTTACTGGAATTATGGGTGTAAAATGAGCAAAGGTATTAGGGAACAAAATAAGCCTATTACAGACAAGGGTAATACTGTATTAAAGAATATTGTTTTGGTAAAGATCTGCAAGTCACAAGAATTGCCTCATCAACACTTTGTAAGAAATATTTTGCAAAAAGTCGCTATCACCATTAAAAAAAAAGAAAAGAAAAGCAAATTACATTTTACAAGATTAAAACACATCTCATTGAAATGTATTGTTTCTTAGGTAAATAATTATTATACAGATAAGTTGTAGATACGAAACATTACCTAAACTATGGTTATACTTTTGTTAAAATAACTTAAAAAATTAAATAATATTGAATGAGTTGCTTTTTGTATTCACCATAATTTAACCATAAATATTTTTGTAGAAATGTTTAAAAATACATGGGGAGTTATAAAAATAGTTAAATGTTTATAAAAATAGTTAAATTATTTCTTCAAAAGTAATAATGACTATGTAAATGAAATGAAAAAATGATATATTATTGCTTTGTTGTGTATTTTATATACTAGATAATGTTATGCTCAGTAAAAAATAATGTTATTTAAACTTAACTTGTCATACTATTACTGTTACATGACTGATACAAGTATTAAAATTATATAATATGTTTGCTTAAATACAAACACAGGAAGCAGCAATAAAGTCCAAATGTCCAACTTGGTGACAAATAACTTAGCTCTTGTGTATTTTAGACAAACCATATGTAACAACTTTCCCACAGCAAAAACTAGATATTTAGATTTGTCTATTGTTACAAATTGTAACCTTTTACTTGGTTAAGTTTACAATAACACTGAACTAGTGGACATGCACAGTTAAGAGTCGGAGCTGGCGCTAGAGATACTGTTGTTGTTGTAACTTCAGATTCATCTGCTTTTCATGGTTCACTACATTTACTTTTTACCTCAAACGTTTTGTTATTAGATTTGTTTTTAAAGATTCATTGCAACTGGTGCACATTTAATAAACTTACTGAGGGTCCACATTAGCTGTAGCTTCATCCATTACCAGTATCTTATTATTGCGTACAATAGCTCGAGCAAGGCAGACCAGCTGTCGCTGACCTGCGCTGAAGTTGAAACCTCCTTCGGACATTTTACTGGATAGCCCTCCAGGTAAATCATTAACTGTTTCTTTCAATTCTACCTGCAAAAAACAAACAATAAATTAAAAAAGTGTTTTCTACTGAAGAAAGGACAATGAGGAGGATGAAAAATTAAATTAATCATCATTAATAAAACTATTCAAAAAAAAAACTGTTGATACAATACTCCAAAAAACGGTGGAACTTCATTTTTAAGAATAAAACAAATGTTTTAGTGCAAACCACTTTTTATTTTTGAAAGTAGCACAATGGTTTCACTATATAGCATCTATTTAGTTGATGATGCTGTAACTACCAAACCCGTGGTGGGCTTGCTTTAAAAATTAAAAATGATTTGTACTGAAATATTTGTATTTTATTTAAACGGTTAATGAGAGGCATATGTGCAAAAATTTCAACTGAATTTTAAAAATAAGACAATAGTTTTTGTAACAAATTTTATAAGAAATTAAATAAAAATATTATTTTAGTCAATAAGAAATTAACTTTTCACTTTCTTTATTATAAACTCAAGTTATCATCACTTAACAGTGTTGTTTCTTACTGTTTCTGAAAGTCTTCAGCATATTGTTATTACAAGTGAACACTATTAAAACAAGTTTCTTGCATAGTGTTTACAAAATAAATATGCTTATATGCACTTGTTGTAAAATGTTTTAAGATAAATTGCTTTCTATCCATTTCAAATAACGTACCTCTTCCAAAGCACTCCACAACGTAAAGTCAGAATATTCATCAAACGGGTCCAGGTTCTTCCTAATAGTTCCAGAAAACAACACAGGCTCTTGGGGGATGATTGAGATCTTTGACCTCAGTGTATGAAGACCAAGTCTTGCAGTGTTTATATCATCAATCAAGATTTCACCTTGGATCTCTGTGAGTCGGAAAAGTGCTGTTATCAAAGAAGACTTACCAGTACCTGTTCTCCCAATAATTCCAATCTGTAAAAAAAGTTACAAATGAATTACTGTTGTTTTGGTGGTTTTTGAAAAATATTTACACACAACTTACAAAATTACCATGTAATCAACAAATATGAATTTTCAATATATCCATTCTATAAAATAATACTGGCAATATTTCTACTAAGAAAATTTATTTACATGATAAATTATAATAATGATTTTAAAATAGTTTAGAAGTTAATTGAAAAGTAACTCACCTTTTCTTTGGGTTCAATAACAAAATTAAGGTTCTTTAGAACTGGAGGGTCATCAGGAGAATAGCTCATGTACACCTTGGAGAATACAACTTTCCCATTCTCAGGCCACTTGTCTGGCAATGCTTTATCTACACAGAAAAGTAAAATGATGCATTCTACAACCTGAACCATAATAAACAAATGTTTTTACTGTACACTTAGAACATTATTATAAAGTGATAATATTAAAAGTGAAATTTACAAATTCATCTGATTATTAAAGAATATTAAAACAATGTATACCATCTGTTTTTTTCTAAGGATAATAAATGGTTCTACAAATGCACAAAGATACTTATCCTGATGTATACACAACATACAAAAATAATGAGTCCCCACGGGAGGAGGGGTGCACTTATTGAGAGGATTTAGACGTCCCTTGCAGTACCTGAGTCTAACACACACTTACACTTACAACACTACACTTATGACTTTAACACTTACATTTAGGGAGGCGATAATAGGGAGCCTCAATGTGCTTTTCACCTTAAAAAAAAATTAATAAGTGCAGGTTGTGTGAAAATACACATATTGACACAAACTGGCATACACAAATTAACATTTATTTATTTATTTTAACTAACTACTGTTTATTAATTGTTATTTTTAATACATTATCAAAATTATATATATATATATATATATATATATATATATATATATATATATATATATGAATATATAATTATAATCATATTAATATACTAATTATAGTATATAATGTGTTATATATACTATAATTATATATATAGTATATATATATATATATATATATATATACTAGCATTACCCGTCGTGGCTTTGCCACGAAACTTAAACTGTTTCATTAATGTAATAATTTAGAAACATAAAAAAATATATTAATAAAATCGTGATTATCTAAACTCGTGATTATTTTACAGTGAATATGAAAAAATATTATAACCTGAATATGTTGTTTTATTGTCTTCAAACGTGTTCCATTCGAATTTAAGAAAATCTGATAAAAAATATTTTCTTCAATATAAACATTTATACCTCTTCTATATTTTTGTCTTTTTAGGGGATGAATTCGGGGGGGGGGATGATGAATTACGTGTATCACAATTGTGTTTTAGAATATTTTGTTTACTTTTAAGAAAAGCCGATAAAACATATTTTTCTCCAATGAAAACACTCTTTTTCTCCAATTATACCTCTTTTTTACATTTTAAAACTTTTAGGAAATAAATTCGGAAAAATTTTGAAATATGTGTTCCATTATTTGTGTTTCATAGCATATTTCTAGAATATACGATCCAAAACAAATATTTTTGCAATGCAAAATTGTATACTCCTTTTTTAAACATTTTCTACCCCCTTTCAATCACTTTAGGGGATTAGTTTTGGGAAATGGTGAAAAATATATTTCATTACTTATATATAAGAGTGATTATGTTACGTTTTAGACGGTCAAACGAAAAACATATTTTTCCAATACAAATTGTACCTAAATTTTACCTCTTTAGGGGTTGAATATTGGAAAATTGTTTTTCAGTTCATCCCTAAATGTGGTGGTAACCCTGAAAATTTCAAATCTTGAGCTATTATAGTCTCGGCTATACTTTGATTATTAAAGTTCGACTGGGTAAGTAGTTTAATGGCATTAAAATCAAATTTGTGCAAAATCCTTTCTTAGTGTACCTTTCTTTATTATGTTGTAAGAAGGTACACTGAAAATTTCAAATTTCTAGCTATAATAGTATTGGCTGTACATTGTTTATTAAAGTTGGACTAGGTAAGTAGTTCAATAACGTCAAAATCAAATTTTTGCAAAATCCTTTCTTAGTGTACATTGACATTGTTGTAAAAAGGTACCCTGAAAATTTCAAATCTCTAGCTATAATAGTATTAGCTGTACATTGATTAATAAATTTGGACTGGGTAAGTAGCTTAATGGTTTCAAAATCAAAATTTTTCAAACTTTTTTAGTGTAACTTGACATTGTTGTAAGAAAGTACCCTTAAAATTTCAAGTCTCTAACTATAATAATCTCGGCTCTACATTCATTAATAAATTTAATGGCGTCAAGATCAAATTTTTGCAAAATCCTTTCTCAGTGCACCTTGAAATTGTTGTAAGAATGTACCATGAAAATTTCAAATCTCTAGCTATAATAGGCTGTACGGATGGACTGGGTAAGTAGCTTAAGCGTAAAAATCAAATGTTTGCAAAATCCTTTCTTAGTGCACGCCTACATGGTAATATAAATGTACCCTGAAAATTTCAGGCGCTAGCTAAAATATTTTTGGCTCTGTGTTGATTATGAATCAGTCAGTCAGTCAGTCAGTTAGGACTTCTTCTTTTATATATTAAGATAAATAAATAAATAAATATATATATATTCTTTTTATATTTTTCTTCTTTTCTGCTAGGATTATTATAACTATGTTCAGTATAATGATCTGCCTTCCCTAACTTCGTCAATTCTACTTTTGTTGACGCATTTTGGAGAACCTCCATCTTCGAAAACTATATCTATACTGGTCGCCAATATTATAGTCCTATTTATAATTTTCTATCTCCACCTCATACCCCTCTGTTTAACATGTGTACATTAAACCTGACGTGCTCGCTTCTGATTACGTCTTCAAAATCATACGTTTTCGCTTGCTTCTGATTGGTTCCTTTCAAACCATTCTCTTCAACGGCCGTCCCTCCTGTTAATTTTTGAAAATTTTTAGATTTTTAAACATAATAACTGCTTGTGACGATATCTGTTCATTTATTATGTTTTCTCCCTTTAATTTAGATTTTAAAATTTCCAAGTTCTCTAAAATGTTCATACGTGTTCCTTTTTCTGCCATATAACCTTCATTGAGCTTTCTATTTCTCGAGGTATGTGTCCCTCTTTTATGATCACTTCAGAAGCTAACTTGAGGGCCACTGCAGGATTTGCAGAAATGGTCATGAAGAGGTTGAGGGCTGGGGACCAAGAAAGGAGAGCCAACGCTGTAGATGAGTAGGCGGACAGCCAGTCCATCTTCCTATGAATTAATGCGTGGTGGCGGTTCCGTGAAGGAAGTTTACGGAAAACGAATGCTTTTTATGGTTTTTTAGTGGGTAGCAATATATCTTACCTTTAGTTTAAACTTAACCTGAATCTCACTTTCCGGGGGAGAGACAGTACCCTACACCTGGTTGTCTATAAATTTCCTACTTTTTTTGGCATTACAAAAAAACATACACACACACACACAGATAGATTTTCTTTTTTTATTTATTTTAAGGCGAAAAGCACATTGAGGCTATTATTGCCTCCCTAAATATAAGTGTGAGTGTGAAGTGTTAAAGTCGTAAGTGTAGTGTTGCAAGTATAAGTGTGTGTAGACTATGGGGGACGTCTACATCTTCTCAATAGGTGCAGCTAGTCTGAACCCCCCCCCCCAGCGGGGTAGATAGATAGATAGATAGATATAGATATACCAAATACCTGATTCAGTCTCTAGTGCAGGTTCTCTTTCCAGATTTGTGTACTGGAGTATTCTTTCCATTGCAGTCATCTGATTCTCAACTTCAGCTGACTGTCTCATTCCAAACTGAACCATTCCTGTTAGTCCAATAGCTTGTGTAATGGCTAAACCTACATTCCCACCAAAACTGTTTCCTGAAATTAAACAAAGAAGTAAAGTACAAGTAACAAATTAAAAAAATAATAACTTAAAGAAAAGGTTATTTTAATTATTAAAACAAATTCTTAATAAAAAAATATTTTAGCCAGTTTTTTTAAAATTTCTAATAAAGATATTTACTGTTTGGACAGCTAAGCAAATTGTGAAAAACTAAACCCATTTGAAGAACATTTATATTATACTAGCTGTTACCCGTTGCGGCTTTGCCTGCAATTATAATGTAAGCAATAAAATTTATAGTCGATTTTCAAAATCAGAATAGGTAATTTCATTTTAATATATTGCCATATACAATATTATACGATTTATGGTTTTCGGCCAAGACATAAATTTTTGCTACTCGATACGCTAAAACAGGATCATGTCATATTTTAATAAAATACTGCATTATTAAAAAGTCATTATTATACAATTAAACTGGAATAGTATTGTGTTTATCTCAGATACCTAAAACGTGTTCACACCAAATGTAATCTCATTTGGTCCAGTAGTTAAAGTGTATTTGAATAACAAACAAATAAACAAAAACAAACTTTCAGAAATATAATATGATTAGCTGTTACCCGTCACGGCTTTGCCCGCAATCATAATATACATTAAAGATCATGCATTACCGTGTTAGGACCAACAACCGTGTTAGTTAAGTTTTGGAGTACTCTTTAAAAAAAATTAAGGTTTTTTTCCTGCATCACCGTTTAACCCAACAACCGTGTCAGTTAGGTTGGATTACTCTTTTTAAAAAAATAAATAAAGGTTTTTTTAATGCTTCACCGTGTTAGGCCTAACAACCATATTAGTTTGCTAATGAAGTATTCTGTAAAAAAATATAAAGATTTTTTACGCACCACTATGTTAGGCCTAACAACCGTGTCAGGATATGTAGCCTAGTATTTTTAAAAAAAATATAAAGGTTTTTTGACGCATCACCGTGATAGGTCCAACAATCGTGTCAGGATATGTAGTACTCTTTAAAAAAATATAAAGGTTTTTTCACGCATCACCGTGTTAGTTAAGTTATGGAGTACTCTTTAAAAAAAATATAAAGTTTTTTCCATGCATAACAGTATTAGGCCCAACAACCGTGTCAGTTAGGTTATGGAGTACTCTTTTGAAAAAAATAAATAAAGGTTCTTTTAATGCATCACCGTGTTAGGCCTAACAACTATGTTAGTTAGCTTATGGAGTATTCTTTAAAAAAATATAAAGATTTATCACGCATCACTATGTTAGGCCTGACAACCGTGTCAGTTAAGGTTTGGATACTCTTTAAAAAAATAAAGGTTTTTTTTCACATATCACAATGATAGGCCCAACAATCATATCAGTTAGGATATGTAGTATTCTTTAAAAAAATATAAAAGTTTTTTTACACATCACCGTGTTAAGCCTAATAACCGTGTCAGTTAATATACTTATTATTCTTTTAAAAAATTTAAAGGTTTTTTCACACATGACCGTGATAGGCCTAACAACCATGTCAGTTAGGATATGCAGTATTCTTTTAAAAAATGGGTTTCCTATCATCCAGACCCGTGTTATACGTATTTTTATTGTTTTACTGATCTGTAGATCAGTAAAACAATAAAAATACGTCTAAAATCAGTACAACACGGTACTGATTTTCGCCGGTAGCAATTTTGAGGTTATGTTGGTCACTTTTATTTTCGATTTTTATCGTACTTCTCCTGCTTTCATATTTTGGATTTTTGCTTTTGGGCACATAATAAAGCATTTTAGTAAGAAAAATATCGAAAACTCCAATAGATGCTGCACTGCATATTTACCATTTTTTCATATAATGTAATTACACAAATATATATACTACCTTACAATTAAAGTATCCTAATAAAATTGTATATAATATATATATTCTGCACTCTGTTTTACAAACATTGAATAGTCTTAAATGAAAAATACCAGATTGTGATTATTAGATGAAAATGTAACATTAAAAACAATAATTTTGCAATAAATAAAACATAGATTAAAATTTGTAAAATGGGATTAGATCTATGTCCATCTCAGGTGCCTAAATCTCATGTTCAGTAAACAGTAATTAAACCTAACTATAGTTAACAGATGTTACAAAACTAAAAACTGATAATTATTTTGGGCTGGGTAAGTAGTATAATGACGTTTTGTAAAACGGGAATAGGCCTATATGTATCTCTGATACTTAAACCATATACGTACCAAATTTCATCTCAATTGGTCCAGTGGTTAAAGCGTGATTGAATAACAAACAAACAAACAAACAAACAAACAAACACACAAACTTTCAGAAATATAATATGAATTAGATATTTTTTTGTTTATTTAATTTTCAAATCTTTCAATTAATTTATTTTTAACTTTCTTTATTAATTTATTTGTTTTTTTCAAATAGAAAATATCCATTTTAGTTATTAGAGAAATCATGTTTGATTCATTTTTGTATTTGTGTTTCTGTAAAGGCAATTTATGTACTCAGTTTACCATATATCCCGTAATGAAGTAGGCACAGTAGAACATCGATTGTCCAAACTAATTGGGACAGATAATCAAACCAAGCTTGTCTTCATAAAGAAAACATTGAATTACATTTAAACATCACTTTTATTATGAATAGATATGGTAGGCTGGCTTTTTTAAAAATAAACAAATAACTGTTTTATGTATGAAAATAAGAAACCTACTTTCTTCTCAGAATATAAATTAGACTTCATTAAAAAGTTACATTAATGCAAATGTTAACTATAGTAATACATTTTATTGACAGTTTATTAACTCTTTTGTATTTTAAATTACACTATACAGACTAAAAAAAAGGTTATTTAGATAAAAATAACCTTTTTAAAAGATTTGCATACTTTATGTTCAAATAATTGACTATACACGATATGACAAAAAAAGCTACATACTGCCATTGATAGAAAAACCTAACATAACAAAATGATATACAGGTGGAAATGCAGGGCAGAATATACATGCTGGAATTAAACAGCTAACTATATATCCTCATAGACCAATGGAGGTAGGGGGTTTAGTAGAGAAGTATAAGGAGATGACAATGTGTGTGTGTGTGTGTGTGTGTGTGTGTGTTTTGCTGAGTGTACAATCAAGCACAAAAACATCATTCTCCTGATTTGATGATGTTTCTACTAGTAAAGATGAAGAGCATGCAGTGTTGTGTGCAAGTGTAAAAAGTGGTAGGTCAATGTTTTTGGAAATTTACGCATTTCTCTCATGCATCTTGGCCTGTCCTCACATCCCCAAGCAAAGAAACATACTTCATGCTGTCAACTGTATATATGACCTTGAAAGTGTGTGTGTATGTGTGTGTGTGTTAGGCAATAATAAAATTAAAGGATTAAGTATCACTATCACAACAACAGATAATGTACACTTACTGAGATATTTATTTCATATTTATGCTGAAAAGTCAGGCTTGGTGATAGAAACACAAAAAAAATGAAACAGGAGTGTAAAATATTATTGACGGTGTGTAGTAGAACAAAATGTAGTAATAATTTTTTTATTTTTTAAAATAATAGTCATCTCAAATTAAAAAAACCTCAAACAACCATGATGCAATCTGTCGCAAAGCTATTGAATTCACATACATAAACAAAATATCATAAACTCACTGATTCTCAAGAACAATAAGTCTTCATTAGCTCAAATTTTGCGTGATGATTCCCTCCGACATATCAGGTGCACACTCATAAAATTAACCCCCAAGTCTGTAAATTACAAACAAATTTGATCCAAACATAAAAAAGCTAAATGATTTTAAAAATATTATATTAATAATGGATGGTGACCTATAGGCCTAATGTGATTTTTAGTATAATTAATTGTTATTAATTTTTAGTTTATTTTCCCCAAAAAGTCTGTATTTCATTTAATATTTCTTAATTAATACTTATACATAGAAAATTATAATTACATTACATTCTATTGCTTTTGATTGAAGAAAATAACTACATTATTATTATGACAAACAATTTTTTTAAACAATTAATTGTTAAAGTAGCAACTTAAGTGTGTTCTATTTCCATTACCTCAAATACAGTATTAAAGTTTCCAATCATATGTTTGCTAGTCTCAGATATCTGGATTTGTTCAATGTTGGATCATAAAAAATGTTACAGCTATCATTTTCTTAACCTTAAGATCTGTCACTCTTTTATTTCACACTGATAAAGGTGTAGCAAGTTAAGTCACACATTCCCATAAATGTAATTTGATCTTATTCTGGAAATGCAAAACACTAATCCATTAACAGTACAGAACGAAACTGGATAAGACAAGTTATATAAAGATGGACAAGGATGACACATTTTGGATGAGCAGGTCTGACATAAATTTACCTTCAAACGCTATTTCCATATCAAATAGTTAATGTTATAGAAATATTTCTTCTTTCATTTAAGTGTAAAAATTTATAATTATAGCCAATTTTTTATCCAGTCTAGAATGTACTACTGAGATGATGAAATCAGAATGTACTCAGACTGTACACAATAAAGACTGGTATTTGAAAATTTTTAACTCGAGTTTTGATTAGACAGTACAACTGGAGAAAAAAACATACTTGAACAAATTATAATGTATAGTTCAAATAAAGGTTAAACACGTTAATATACAACATTACTAATTAAAGTGACCGATCGATTGACACTATAGCTCATTGCACTGTACAACTTTACAAAATACAGTGTACTCCCCATAACGTTTCCACAATTGCTAAAAAATTATTAAGGTACATATTTTTTTAAATTTTATTTTAAGGGGAAAAGCACATTAAGGCTATTATCACCTCCTAAATGTAAGTGTGAGTGTAAAGTGTTAAAGTCGTAATTGTAGTGTTGTAAGTGTAAGTGTGTGTTAGACTCGGAGTAATGTATCCAAGTCACTGATATCATAAAAAATTAAATCAATTTTTTCCCATCCTTAACATAATTACTTATGTCTTATGAAGCGCTTCAAGATTACAATCCCATCTTAAGATAATTTGCTTCCTAGGAGGTCATTATTAATTAAAATTTAAACAAAGAACTACAAAACACACATAAAACATCACTATAAGAAATGCATTAAATAATGCCGGATTTACACCCTGGATCCCTGAACTGAGTGGTTCTACAGGGCCACAAGTACACTGTGTCAAATATTATATTTGATCTTAAATTCAATTGGTCATTAAATTTTTTGGACAAATGTAATATTTCACACATTGGTAAGGATCCTGGGTGATGACAAACCTTGTGACAGAATATTACGTGGCTTAGCAACCTTAAGGTCCTAGGTTACTGCTGTAAACCTCTCTCATCGTCATTAGTACAACTAACTGGCATGAAGTAAAAACTAAATAAAATAAAATTCATTTTATAAATATTAAGTTTAAATTTTATTTTTTATAGAGAAAGGTCTATTCTCTTCTATCCACTGCAAAGTTAAAATTTACACAATTAAATTGCAGTTTCTATTTATTAAAGGGGTTATTATGCTATGCACAATATTTTTTTACAGAGAATTCATATGCCACACAAGGCATGGAGACATAGGAAGGCAACACTACTATACTCTTACCTAGATTGAAAGTAAGGAAGCTCAATGTAACAAAGATTATGTAGAGGAGGCAGATGAAATCCAACCATAAGCCGAAAGCTCGGTTTGAGGCAATGAATAAGTAAAAGGCAGAAGAATGGAGATCCTTTGAACAGATAAAAATATTTATAGACTTTAAAATTTGTAAGGTATATCCTATATTTAATCTAATTTAAAAGACTTATTAACTGTCTAAATCTGTAATTGATCAGTCTTAAATTTAAAACTTATAATCAAAAATAACCAAATGACGAGTTAATATTCCTTTTAAAAACCCACCAAGGTATTGTTCTTAATTTAACAACAATCTTATGCATTACTGTAGATTAACTTCCTGCTAATGTATGGTACATATCAGTGATATTATAAAGATCTCAACAGGGAGGGAAGCAAAATATTACAAAATTAGCAATCAACAGAAAATAGATTAAGATGCATATCATCATGGATTTCAAAAATATTTCTGATCAATTTGAAAAGTACTGTACTGAAATGTAACTATGTCGGTCATTTCATACATCATTTAACTGTAGGAAGGCTGTCACGTGATACATCATAACAATGTAGGGAGGTGGGCATTTTTCAATTTATGAAGATGATCATGAAATACGTCATTGCAACGTAGGAAGCTGGTTATACACTTTATTTTGATGCAGGATATTGGTCATGTGACACATCATTTGAATGTAAGAAGGTGGTCATTGTATGAAGAAGGTCATTGCAATGTAGGAAGCTGGTTATACACTTTATTTTGATGCAGGATACTGGTCATGTGACATATTATTTGAATGTAAGAAGGTGGTCATTGTATGAAGAAGGTCATTGCAATGTAGGAAGCTGGTTATACACTTTTTTTGATGCAGGATACTGGTCATGTGACATATTATTTGAATGTAATAAGGTGGTCATTGTATGAAGAAGGTCACTGCAATGTAAGAAGCTGGTTATACACTTTATTTTGATGCAGGAAATTGGTCATGTGACACATCATTTGAAGGTAAGAAGGTGGTCATTGTATGAAGAAGGTCACTGCAATGCAGGAAGCTGGTTATACACTTTATTTTGACACAGGAAATTGGTCATGTGACACATTATTTGAATGTAGGAAGGTGGTCATTGTTTGAAGAAGGTCACTGCAATGTAGGAAGCTGGTTATACACTTTATTTTGATGCATGAACTTAGTCATGTGACACATCATTTGAATGTAAGGTGGTCATTGTATGAAGAAGGTCACTGCAATGTAGGAAGCTGGTTATACACTTTATTTTGATGCAGGATACTGGTCATGTGACATATTATTTGAATGTAAGAAGGTGGTCATTGTATGAAGAAGGTCACTGCAATGTAGGAAGCTGGTTATACACTTTATTTTTATGCAGGATACTGGTCATGTGACATATTATTTGAATGTAATAAGGTGGTCATTGTATGAAGAAGGTCACTGCAATGTAAGAAGCTGGTTATACACTTTATTTTGATGCAGGAAATTGGTCATGTGACACATCATTTGAAGGTAAGAAGGTGGTCATTGTATGAAGAAGGTCACTGCAATGCAGGAAGCTGGTTATACACTTTATTTTGACACAGGAAATTGGTCATGTGACACATTATTTGAATGTAGGAAGGTGGTCATTGTTTGAAGAAGATCACTGCAATGTGGGAAGGTGGTTATATGCTTTATTTCGATGCAGAAAATTGGTGATGTGACACATTATCTGAATGTATGAAGGTATTCATTGTATGAAGAAGGTCATTACAATGTAGAAAGATGGTTATACACTTTATTTTGATGCAGGAAATTGGTCATGTGACACATTATCTGAATGTAAGAAGGTATTCATTGTATGAAGGTCATTATAATGTAGAAAGATGGTTATACACTTTATTTTGATGTAGGAAATTGGTCATGTGACTCATCATTTGAGTGCAAGAAGGTGGTCATTGTACGAAGGTGTTCATCTAATACTTAATTTCAATGTAGGAATGCAGTTACTTAATACATCATTTTGATATAGTAAGCTGGTCATATCATGTGATACACAATTTATATTATATATCTGAAAGTGGTCATGATGTACAATAGCTTTAAAAAAAATATATTTTTTTAAATGCATGACTAATGTTTTTAACTAATTTTAAACACAAACAATATGAATTTAGACTATATTAAAATAATTTTTGTGATTATTATTATTATTCTTTATTTGTTTCACCCAACTTTGGGGTACACTAAATCAATCACTTTTTAATGTTCTGTGCCTTTCTCGTACCCCAATATTGCTTCATTCGTTGTGATCTTGCTTTTCTTGCTTCGTCAGAGATTTGGATCGTTTGCTTGGATTTGACTTTGCCTTGGAACCATTGTTTCTTATTCTTGGTTATTGTTTTGGCTGTTTTGTCCATGAGCATAGTGTCAGTGATTTGCAGTTCTGTTATGTCTTTCTCTGTTTCTCTAATTTTATTTATTATTAGTTATTTTGTATTTTATAATTAAAATTCTCCACCTTTTTTGTTTGAAACTTTTTATTAAATATTTAATATTATGATAGATGTTATAAATATTAATAGACTAGGTTATTAGACTAAATGTTATCAATTTAGACTACTATAACTTAACCACGACAAAACATTTTGTGACTATTACAAATCAGATATAATGTGGATAAACAAAATTATTAATAATAAATATTATTTTTGTAGTTTAAAATGTATTAATAAAATTTGTACATGTATCAAAAATAGTAATTACTAAAACTTTAAAATTTAATCTAGTTCTCCACCTTAGATTTATCAAAATCCTATTAATCTCCTCTTTATTTTCCTTTTTCAGCTTAAAGAAATAATAAAAACAGTAATGTATTATGAACATTGCATTTTTACTTTTAAAAAGACGTAATAAATCCTTCTCTTTGACTCACAGCTCAGTTATATTGCACTGCTTGTATGGCTTTAATTTTGGTTATGAGAAACATCCAAATTGTTTATTACATATACTAAACATATACAAATAACTGGTTTAGAAACTGAACAAAATATTTTGATCTTTTAAATTAACACTATATCACATTTATTACTTTCATTGTGTGTGTGTGTGTGTGTGTGTGTGTGTGTGTGTTTGTTTGTTTGTTTTTAGTAACCCTATGTTTACTCTATTATTTTTGGATAGATGTACAGTAATGCAACAATTTGAATAACTAATCTAATAAATTCAGTAGTAATTGAGATTACATTAAATAATATACACCAACCTGATGTTTATCAAATTCCTTTATCAAAGCAGACTGGGCTGTGAAAGCTCTAATTGTAGTTAAACCTTGAATTGATGCATTCAAGTGACTGAATACTGGACTACGTGCTGAAACAGGCGAACAAGTACTGTTGCTAAGGAGTACATTCAAAATTTAATTTAAAATTTTCTCACTTTGTTACTTATTCATATCTTAAAGGCAGAACATTCAGAGTAATTCACAATGATAAGAAAACTTCATTTTACCCAATTCGGGCAGGGATTCTTTAAGGAAATGTTCTTGGGTCAATTTTGTATATTCTATTTACTGCTGATATTCCAACTAATAATAAAACTACTGTAACTACATTTGCTGACAATATAGCACTTACAAGTAGGTTCAAAAAGTTCTCAAAATGGTCACATACAATCAAGCACTTTTTTGCTGAAAGAAAAATTTTGTTTCTGTGAGGTTGGCATCACTATTAGTTTAGACGCTGTGTCATTAGGGAGTCAGTCAGTTGCTTGATATGTATGGTATAGGTTGTTTTAAATAGTTTTTTTTGTTCATCGAATTTTGAAATTTAAGCACTGTGCCAATATTAAAATTCTGCATGCTGCTCGAGAAATCACCGTTGGAGGCTGAAGAAAGCATATGGAAATGATGTGATAAAGAAAACTACAGTGTACAAGTGACAAATATGTTTTCACGAAGGCCGCGTAGCAAGGTAACCTACGCCTCAGAACATGTGATATCACATGGCATTGTTCACAGCATGTATGCTTGCATCTGGTTCCAAAAATGTTATCTCCTGAGCAAAAAGAAATGAGAGTAATCATGTCCAGGAACTCAACTGACGTGGCTGATGCAGATGACAGCTTCCAGTGAAAAATTATGACTAGTGATGAGACTTTATGGCCCTCAGACAAAACGTTAGTCTGCTGAATGGAAATTAAAAAAATCACCAAAAAAGGAAAAATTTCACTTGGACAGATGCCAGGATAAAGTGATGTTGTAAGGTATTTTTTTGATCACTAGGGCTTAATTCACTATGAATTTATTCCTGAAGGGAAACAGTTAACAAAGAACTGTATAAAGAGATTCTAAAATGGCTACAAGATGCAATTAGATGAAAATGATCTAAAAAATGGGTAGAGAATGATTGGTTTTTGTTGCATGACAATGTCCCGTCACATCGATAGGTATTGTTTCTTATGGTGAAACAATACCTTACAAGCCAATGTTACCACTTTGGAATACCCTCCCCATTTTCCTGGCCCTGTACCAGCCGAATTTTACCTGCTTCCATGACTAACAAAGACACTGAAAGGACATCGTTTTGCTGATTTACAAGAGAGGATGGAAAATGAGATGAAGCAGCATAAAATTTCTAAAAATGGCTTTCAGGAGTGTTTCCAACACTTGTATGAATAGTGGGAATTTTTGTGTTTGTTTTTTTGTTTGTTTGTTATTTTAATTTGAAAAGCACATTAAGGCTATTATCGCCTCCCTAAATTAAGTGTGAGTGTAAAGTGTTAAAGTCGTAAGTGTAAGTGTGTGTTAGACTCGGGTACCGCGAGGGATGTCTTAATCCTCTCAATAGGTGCAGCTAGTCTGCACCCCCTGCAAGGTAGCAGGAAGAAGTGTGTACATAAAGGAGGAGAGTATTTTGAAAGAAATAAGGTTAAAAAATATTATACATACTTTCAATAAATTTTCTTTGATTAATTCTGGAAACTGTGTGACCCTACCTTGTATGTCTGGCCATAATATTTTCTCAAAATAAACTCATAACCTCCAAGAGTCCCTTAATCAAATAACACAATGTATGCAAGATTGGAAGGTAATCAATGGAAATAAACCCACATAATATTTGAACTGAGACGTGTTTATTCTGGCCAAACAGTTTCCATATATGATCAAAATATACAGCAAATTAACCCAGTAAAATATTTAGGAATGCACATTACATTCTGTAAAATATAAACGTACTTGGAAAATCCATGCTAATAAAAAAGAAGAGCAAATGAAGCTAACATTTTGTATATTTGAATTTTTGTAGAAGGTACAACCAAAACATTTGCTATGCTTCATAAAAAATACTACAAAATAATGTCAGTTTAGAAGCCCATCAACTTCTCAAAATTACCTTAAGTGAAGAAACCCTTTAGAGATAACATAACGGCTAATAGAGTTAATTTTTTGACTTAAGTTTTACATATATTTGACATTTTTATGTATATTTTTACCGTTAAATTTCTCACTTTGCCAATTTCTTGCTTGTTAAATTTAGGTTGAAGTTAAAAAGAAATTTAATTTTAATTACTGTTACAGTTGTTAGTACCACTTCAAAGTTCAGCTTATTACTTACTTGAACTTACTGTTTAAGACTGTAATGTATAATAAAATGAACATAATAAAAAAAACAATTTTTTGCTACTTAAATTGTGCATTATAAATACGAGGGTTGATCAAATATAAACGAGACTGATTTTTTAAAAAAAATTATTGCTTACTTACAAATTATTCTTGATACAACTTATTTTTCTGCATAGTCCCCGCATACGAGTAACACATTTTTCCCACGGATTGGAAGTTTTTAATTCCATCTTCGTAAAAGTTCTCGGCGTTCATTGAGCCATTGGAGCACGAAGGTCTCCACCGCAGAATTGTCTTGGCGCTGGCCTCAAAGCGCCTCTTTGAGTGGCCCAAACAGGTGATAGTCGCAGGGTGATAAGTCTGGACTGTATGGGGATGTTCCATTGGTTCCCAGCCAATTTGATCGAGTTTAAGCCTCGTAGCGTTAAGCCGAATGTGGTCGGGCATTATCGTGAAGAAGAATGATGTTTCTCGCCGGTTTAGATTTCCTTTTCCTCTGAAAAGACTGTTTTATGGCCTCTAAAACATCGCAATAATATTGTGCATTTATTGTGCGTCGTTGATGGAGGAAATCGACGTGAAAATACATGTTGATCGACTTGATTGTCGAAAAAATACAGTGGCCATTACCTTCCAGGCCGGCGATCGTGATTTGGCCTTCAGGTTTTCTACTGCTTCCGTCCTTGGCGAATTCCTTGTGCCAAGCAAAAACACGAGCTCTTGACAGGGTCCTGTCCCCGTATCGAGCCGTCAATCTACGAAAGATTTCAGTCGGATTGACCCCCTCCTTGGCCAAAAACTTAATAATAATTCTCTGCTCCACGGAAACGTGCACTTCACTCTCACTCATTGTATAGTTTTATACTGAAGGGTCTGAACGGAAATGTTGCCCGTCTACGCCCGTCCCAAACCTCCCAGGCTACCTGAAACCCCACCCTTTAGAGTTCAATGTCCAACGGAAAAGTTTTTAGAAAGTCAGTCTCGTTTATATTTGATCAACCCTCGTAAGTATTTATAAAAAAGTATACTTTAAATGAAAATAAATTTCAAAATAATGAAAAATTTTAATTGTTGAATATTCACACTGACTTAGCTAATAGTACAGTGTTTACTTACTGATTCCTTCCAGCCGTTTGATACTGCGTGCTGTGGACAGATAGAACCGTCTGAGATTGTACAAGAAGATGGCTAAAACAACAGTTGGTACCAACAGTAAGTAGTTGACCACCCCAACAACAATTATGACACCAATCATTGTCAGACCGATCTGAAATCAGATTGCAAAGATTCAGATACATCCAGGTGAGTTTAATACATTCCACGTTGTGTTATAAAAGTCCAATTAATTATCATGTACCTGGTATTCTCCATTTCCTTTTCCTTTTAAAAAACAAAACCAATTTTTAGGGAACATATTTGGGACAATGTGACAATAGGAACATACTTTAACATCCATGGGACAATGAAAAATTATTGTTTGTCATTTAATTTGATGATATTTCATAAGTGGTAGGTGAAAAGTAAAAGTAAATAAAATAATTTGTATTTAGATTTTATAATACCATTGTCCAATATCCCAGAAATAATTTCCAGACAATAGGAACCTTGTTTCAACAAACAAATGTAGCCAGGTCTGTTAAAGGAGTTAAAGGCTATACATGAATGGACCATCTGGTTCACTCTTGAACTAACTGAGCAAGTGATTATTAGTGTCCAAATATTCCATAGTCATTAATCTGCGCATTTTTGCCTTTTTTTCTAAAACATTTGGAACATAATGTTTTATGTTCCAGGCAGGGTCATAATATAGAGGCAGGATAGAGAGTTTTTCACCACCTCTAATATCCACTGCAGTGGCTAGAATTCAGAATTTCAACAAAATCCGAACTTTAGTGTGGTAAAAAAATTCATATCAATCTAGATGTCATGTGACAATTCTCTCTACTCCTGCTGACCCCTAATTTGGGCTGTGGCCTTCATTCATACCAGACAGTGCATCAAGTGTCCATCACAAAAATGCCTAACATTTTAAAAGAGCAATGCAGTGATGTGATGTTTTTATTGAAACTCAGAAAGTCCACAACAGAAACTCATTCTTTGTTGAAACAAGTGTATGGCAATGATTGTTTATCATGGCACTTAGGTTTTTGAGTAGTTTAAATGGTTCACAGAAGTGTAAGAAAATACTGACAATAACCCATGTCCAGGACGACCTTCAATGTTAACAACAGATGAGACATTGAAACAATTGGCAATTTTATCTGAAAAGATTGTTGTGCATTCACACTGTCGCTGAAATTATCAGAATAGACAATTAATCAGTTCAGCAGATTTAGTATGAACATTTTTACATGAAGAAAGTTTGTTCAAAAAGGTGCCAAAAAAAGATTGAATGCTGACACTTTGAAATCTATCAAAAGAACCCTAAACTCTTGGACACAGTAATAACATGTGATGAATTGTTTTTTTTTACTTATGGTTCAAAAACTAAATGCAAATCAATACAATGGAAGAGCCCCTATTCACCGAGAATGAAGCAACTTCAGATGTGCAAATCAAAATTCAAAGCCATGACGATTGTGTTTTTTGACATCCATGGGATGGTGTATCATAAATTGAGTATCTGAAAGTCAAACTGCAAATAAAAATTATTATCTTGAAGTCCTAACTACTCCATTATCCATGATTGAGTTTAGAAGAAAGCAACCCGAGTTGGGGAAAAACAAGTTATGGATTACATCAAAACAAGGCACCAGTCCGTACTGCACTGGTTGTCAAGACGTTCTTGGCTCAGCAAGGGATCCCTATAATGGAACACACACTCTACTCACCACCAGACCTTGCTCCATTTTATTTATTTTTATTCTCAAAAGTGAAATCAGCTTGAAAGGAAAGAGACTGTTGAAACTATAAAAGAAAAAAATGATGAAGCCTCTGAACATGCTTCGGAAAATGACCTGAAACACTGCTTTGATCAATGGAAAATTGTTTTGACGAAATAAAAACAACAAATGTGATACCATTAATGCAATTATTTTTTAGCCACTATTTGTATGTAAAAAAAAACACTATGATCTAGTTATTTTAATTATTAGTCTTATACAAGTTACACTCATCCCAAGGCAGCTCATGCAAGCAATCATTTAAATATCAGCTAATTGAAATTTAAAGTAATTTTACGTAACTCTATTCCCCGTTGTTAATCCCATGCCACACTAGAAATGGGACTCCTGGCAATATACCTATTCTCCAACATTGCAGAGACTTCAAAATAGAAAGTCATATACTCAAACTGATTTGAAATGAGCAATAAAATATAAACCAACTAACAGACATTCAAGATATATATACGAAATTCTAGGGAGTTCAATAAAACATATTATCATCCATTAGAGTACAAAATTTTATATTATAGGCTTCTTTCACAAAAAAAGTGTTTATGTCTTCCTGTGATTGTATACAGAGCTGGAACTAAATGCATTAGCAAATTTTGATTGTTTTTCAAATATAAAAATCAGGTTTCTTAAAGATTAAAAACTGCTGCCAGGTTAATTCTTGTATTTTCAATTGCATTTGAAAATTTAAGTGGTAATTTATACAGATTCTGATGTGATTATGATGGTGAAATGAGATTTTCAAGAAGAGGAAGATAAAAGAAATACGGTGATATTGTAAATTTTTCGAAATTCACTTCCATCAAGTTAACATGTGCTGATTTTTATAAATTTATCAACTTCTACAAAACTTGAGAATAAAAAATCAGAAAAAATCCAAAGATTCAAGTCTCTTTTCAAGTAATTTAAGTTATAAGATATGATTTGACAAATATGTCAAAAATTTGGTATATATTTAGACAAATAAGTACTTCAATGATATACATATCTTAAATAATATTTGGTTATACTTTTTACAGTTATTATATTAGGCATTATTAAATAACACTCTTAAAGATCTTAAATTTACAAATATTAAACTAAACTAGATTTTAAAACAAATTTTAAGTTTTATTTTTTTTAAACATACCTGCAAACAATCAATCAGGGCACTAGGTAGCACTTCATCAATGGCTCCCATATCTTTAGAAAATCTGTTGAGAATCTGACCTGAAATAGGAGAAAATCAATTAGAATTACATCACAGAAAAAATAGAGTAAATAATAGTTTTTGTCAAATAACAACATATCAAGTTCAGTTAGTTATAGTTATGTAGATCCATTTAATTCTACTTTGCTTACCACTAGCATCACTACCCAACTAAACATCTCTGAATGCAATTGATTGTTTCATCTGAGGCTGAGGCTGTAGTCCAGTATTATACTAAGTTTTTAGTCTTTCAGTTTTAATTCAAATAAATTACAAAAAATAAGAAGTAGCTAATGTATTTCTTCTAAATTTCTGTTTTATATCTCAAACATGTGATTTTGTAAATCTTTTTTTCATTATCTGTTAAGAGTAGTTGTATTACATTTGTTAAGTACTTATGTCTATTCATATCGGTTGAGATGAATACACTGTTTTGAACTTCACCAGATAAGCCTACTATTTATAAACTAAATAGTTTAGTAGTAAGTCCTCTGATTAACAATTCAATTACCTACCAAGCGTAAATAGGCCTTTACAGACATAACACTGAAACTATGTTACTTTATTCTGAATTTAATTTAACTGCTTGGGAGCTCAAATAAAATGTATGGTGAAATAACTGACTTATTTAACTAATTATATAGTGAGTAACAATATAAATCACAGCAGAACAGTTTGACGTACCTGATGGATTAGTGTTGAAAAACCTCATAGTTGTTCTTGTAATGGTGTCAAACATACGATCATGTAGCTTTATGGAAGCACGTGTACACAAGTAAAAAAACAAATACGAACGAAACAATGTGATAACAACTGTGGCAATAGTGAGCGCTGCAAACACATAGAGGCAGACATTCCTGGTAATGGCAAAAGGCAGTCCAAATAATATGGTAGAGTTTTCTCTAGACTGGCTAGAACCGGAGTGTTCTTGGTTGTATTCTTCCAAGTTCACCCTATAACAAACATAACAATGTTGTCATACCTTAAAGATTTTCTAGCCATATTTTTACTTTTATTTATTTATTTATTTTTTTATTAGTTCTTTATTTTTTATTTTATTGTCAATATTTAAACCATATTCCAATAGTCTTCCTCATCCCTACTTTACAATTAACTGGAAATGTGCTCATTATGACCTTAGACACTGACACATTAGTACAGTACAGTCTCGATTAACCATCATTCTTGTGGCGGTTGGGGTGACAGATGATAGAATAGACAGATAAGAGAAACAGATCACCTGTACTTTCAGCAATCAATAAAAATAACATGCTGCACTCTGTTTACAGCACAGAATTTTTTATTATTATTATTTCGGAAAATGTAGCAAAACTTAAATTTTCTATTTAACTCTAACTTTGTATAATACAAATTTTACATACGTAGGTCTTTAATACAATAATACATCTGAACTTAACCTTTTGACAAGCATTCGTGTAACATATGCAAGAGCACTATGTGCATCACTTGGAGTACTCATGTGACTGTTTCATGATCAACTTATGACCTGTTTACTTTTCAATAGAAACATTCATGCACTCTTCCCAAATTTGTTGACACTGAAATGTTTCTGTCTCATCCCACTAGATGACAGGATTATTTACTTTTTGATTATCTGCTTATCTACTTAAGGTAAACATAGTTTCAGATGCCATGGCTATGTTATAAATAAGTCAAGTCCAGTTATAGTGATTTTTGTTTTGTCTAGAACAGGGGTCTCCAAACTTTCCAGCCTTAGTGCCATACTGATTACTCCAGTAAGTTCCGAGGGCCAAAACCATATTATCATTGTTGCCGGTGGTAAAAAGTGAAATAGTCCACTGATGAAAAAAAAGTCCAAAAAAGTACGCAATGTTTAAAAAAGGCTGCAAATCGGACTAAAGCCCGCAAAACGGAACTTCAAATAGAAATGATTGATCTACAGTGCAGTGATATAATTAAGAACAAACAAAACTCATCTTTGTTGGAATTTTATAAGAGTCTTCCACTGACACAATTTGATAATTTGCATAAATTTGCTCGTGGGCTGTTTTCTGTTTTTGGTACTACTTATTTGTGTGAGAAGACCTTCTCCAAAATGAAGTACACAAAAAATGTTTACATATCTAAATTAACTGATGAGCATCTTAAATCTCTTTTAATAATTGGTACAAGTAAAATTAGTCCACAACTACAAACTATTGTCAGTGGAAAATCTCAATTACATAAATCTCATTAGTATTTCATATGTCATTATGCTTGTTATAAGTTATGTTTTTATTTAAAATGTATAAAATGTTAGTTGGATTCATTTCAATAATTTGTTAGTTATTATATACTGAAGTTAAATTTTCTGCATATTATACTTTACTCATTACAATTCTGTGTTTCTTTATCCAACTTATCACAAAAACAATAACAATAAGCCTACAACAATGTTATGAGTAGTTAGCCCATGACCATATCAATGTAGATGTCATATTAATAATTATTCAACATAAAATTAGAATACTTCAGTAAACTAAATTTAATTTGCTATAAAAAATATGTTCTCTAAAAGGAGTTTTCAAGTATGCTAGCTCTCCGCGGGCCGGACAAAATCTGTCCGCGGGCCAGATGTGGCCCTCGGGCCGTAGTTTGGAGACCCCTGGTCTAGAAGGTTAATTTTATTATTTATTACAAATTATTTACTATGGAAGATTGTTTAAAAATGTCACATAAAAGAATTAACCTCATGGTTTACATGGAAACTGATGGTTAATAAAGACTCTACTATACCTCTAACAGATAACATGTGAGCTTATTTAATTTATCCATTACATATTTATGCACAAAAAAAATCAAATAGTATTGTACAATAATAAAAAACATTCATTTATATGAAAACAAAATATATAACACAAATTATACATAAAATACACATAAAAATTACACAAAATAGAAAGTATTAAAAATGATTTTAACAAAAGAAGATTATACACTGCAGGGTAGAAAACAAAAACACATTTTTCCAAATAATAAATATTATCCATTTTCAATGGCTAAGTAAGGCTGCTTTAAAGGTAAGTAAATAATATTTTTGCACATAGGCTTATTATTATATAATAATAGTATTAAATATATTATTATACTAGGTCGACATACACAAATAACATTTACTGAAATCATAATTACCTAACATTAAAAACAAACTTATATGTTATTTCTCATTATAGAAAAAATAAAAGCATCCAGAATCTGTAGTTTATCATGCCAAACACAAGATATTTTATAAAATTTAATTTCAACTCATTTTACTAAAAAAACCAATTTGGAACAATTACGTTTTTCAATGATAAGGCTCCGATACAAAAACCAACTAACATACATTATTTCTTTGTATTATCTAGAGTGTATAAGTTATGTTTTTATTTAAAATGTATAAAATGTTAGTTGGATTCATTTCAATAATTTGTTAGTTATTATTATTATAATCAATACATATGAACTGAATGTTATTGTTCCAAGCCAAAAATCTAATATTGTCTATTCTAACAAAATCAATAAATTTTCATAACCCCGTAATTTACTATTTACACACTAAATTATTTTACTGATGTATATGCCTGTTTGAAAACATGTCAGATCAACATCTAAAAATATTTAAAACATATGAATATCAATGAACTAGAGTTAAAGTATAACATACCAAAAAGTGATCCAATAATCACCTCCACTAGCTAACAGTTGAGTGAAGAGCAACATGAACAGCATAAACAGAAGTATGCAACAGTTACCACCAGCTTTCCAGTAGGAAGAATACACTTTGGAATCCACAACACCATGGGCTCGCATCTCTTGCGCTTCAGCTGGCTTGTCACCTTTACCTTTGTTGCTGATGCCTTGTGGTAAAGCGACACTCTGTGATCCAATAATTTCAAAATTACATTATTTATAATGAATCTAAATAATATAAAATAATTTCTGTATGCTAAAGTAAATAGAATTATGCCAAGTTGAATGTAGCAACAGAGAAGTACCATTTAATAATGTTGAATTAATAAAAACATGAGTTAACTGAAGGATGTAAAAGAAATAGGCAGTAGATTGTTTATAGAAAAATGTCCTTATAAGGAACAAAGAATTCTGAAATACATTTACACACTGTAAATATTCAATTAATGTATTGTTTATTTATTTGTTTGTTTTACTACAGACCAATTAAGATGAAATGGTATGAACATGGTTTAGGTACCTGAGATAAACATTTAAACAGCCTATTCCAATTTTTAAAAAAAACCATTATACTACTTACCCAACCCAACATAATAATTTAGTATTTACTCCACAGGAGGGTGCAGACTAGCTGCACCTATTGAGAAGGTTTAGATGTCCCTCACGGTACCCGAGTCTTAACACAGACTTACACTTACAACATTACAATTATGACTTTAACACTTTACACTCACACTTACATTTAGGGAGGCGATAATAGCCTTAATGTGCTTTTTGCCTTGAAATACCAAAAAAAAAAAAAAAAAAAAAATTATTAGTATTTAGTTTTGTGGCATGTGTTAACTGTAAAACAGTGATGTTTTATACATTTATTATATATAATTGGTAGGCGTGAATAATAAATGTTCAAATTATTTTAAACACCATCATACTACTTACCCATTTCAATTTAATAGTTTAGTATTTATTTTTGTTAAACGTGTTAATTGTATAACGGTGATGTTTTATACATTTTTTGTATAGTGGTAGGTGTAATTAATTGAATGTTTAAATTATTTTAAATGGCATCATATTACTTAATTATTTCGTATTCAAAAATGTTTAAATTATTTTAAACAACATCATACTACTTATCCAGTCAAACTTAATTATTTAGTATTCAAGTGTTAATTGTATAACAGTGACATTTTATATGTTTATTATATATTAGTAGGTGTAAATAATAAATGCTCTAATTAATTTAAACGCCATCATACTACTTACCCAGTCCAACTTAATTATTTAATATTCAAGTGTTTATTGTATTAGAGTGACATTTTATACATTTATTATATATTGGTAGGTGCGAATAATAAATGTTTAAATTACTTTAAACGCCATCATACTACTTACTCAGTGCAACACAATTATTTAGTATTCAAGTGGTAATTGTATAATAGTGATGTTTTATATGTTTATTGGTAAGTAAGAATCATAAATGTTTAAAGTATTCTAAAAGCTATCATACTACTTACCCAGTCCAACTTAATTACTTAGTATTTAGTTTTGTCACAAGTGTTAATTGTGTAACAGTGACGTTTTAATAATTTTTATTAAAGTATAACAGAACCCTGTTTTAGGGTATCGAGTAGCAAAAATCTATATGTTTTGGCCGAAAATCATAAATCGTATAATATTGTATATAGTAATATATTAAATTGAAATGAATCTATTCTGATTTTGAAAATTGACTAAATTTTATTACCGATATTATAATTTCAGGCAAAGCTGCAAATGGTAACAGCTAATATATATATATATATATATATATATATATATATGGTCATTCTTTTAACACAATTTTTTTTCTGCATTTAAGCAATGTAGATACCCCAGTAACACACATTGTTGACCCAATGTTGGGATTTTGTCGGCAAAGTTGGGCAATGGTTTGTTAATACACCAATGAATTTTTTTCAATGGTCCAAAGAGCTGTTTGCTAGGCCAACTATTACATTCATCAAAACCTTTTGCTGTTGGCCCAATATTAATCCTTAGTTGGCAGAAAGTATAAGAAATATTTTGTTAAAATAAATATTTTGTAAATTAAATAGGGTATAATTATTCCAAAAATTTTAAAATAGTGTCTTATTTATTAATATAATAGTATTTTATCGATGTAGTACAATTTACTGCAAAGTGCAAGTGCAAATGATGACTTACACAGAATTGCCAACAACAGAACACATTTTTTTTAGCATGACTGTGAGCAGAATAATATTATATCTTTAATTACTATACTAACAATAGTGTTACCAGTGATTAAAAATAAAAACAAATCTTATTTTATTTCTACTTAGGCCTAACTAACTATAATCATTTACTATGGATGATTTTATGATGTACTTATTATTTGAAATATTTCCAGCACTGTGGAAAAGTGAAAGTATGTCCATTACTCCTTTACATCTTTGTTGTCACTCATGAGTTATAGCTGCACAGTCCTAAATATACAGTACAGTTATCCTCATAATCTGTGGCTTTTTTTGACTTGTTTTTTCACAATTGCTATTTAAATAAATTTTGTTTGTGTGAATGTTGTCTCTTTTTATAAAATAACCTTGTTTCAATAACGAAAATTCCTTTATCAATATGTTACTATATTTTAAAAATAAAAACTTATTTATCTAATAAAATATTTCAAAATAAAAACATCTGCATTGACTTTATACAACTTGATACTTTATATTGTGATAAGTTTTGACTGCCTGTAATAATCTATCAAAATTATCTGTAGTTCACTAATTTTATTAAAAAAACACAAAAAACTTTTTGTAAATCTATTACATGTAAGATTTTAAAACTGAATAAAGTTATTATCATAATGAATGAATCTGTTTTATTATTATCATTTCAGTTTGTTTAGAATCTTCAAAAATAAATTTATAACTAAATAAAATTGCTTTTAAACTCAAGGAACCATTTATTTTCTGTTGCCTATACCTGTTTATTGTCATAATATTGATATTCTATTTACAGTTTAAGTTAATAATGCTTCGTAAAATTTTATGTTAAATTTAACAAGATTGTAGACAGAGAAAAAGTGGTATATTTTGTATAATCACTTATTATGGTACCCCATTAATAATGGTACAAAATACAACATAACTTAGTTATAAAAGGAAGAGAAATGAGATTAACATTAATTTGTCTACAAAACATTTTTAATAGAGCAGTTCCACGCTTATAATTCACTGACCTGGACAGAAGACTGCTGTTTGATTTGAAGACTTGCTTCTGAATCCGTAATTTCTTCACTGGAAATCATTTTAATAAAATCCTTGGCTTCCAGCTGCACTTCTTGATAATTCCCTTCAGCACATATCTTGCCCTTAACCAAAAAGACCATTTTTATAAAAGATGTAAAATCAAATAATTAAATTATTTAGCCAAGAAAACTTTTTCAATTGTTTAAGGAAATTCTGTTCTAATGCTTTGAAGTTCAAAATTGTATTTAACATGGATAAAAGCTTAATTATTTTAAATATAAAACATTTATTATAACATTTCCTTATTTTAAAATCAATGAGGTAAACATATATTAACAGTCATATCAATGAATTTACTCACATTTTCCATATAAACAATGTGTTTTACATTCATGAGGTATTGCAACTGATGTGTTATCAAGATGACAGTTTTGTTCTTTAAGTATCCTGAAAAAATCATTTCTCTTTATTTAAAGCTAAGAAATAATATAATACAAGCATTTTCAACTACATTTTCAATACAAAGAATCAGCAAGTTGTGCAGCCAAATATAAGTTTTTATGTAAATTTTATAAATTGATTTATAAATTTTATAAATTTATACAATGATGAAATAAACATTTTTTTCAAACATAAATATTTTCAGTTTTATAGAAAATTATAGAACAAATCAACAAAATTTAAGATGGGGCCTACTTGACTGGCAGCTTGTATTGTGTTCTTATTTCAACTTGTACTACTGAGCATAGAAATATATTATGGTGAAAAGTTTGAAAAATATGTTTGCCAGTCTACATAGTAAACTATATTTTTTCATGTCTTTAATACAAAAGACACTAACAAAAACTATAATGATTGGAATCAGTTCTTCCTACCAAAATGAATATAGCAGTTTATATAATTACATTTTTTTATTAGCTCAGTAAGTTATAAAGCTCTATAGTAATTTTTTTTTACTAAAAAACCTTAAGTGATATGACTCTTCAAGAGTTAAGGATTGAGGCTCTTATGTCTTATAGGAAATAATAATATGATACAAACTGACCTTTAATACAATGATCAAAGAGATGTTTGCCTACGTGAGTGTCCACGGCAGAGAGTGGATCATCCAACAGATAAATGTCAGCTTCCTTGTACAGAGCTCTGCAAACAGTTTATTCGCTTATCTTCACAACACAGAGCATCATTATTCTAACCATTACATTCCTTAATAAACACAGGACTCTACATAATATTAATTATGATGTTAAGACAGACAAATAAATGTAACTATTCACAAGATTACAGAAAAAAAATTTGTTGTGCATAAATGCGAGGGCATACCTCAAATGAATGCAGTAACTCTATCCTTTCCTAAGGCTTATCTGTTTATGTTTCATACCAATAATTTATAACAAATATACTAAAATATGTACTAAGAATTGTTTCCACTCTCAATATACAAATGACTTGAAAACTTACACAGTATAGTCCTATTTGGATATACACAGTATAGTCCTATACTGAATAGTATAGCCCTATTTGGAAAATGCTATCCAAATCAGTAGGATGTTATTATTACTTTAAAAGTACAGTATTAAAAGTAAAAGTATTATTATAAAAGTACATCCTACATCAGTAGGACGTAGGATATTATTCATCCTATAATATGAATAAAAATCAAGGCATATTTGTACACAAAATATAGCATATTTTATTGTAAATAAAATCACAGCACCCAACTATCTCCTTGACATAATAATAGTCAATTTCCAACAATATTTTTTGTAATATAACTGTACTTTTTTGGGAATTTCATTTGACCATTATAATAAGCATTGAAATCTGTAAATGTTACTATTTTAAACTTTCAAATTACACTGAAAGTGCTATTAAATTCACATTAATGCTTTCAATGAAATTTGAACTTAAAATGCAAAGTTATGCAGATTTCAAATCTTCATATAGTGATAAAATATTTTTTTGTTTTGTAAAGTGATTATTTTATTTAAGGTTAGAAATAGTTGACATGTTGCAAACGGATTTTTCTAAAAAATAACTTGTACAAGCATTACCGAAATTGATTTTTATGCCGAGTTTGCATCAAATCAGCATAAAATAACATATTACATTTTTTTAAAATACAAAAATGAACTCTGAATGGTGTCAGATCCATTTGTGTATTTTTAAAGAACTTCAAATTTAGAATGTTACTGTGTATATGTCAACACTAATTATAACATTAATTATAATAAAACTAATTATCATAACACTAATTATAATGGTGAAATCTTATTTTCAAAAATTGTAAGATAAAAGTTTTTATTAAAGGCTTGGAATGGCAACCATTTTGAAACTGTTAAGCAGATTTTGCTGAATAACATACTTGTCCAAGCTATTACGAAAATCAATTTTGGGGTAAAATTTGAATCAAACAGAACCAAAATTGTGATTATATATAATTAGCTTCTAATGACGCCATTTGAGACTTACCTGGCCAAATTAATCCTGGTCCGCTGGCCCCCACTGAGAGACACACCTCTTTCTCCAACAATAGTTTTGTCTCCATAAGGAAACTGTTCCAAGTCTGGTATCAAGGCGCATATATTGACAACTTTTTTGTAGCGGTCTTCATTATAATCCAGACCAAACAAAATGTTCTGCCTTACAGAACCAGCAAAGAGCCAAGGTTCTTGAGATGCATACGAGACTACACCACCCACTGAGATAGTGCCTTCAGACAATGGCAATTCTCTGAGGATAGCATGCAGTAAGGACGTCTGAAAACGTTAACATAAGAACAATTAATTTTTTTCTTGTTACTTTAAAGTAAGCATTGATTTTATCAAATAATATAAAAAATGTTATACATTTCAGGATCAGTAATTAGGTTCATAATCACAGTAATAAAATAAATGTCACTACACATTTATTTAAATTATTCTGATAACAAGTGCAATAAAATATATTTATAAAATTACAGTAATTGTATGGAAATCTCCCCTTACTACTAAAAACGAAATAATGAATTTTTAGCCTGCTATTGAATGACACTTGATTTTGAATAACTTGTCAATGTATTAATATACACTGACAAGTTATTTAAAATAATCTGTTTTTAAACAATAAAACTAAAACGTCTTTTAGCAAAAACTTATTGAAAACAAGTTTTTTTAAAATGTATTTTTTTAAAGGTTTTGTTGTAATAAAGTACAACTTCTCAAATTCATCTTACATGTTGTATTAAAAAGTCCTATTTTAGTAGTAATATAATAAATAAATAAACTGAAAACAACTTAAGAACTTTCACTTATGGACAATTGGGAATTTGGTATTCACTACCCCATTTGCAGTTTTCTCACTTATACTTTTTACTCAGAAAACATATCACAGTATTTTCCAACCAAAAATTTTCTTATAGGAGCAACAAAGAGACTGGACTAGACTTCTGCAGTGTGGTGTTTTATACCTCAGTAGCAATGCCAGATAGGTAACTAAAGAAATTTATCAAACATGGTTTTAATTATAGTATAATAAACAAACTAAAACAATTGAATAAAATTGTGAAAAATTAAAATTTAGTTCACTACTGTGATGTAGTAGCTTCAGCAATGGATTAGAAACTAATTTTACTACTGTTGGTTTTCAGGTGTTAACTTAATTGCATATCTTTATTTACACAAAGATTTAATTGCACAAAATAAAACTGTCATGATCAAATTCCAAATAATTCAAGGTGGTTACCCATGACTCGAACAGTGGATTGAGGTACAAATACTTCTGCCGGATTAGAATGAAGTAGGACAAATATGGTGATGAAGCCGAGCAGAGATGTACCCTGTGTCTGGAGAGGTAACTCACTGTATTCCAGACAAAAGTTACAGAGCACAAGAGAATTTAAAACTTGAGCTGAGGATTAAGGAGTGACAGTCAGGCAGCTCTGTAGACTCTGCCAAAGCTAGGTAACCTAATCAATGTTCCACTGTGTTGGGTGACAGAATCTACTGTTCTGGCATCAGCACGAGTCAGAATAAGACTCTTCTGGCATCTGGCAAGAACAAGAATCTTTGGGAAAGTGACCAAAGATGTTGGAAAACTGACCGTTCAACAATAAGATCTTGGATTTTATAGATCCCATAGATATTCATTGGTCTATGAGGCTGAAGTGCACAGGCAAATAGGTCACACAAAATGAAAAAGAAGAGTTAGATAAACAACTGGCTAACTTCTTACGTTTTTTGCCATATTCTTTTTTCAAAATATAAATTTATAATTAGTGATCTACTGTATCAGCTTTAACATATTAAATAAATTTTTTTAAAACTTTATAAAAGTTAAATTTCTATTATGTTATTTTGAAAGTGAAACTTTGTTTATAAAGGCTATATTCTTCATAATTTGGGCTTGGACATTAAACAAAACTGATAAAATTTATTACTTTTCAACTAATTGTTTAGGCATTAGTTACATATTGAACACAAAATTTCAAAACATAAACACCTCGGATCCTAAAATAACAAATACTTATTTCATATTCATCTTACCTTTCCAGATCCAACAGTACCAATAATTGCAGTCAATGACCCTTGATCCACATTTAAAGTGATATTGTTCAAAGTATCCTCATGCAAGTCTGGCTTCCATTTTGCTGTGACTTTCTTTATCTGGATACCCTTGTGCAATAAATCAGAAACACTCTGTCGTTGGATTTTCTGTTCTTCAATCACTTCTCTGTTGGTGATGACCTCATCATGCATCATGAATTTCTGATGGATTGGATAAAAAAACACAAGCACTATGACATACTATTATAGTTCTAGTATTTGAAAACAAGTTTAAAACAAGGTCCCCAACTTTATGTATAATGAAAGTAAAGTCAAGAATGTAAAAGAGACTGGGGACAAAAATTAAAAATACCATTTACAACCCAGTTTGTTTCATTAAAAATTTCAGTTAAGCTTAACTAAAAAGGGTTACAAAAGAGGGATTTTTAAAAAAATTTATTGCTATTGTTTTTTTTAATAAAGAATAGTATACTCTCTAAACAAAAAGATAGTGATTTTTTTTCTAAGATAACTACAAGGATAAATACACAGTTACTGTACTGCAGAGGTTAGCATCAGAAAATAGTCTAATTCCTTGAAGTACATATGCGTATGACTTTGATTTGCATACCTGTAACCTTTTAACAGAAACCAGACCTTCAGCCAATTGTCCAATGCCTTGAGGCATATACACTGTCATTGTGTTTCGTAGTACGTTGTAAAATGAAGCCACCACAAACACCTGTAAAGTACAAAAAACAAAATTATATTAACAATTAATAATATTAACTATTAAACTATCTGTTGCACAGAAGTAAGAAAGATAAAATATGTAATAATGACTATCTCTCAGCAAGAGACAAGCAGGTGTCTTGACAATGACCACTGAAACTATAGTGGAGAAGACACAATAAAAACTATGAAAGGCCTTAATTATTTCATTAACTAAAGTAGATTTTTACCAAATATGGCACACAACTTCAGCAAAAGCTCATTAGATTCTTAGTTGCTTTTGATAACAAAAATTAAATTTCAATGCTCAATATGGTGAACAAATGAGATTTTAAAAAAAAAGTGTAAGATAAAAAAGATATATTTTTAAAGATTTGAAATGGCTGCATTTTACCAATTACCTAGCAATGGCAAGGAAGAAGAGAAGGAATTAGGAAATGAAAGTGACACTGAATGTATAGAATCTGAAAAGATTTTCTGTATACATATTTAGGCTTAGTTAGATTGGTAAAAAATGACTGAAAAACATCAATAAATAAAGCTATCACAAACACTATGTATTTTGTAGATAACAAACATGTTGTACAACATGGCTTATCTAACACTACACAGAAGAAAACTACAAACACAATAAAACAATAACTAAAAGATCATTTTTACCTTTTCAGCATTAATATCATTGTAAAATAATACGTAGGTGAAAATACTACAAAACACAGCAAGCCTTGCATGGAAAATTTTAAAAGACAACAGAGTCCCTTTGATGTACGATGCTCCACGAATTTCTTTAATTTCTTTCCTGAAAATTAAAATACTAAATTATTACTCATATTATATACGTAATCTATAATTATTTTATAAGTAATTTTGCCGCTCAATTTAGTATAAAATATTTCACTTGAATATTAAGGAGTAGCCTAATATTCTTTCAGCCTAACTGTAACAATGACAAAGTACACAGTTTAATGCAGAACTTAAATTACTTGTACGAGATAGGATTTGAAAAGCCAACATTTTTACACAGATAAACAGATTTTGAACTTGTAAACTATTTCTAAAATCATGACAAGTTTGGCTTCTCTATACATTCAGCCATAATAGATGAACACATAATGAACCATCATTTGCATTATTATCATGTATGATTTTGTCCAATATATTATCAATCCTTACAACTGCCAATACCATTCATGTAGTGTGAAATATTCCCAATGGAGTCAAATATATTGCAACTGCTGAAAATTCATTGGCTTTTGCATATAATTTGTATATCTGTAATATGTATAATATAAACATGGTAATATTATATTATTTACCCCTTGGCTACTAGCCTGCCCAATAGCATGCCCTACCTACAACTGCTGAGCTATTGTAGTCACAAAGTACGTATGTAACTATATATTTAAATTTATTTACTATTTATTACTACAAAAATCTAAAAAAAACCAACCTTATAGTAAATATTGTGTAGGATTTACTGGTATAGCAATTTTGTGTTTTAAACAAATTTTGATTTAAAAAGTATGATAGAAACGAATTTACAAAAGTATTTTTCTTTATCTTACCCTTTTTGAAATTCGTACTTCACCAAAGTAATCACCATTAAAATCTGCATAAAGCAAGTTTAAGATAACGTAGCATTAAGATGCTGCAAAAGCATTGAAATCTACATTTTAAACTTTCAAATTACATTGAAAAGACGAAAATATACCCTGACACCAACAAAGTTTGAATCAGTTCAGACCAAAATTGTGTTAACACACACACACACACACACACACACACACACACACACACACACACACACACACACACACACACACACACACACACACACACACACACACACATTTTGTTTCCATGTCAAAATGACAAAAATTTTATATATATATATATATATATATATATATATATATATATATATATATATATATATATATATATATATATATATATATATATATATATATATATATATATATATATATATATATATATATATATATATATATATATATATAATATATATATAGAAAGAATTAAAATTGAAGGGCACTGGAAACCAGTTCGACTTGGAAGACCTAAGGACAACACAGAAATCGCGTGCCTAGCTTTTGCAGATGACCTGGCCATACTCACAGATAATGAAACAACAGCGATTAAACAGATAGAAGTCCTAAAGGAATGTGCAGAGAGGGTCGGTCTACAGATCTCGTTTAAAAAAAACGAATTCTTCTGTACAAAATTAAATATTCAAGAACTAAACACAAAATATGGTAAGATAAACAGAGTCAAGCACTTCAAATATCTAGGAGAAATTCTTGAACCCACAGGTGGCGAGAAGGCTGCGCAAAAGGTTCGGCTACTGAGAATGAAGAGGGCTCTTGGTATAACGCGTGATATCTACAATAAGAGATGTATGTCGACGCACACAAAAATCAGACACTACAACACAGTCATAAAACCGGAGGTATTATATGCAAGCGAGACGCTAGCACTCCACACAAAAGCTACCATGGAGGGTATTTTGAAGGAAGAACGCAAAATCTTGAGGAAGATCCTTGGCCCGAGATTAACAGAAGATGGATACAGGTTGCACTCCCGGAAGACCACAGAGAAGATATTGAACCTGGCAGCAGATATCAGAAGAAGGAGGCTTCGGTTCTATGGGCACATCAGTAGACTCCCAACAACGAGACTTGCCAACAGAATCCTTAAGTATATACAAGGTGTCAAATCAACAATGTCGTGGATCGCACAAGTCATAATAGACCTACATGACGCAGGAATAGACTCAACAGATGTTGAAGACAGGCGCGCATACAGGAGAAAGATGCTCGGTTGGAAGGTCCCAGAGAATGAAATCCCAAAGAGAGCAGGGGTAAAATGGACGGAGGAGCGGAAGAGGATCCATGGGGACAGGATGAGGGAGGTGTGGAGGATTAGAAGGAACAAGACATGAGTCGGAGTGCTTTGCGTGATCCAAGAGGGTCTATGCACAGATAATAATATATATATATATATATATATATATATATATATATATATAAACTATAAGAACTCCCTCAAAATGTGCTCTAGAAGTAAGGACCAGTGCCAATTTCAAAGTCCCAGTTCCAACCTTGAACTGGTTGGCTCAAGTAACTCATTTTTCCAATAGAAATTTATTAAAAATCACTTTCAAAAACTACTGGAAAAAAATAAGTAATGATGATGAATTAAGACCCAAATTTCATTAAAACACCACAAAAGTTGACTTTGGTAATAGCTTGGACAAGTTATTACCCAGAAAAATCCACACATCTGTTTCAAAATATCATTTAAACTTTTAAAAAAACCCTTAAAATTTTTACCTTAAATATTATTGAAAACAGGTTTCACTTCATATTATGAAGTCAGAATTAAATCTGCATTAATTAGAATTTAAAATTCAAATTTGATTACAAAATATGGAAGTGAATTAAATAGTCAGAATGATAAGAAATGAATACTGCACTAATTTATTTTTAAAATCTTGAAAAATCTAATAATTTGTTCAATAAAATAAAATTCATCATTAAAATAGTATTTTTAATAGAATTTGATTTGAATTTTTAAATGTTTACATAGCACTAGTTAAATTTTATTGTTTTGGTTAAAACACATTGTACACTAGAAATGTTGAAGACAGTGGTATGGTGTTCGCCTATACTTACTTTCTAGCAATAGAAACCAGTTTAGCAAATGGCTTCTCCCAAGTGTATAGTTTTATCACTTGTATGCCAGATATAATTTCATTCATTAGACGTATACGCTCATCAGTTCTCTCCGCTGTTTTCAAACGTACTTGCGAAGTCTTCTTTCCGAACCAGCCTAAACAGAATTTAAATGTTTATAAATTTTATACAAATAAAATGTTTGTTAATGATTTATTAAATTGCATTACATACATAGTTTAAATTAGTATGGTTTTAGATTTATACTCTTCATTTTTCATACTGTACTTTCTAAAGTTTTTTAATTTAATATATCTTTCCAATAAAATGCATAAAAAATAAATCTCTAAATCTCCGTATAAAAATCATTTAATTCCAATAAAGATCACTTATGGAATTAACAAGTTATTAATTAATTCTTTCTTTATTATTAAACAATTAATTTAAAAATTTAAAGTAAAAACTTTACAAAAGTAATAACTAAAAAAAATCAAATTAAATTGGATGTAACCCATTTATCCGTTCAACACTAATATAATTGTAAACTATATGTGCATAATGAACAACCTATGTTATAAATCATTTCTTCTGTTAGTAAAATTGTTACTTAATGATGGAATATTTGTTTATTCGGATATTCACCATCATTTGTGTACACACAAAGCATTACACGATGTTTGTATAACATTAAAATAAGAAGGAGAAAGAGTTTGTGTTGCGGAAGGACGAAAGGCATGCGGAGTTTGCCATAGATTTGTCAATGTATATAAACTTGATTATATAATCAAGTTTCTAATTCTATAATCGCATATAAACTTACCTATGACATCGCACTAAAAAAATATAAATTTACCTTGTAAAGGTATGAAAACCACAAGGACTGCCACTCCAATGACAGAACCAATCCCTATTTCCTGCCAGAGGAAGTACAATATTACAATTGTCTGCACTGGTCCCAGCCACAGATAGTGAAGAAATAAAACTGAGAGGTCAAATTTGCTTACATCATTGGACAACAAGTTGACAATCTGACCTGATGTTGTGTTCCCTAGAGCAGTTTTACTCAATCTTAGAGCCTGGAACAAAGTTGTTTGTATTAAAACTAAGGTAAACAATTTCAAGGGATGTTCCTATATCATTGGTTTTTTAAAGTTTAACTTAGAATATTGTGTACATTACCAGTAACTGTTGCAAGTGCAGAACAGGGATTTCCAAGTTTATATTGTTAAAATTTTTCTTTAGTCAATAATGATGAAAATGAATTAACAGTGAATGAGAAAGAAATTGGCCACCGGATAAACCAATCCGCACAAACTGTTCCAAGGCCTTCTTTGCTCTTCATAAATAAGAATCTTGAATCTTAGTTTAACATGACAACTATAAAATGTATACCAACCTTTCTATAAATTAACGAGCAACAACTGATACGAATTTTCATTCCGATGTGCATGATACTTAACATGTTAGAATGTGATGAGAAAACTACAACAGCAGAACAGACGATGATACCAGTGGCATATAGAAATGCATCTTCTTTAGAAACATTGGTGCCTTCATAGAAATATCTAATCAAATAACCTAATAGCAATGGTTGTGCGACTCTGTAAAAATATAAATAAACATTAGTGTGCTGAAATAATATTGTATTTATCTTTTACTATCATGTGACTCAATGTTGGATCACAAAATGCTTTCACATACTACACTTAAGTGCACCAGACATGATCACAATACATTTTTTGTTTCCAGACCTTTGTGAACCAGCAGTGGTTCTCTTCTCAGCTCTTGTATTCTTTTCTCGAACAAACTGTAACCTCAGTACCTCAATGCTCAGAAAGTATAATATGGAAATAATATTCTGTATGTTTGAAATGTTCATTAAATAATGATTTTCATTGTATTGCTAACAGTCCAGAACATCTATTCAATCACACCTAATTCTTTATTTTAAACTGTTAAGGCCTTTTTCAAATTTTCACACAACAGTGTGACTTCTGCTGCATTTTTGTTTTTAATACTATGAACATTGTACAAAAGCCAAACATAACCGATACTTCATTTAAAGAGTGATTTAGGTCAATGTTGATAAGTCACATATATAAAAAAAATGATCTGCCATTCTGCTCTAAATATTTCTACTCCAGAGATTCACCTAGGTTATTTATATGGTTGGCCATGTGTCTATTGTTTTTGTGAAATATTCTAGGCTGCCTGAAAATTTTTTAGGTCCATACTGATTTTTTTATTTAAATTGCTTATTTCTTCTCTTGATGTGATAAGGCAAAATTGCAAAATCCACACCATGGTTCAAGGTCAAGGTCATGGCTTACCTGAACAAATTAGTTATAGAAACATATTTGTAACTTCAGCCTTTTATGATGTTTTGAAATTGGTTCAACCATTTCAGGTAACTTTAAATATAGAACATTTTAATTGCACTTTTTTGTGGATTATTTTTAGAGTTTTTATGTACTTCAATATATAATGTACGGATTCATGTATTTTTTAATAAAATTTGAATAGTTGTACTTTTATGGTTCTTTGTATTAATTTTTTAATGTAACTTTTTTTAAGTGCCTAAGACCTCACAGGTCAGTGGATATTATGATTATGATCCCAAGGTACTTTGTTAAAAAGTGCTAAGAGAAAATGAACTAATGTCTATTAAAACTGTTACAGAAACAAAATTATTTAAGTTAAAATATTCTACAAAAAGAAGAAGTGCTGTAACCTTACTTGAACACAAGTTCTGTTATGGTCAATACAACGCCAAGCAGTGCAAAATGTAAACCAAACACTCTTAGTATAACTGTATATAAGCTTGGTTTTCGCTTTGATCTTAATGCTCTTTCTTCTTCTTCTTTCCAACATCTGCAAAGATATTAAAATCATAACATATTACTTATAATAATTCACCTAATAGGAAAATGTAACAATTTTCATTTTTTTCAGAACTATAACAAATTTATTTCCAACGTGTTTTAAAATAATCGTAAAACACAGCTCTGTCACTTGAGTGATAGAAGGAAATTTCCAGTAATATTTTTTGTACCTTAAACATTTCAGGCTAACTCTTCAAATTACAGTGAAAATACAAAAACAAACCATGATACCAGCAAATTAATTTTCTTATTTTCAACAGAATTTTAAAATTTAAGTTTAACTCATCTTCCAAACAATCATTAAGAAATATTTTAAGTTGCTGCTGTTAGTGCTGCCAGTTCTACCTTTTCCATTAACGCCGATCTCTCATCCTCATTAGTCTAACTGGTATCAAATAAAGCAAAAGTAAATAAAACAATTGTTTTTGAAAGAAGCAACATCTCCTAAAAACTTTATCAGAATTACTTTAATATGTATGTGGAAACAGAATATACTTTAAGATCTTAAAATGAAAAGTTTAATAAAATTAATTAATTTTCATCAAACATATACTTTTTTCAGACTTATTTACATAGTTTGAGATTCCTACTGTTGTAGGAAGTTAAAAGATTTCACAATAAATAAATAATATATTTCAATGTTTCAATACATGCTTTCTCATTTCATATGTAAGTGAATTCTGCTGCCAATACTAACAATATTTTTTATCTCTTTCTTGTCACATTTCAGAGTGACTCAAACCGTCAAAGGGCTGTTGATGTAAACAATACTGAGTAGGTTAATCACACTTGTCAACAAAGAGGAAAAAAGAATAACAATATGTACGCAAAATAAATATATAATTTTGTATCAGTAATACAGTAGATTGCAGAAATTCCTTTTCTGTAATAAGTACTGCAAAATAACAACAACAATATATATATATATATATATCAGTTCGTCCTTGGGTGTCGTCAATACGTGCAAGTCGCAGAGAAGAGGTGGTGATCACTCGCCTTTGCATTGGTCAATCCATGTTAACGCATGGATTTCTGATGGAACGCGGGGACCCACCTGAATGCGAATTCTGTAGGGAAACCATCACAATTAAACATATACTGCTCGATTGTGATGGTTTTCAAAATGTGCGTGTTATGTGTGGTCTGAGCAACTGTTTGCAGACGATGTTGGGAGATAGTGCCTCGGCCGTTGACCGGGTTCTAGACTTCCTTCATCGTCTGAATGTTTTAAATAAAATTTAATTTATATAGTTGTTATTTCTTGTGTTATTTATTTATTTTATCTAGAAACTTTATTTCTGTTATGTTTATGCATACTTTTATGAATTTTTTAAAAATTTTATTCATTATTTATTGTTATTTAGTTCTTAAGTGTAATATATACCTGTTATCTAAATTTTTAATTTATTTTTACTGTTATAGTTTGTTGTTGTTGTTTTTTCTTAAGTAAAATTTTGTTTTTTTTTATATACTTTCATTTTTCGTGACGGCGATGATAACCTGAACGGTTTTTCGCCGGAAAAAAAAAATACATATATATTTATTTATTTAATTATATTTTGCATATATATATGCAAAAGAAATATATACTAGTAGTTTCATACCAGTATATATAATTTCATTCCAGTAATATAGTTGATTATAGAAAATTTCTTTTTTATAGTAAGTACTGAAAATGCATGTTTATTTAAGAACATCTTTGTTTTCTTCCTATTGACTTACTTTTCAATTCTGTCTCCAAGTTGATTAGACTCATGATCTTTCAGGGGATGGTATAAGTCGGACACTACTAGGTCTCGTTTATTGCCTTTCCAAAATACTCCTAATATCCACCTGAAAAATAAAACAACATATTTTCTTTACATAATTGCACAGAAGAATATAATAGAAAATTTGTGATCAGAGTGAAATTTTGATTACTTCTCAGGTTTGGGCCAGAACTGTAAGTGTTAATCGAATAGTCGAACAACAGAAAATACTTAAAACATTGACACATTTATTGTATATGAACAAAAGATAAATAAAAGTTTATGAACTGGACATATATTCTGAAATAAAATAAAATATAAGTGCTGCAATCACTAATATCAGGAACTGTACTTATATTGTTCTAATCGAATGTCTAATAGTACGCTGAAACAGTTCCCCAACAAATAATGTGTGTAACAACAGGTCCAACAAATAATGTAAGCAGTACTAAATACTTTAGCTTATCAGCCATAACTGCAATGTTTGCAACTGACAAAATAAGTGACTGTTTATAGTACATAAATAAATTTGTGAGTGATTCATAAAGGAAAACAAAAAAGTGCCAAATGTTCATCAGTAAAGTGAAGATTACTTTTTCTGGCAATCTGGCTACTGTATATAGGGGTATATTTGTACTAATTTTTTTAAAATTTTTTTTGTTTTTACTATTTCTTCAAGAGCTTGTACAAAAACATTATAGTAGCCTACAATGTAATACACTGTAATTAGATATTAGATTAGACTGTAGATAGATAGCCTAAAACTAAGGCTTTTAGGAAGTACATTTAGGGCTATATAAAAATTCTTCATTGGTTTTCATGTGAGGAATAAATTCCTGAATTCTTGAATTTTTTTTTTAATACCCTGAATATAATTATTAACATAAACTATTAACTACCTAAATTCATATAAACCTGTAAATATTTGGTTTAAATCTTTTGAATTTATACAGTATGTCCATTAGTAATTAATTAATTAATTATTAAATTTGTAAACATATTTTACAGAAACACTCTGTAGATCAACAAGAAAAAATAAACACAATTTTGACTATTATCTAACACTTTTGCATTTAATAATACTTCCTTTAATTTTCACCTGATTTAAGCCTGACTATATTATTAAACAACTTCAATACATACGCAAAAGTTATTAAAGAAAGAGGGTTTGCGTCCTCCCGAGGATTCTTTCCTTTCTCGACATTATTTCGTCCAAAATCCATGTTTACTTTATTTTCTAAAACAAAACAGATCAACAAGTGGTTAAAGGAAATTACTAAATTAAGAAGGAATGCATTTATTTTGTCATTTCCTAAAAAAATATAACAACCATACTGACTAAATTTAAATTGTCAACTATAATGTGTAATGCTATAACAATACAATTAATTTTATTTGTACATAAAATTTACTGTAGAAAATAATTTGTAGGCTATATTATGTTTCCTCATTAATATGAATTTCTTGGAAGCAATTTATTTAATATATAAAACCATACAAGTATTTTTCTGTTCTAAAATTATATCATAATAATAATAATAACAATAACAAACAATGACATTTCTAATGAATGTAGGAAAATTCTCTTCCAGCAGTCCAGTGACACAGACATCTCCCAATCTGAGTCTACAAATTGTTACTACTTAGTAATAGTGAAGAAAAAGGAGGGAGCTGTGGCACGAAAGTGGAGACTCAACAGCTCACTAGCACATTTTTTCTGTCTATTCCACTGGTATTCTTCACAGCCATTCTCTAAGCTGTATTCATTATTGAGCCTTATTTAAATTCCTTCTGTCAATGTAGTTTTATAATAAATTATTGTTATTATAATAACAATAAACCACTGCTTTCAAATTGAGATTCTTTTTAAAATAAGCTTCTTTTTCCTTATTTACTCAGCACCATCCATATTTTTATGACTGTTTACAAAATGATCTCAAATTTCAACTACTCTGTACACACAACTTTAATTCACCATCACAACGGAAATAATAATATGAAGTCATCCTTTTTTCCACATTAAACAGTATTAATTTTCAGAAGTGTGTAACCAGTACTGTGCCAGCCACTAATCAATATTTCGTGTATAATTTGTTTGTCAGCACTGCTCTGTCTTATTCTTCTAATTAAACAATCTGCTTTCACTACAATACCTGCTGTTATGATGGAGAGGTTAAACTAAAACCTTATACCATGATTAATCAATATTTCGTGTATAATTGGTTTGTCAGCACTGCTCTGTCTTATTCTTCTAATTAAACAATCTGCTTTCACTACAATACCTGTTGTTATGATGGAGAGGTTAAACTAAAACCTTATACCATGATTAATCAATATTTCGTGTATAATTGGTTTGTCAGCACTGCTCTGCCTTATTCTTCTAATTAAACAATCTGCTTTCACTACAATATCTGCTGTTATGATGGAGAGGTTAAACTAAAACCTTATACCATGATTAATCGATATTTCGTGTATAATTTGTTTGTCAGCACTGTCTGCCTTATTCTTCTAATTAAACAATCTGCTTTCACTACAATTTCTGCTGTTATGATGGAGAGGTTAAACTAAAACCTTATACTGTGATTAATCAATATTTCGTGTATAATTTGTTTGTCAGCACTGTCTGCCTTATTCTTCTAATCAAACAATCTGCTTTCACTACAATTTCTGCTGTTATGATGGAGAGGTTAAACTAAAACCTTATACTGTGATTAATCAATATTTCGTGTATAATTTGTTTGTCAGCACTGCTCTGCCTTATTCTTCTAATCAAACAATCTACTTTCACTACAATATCTGCTGTTATGATTGAAAGGTTAAACTGAAAACCTTATACCGTGATTAAAGGAATGAAACAAGTGTCAGCGAGAAATGAACTATTGTCAAAGAATTCCAGAGACAATGTTTGGCAGAATAATAACAATGTCTTTTCTTATGTTTAATGCAAAGGTTGAACTAGTAGCAAATTACAGTTCTTGTTGTTTAAAAAATTAATGATACTGTTCGCGATAGAATTTCACCGATATAATATTAAGAAAACCATCAAATAAGTTCTGTGGTCAGTTATATATTCTGGAAATAGACAAAGCTAATTAAACTATCAAATGCTTCTAATTTCATTTAAGAAGCAATATTTTTAATATTTTAAGTACGAGGGCTATTCAGAAAGTAGATTACGTTTTTGGAAAAAAAAAACTAAGTACAGGAAAAAAATTTTATTATATACATTTGAAAGAAGAACTAAAATACTATTTTTCGACATAATCGCCAAACAAATTTAGACATTTGTCATATCGGTGAACTAGCTTTGAAATTCCCGTGTCGTAGAATTCCGCCGCCTGTGACGCCAGCCAGTCAGTCACGCTCGCGCGAGATCTGCGTCGTCATCAGCGCTGTGTTGCAAGCCAAGTCTTCATCTTCGGAATAAGTGGAAATCACTAGGTGCCAGGTCCGGACTGTAGGGTGGATGAGGAAAATCTCCCACTTGAAGGCCGTCAAGACGTCTTTTGTTCGATTTGCCGTGTGAGGCGGGCATTGTCGTGCAAAAACAACACTTTGCACTCAGTTTTCCTCTCCGCTTGTTCTGGATAGCTCGTCTTAAGTTTCGTAATGTTTGGCAATACCTTTCTGAGTTTATGGTTGCTCCACGTTCTAGGAAGTCAACCAGAAGAACACCTTTCCTGTCCCAAAAAGCGGTCGCCATGATCTTCCTTGCTGACAGGGTTTGCAAACATTTCCTCGGTTTTTTGGGGGAATTTGTGTGCCCCCACTCCATAGACTGTAGTTTTGTCTCACAGGTAACGTGCTTAACCCAAGTCTCATCTCCCGTTACGATGCGATCAAGAAATGATTCACCATCTTTGTCGTAAGATCTCCGCGCGGGCGTGACTGACTGGCTGGCGTCACAGGCGGCGGAATTCTACGACACGGGAATTTCAAAGCTAGTTCACCGATATGACAAATGTCTAAATTTGTTTGGCGATTATGTCGAAAAATAGTATTTTAGTTCCTCTTTCAAATGTATATAATAACATTTTTTTCCTGTACTTAGTTTTTTTTTTATCCAAAAACGTAATCTACTTTCTGAATAGCCCTCGTATTTCAGGAACATAACTCTTTTGGGCATTTATATAAATTATCAACAATAAAAAAAAGAAGATAACTCTGCAGCTCTTGGAGAAAAGTTTCCAATTATAATTTCTGTACAAAGTTTTAGCACAAGGCAACTGCTGATGTTCTAAATGACAATTACAATGACTCATTTAGCAAATATAATTGCTGCAATACTTAAATATTAGATAGGGATATGTTTTTCTTGAAGACGCATCAAAGTTTATGAGAGAGGTGGTAAGTGAAAAATATCAATTGCAATGTAAGCACTGTGATCCAAGGTGTGGGAAGCCAGGTTGGCGCAGAGCATGAAGGTTGAAGGAATATGTGAAACATTTGTAAGACATACACCACATAAGAGTACATTGTACTGTATATTTGTCCTACATGTATCTGAAAATAATTGATTAATTTTTAATTCTATAAACCACTGTGTTATTTCTCAACTGTGAATTTTTACGACCTTACATCATTTAGGTGTGGTTTTTTATCTTATCATTTTAATTCATTGATTAAATTTATTTTCTTGGATAAACAATTCTGTTATCAAAAATTGATTGATTTTATACTTCTGTGCTTTGAAGTTTAATTAATAAAGTTAGTTTTTGTCAGAAAATCTGGTACTGAAGTTACACAAAATATTGGAAAATGAGCTTTGGTCATATTTTAATAATCAAAACTGTGGGCAGTGTAACAAATGTAAGGTTCAAGAGTAAATTGAAGGTAGTTTAAAAGTAGAAGGTTTCTTCTGATTTACTTACAAACCGTAAATCTCTTTTATTTCAAATTTGTTACACTAATTTGATTTCATATATAACCCAAAACATTTAGCAGTATCTTATGAACCAGACTGTTTGGGATATAGTGATGCACATATTTTTTTTATGTACTTACAGACTACATAAGCAAAATCTGAATGAAATCGGTAAGAGTCAATATTGAAGGGGGAAAATGTGTTCTCAGTGACTGTTCTAACATATAAGTGAACAAGGTGACTGCCTAGGGTGCTGCAAAGCAAGGGGCGCCAAAATGCGAGGAAGAACATTTTTTTTAAACTTTATATTAAAAATAATTATAAATCTGATTGAACATGAGTCTTTATAATACTGTCATAAAACAGACTACAGAAATTGTTAAATTTAGTCTAAGATTTTATGTTTACTATAAATGTCAAACAGATTTTTTTGAATGGTTTTAAGGTTAAAAAATTAATATAATACGGTTTGAGAGTAAATAGAACAAAAAAACAAATCTTATATCGGTTTGTAAATTTCTACTATTGCAAATGTACTGACTAGAGTCCTGAACCTTTATATATTTATTAAAAATTTAACAAAATCTGTTGAAGAAATTTAAAGGAATTAGAGAGATTTTAAGTTTTTTGTTAGCTCTTGAACCAGATTTTTTGGGATAATTATATCCCAAAACTTTAGTTTTGTTGTATTACTTATGGACTACATTTGAGCAAAGCTTATTTTCTGGAATTCCGATTAAAGTTTTTTCCACAAAAAATGGAGTTAATTTTTTAAAAATTAAATAAGGTTTTAAAATAAATGAACACTTTAGTTTTATAAAAATTGGTCAATTATTTTAGTCTCTAGCTATGTGGACAGTGACACACATGTGAACAGATATCCACGTAAAACCCAAATTTTTGTATTCAGGGTATTTGAAAACTGGTAAATCTTAAATCCCAAGATTTTTCTCATGATCACAACAATTTCTTTATACATCGTATAGTGAGAAAACAGAATAGCTAAAAGGTATGTTTTTTATCGCTTAAAGATGAAGTAAGTTAATTTAAGTTTTGCTAAAAATTTTAGTAATGGCTAAGACAAGTTTGTTACTCAGCAAATCAGTCTGTTCCTTTCAAAATAGTTGCCAATAAATAAATCTGACAAGCAAGTTTCTACAATTTTCTCCCTTAATTCTGTCTTCATCATTAATAACACAAAACAGAATGTTCAATTTAGTCCTTTTGCAGTATTTTTAAGTTTACAGTTTAAGTTGTAAGTTCTCTGCTCATGTTGTAGGTAGTTATCTCATGAAGACTTAAGCACTTTAAAGAGGTGATGTCTGAAGTCTTTTTTTCCACGTGTGTCTTCACTATGTCAAGAAGTTATTAAGTACAGCAAAATTTGTTTGCTCCTCATGCAAATTTTAGTTTTGAAAGGTAAATAAAAGTTTTCCAATGATTTTTAGAACGACACCTAACAACTGTATAAATTTTCCAGCTGTGGTACCTGGGTAGCCGAATGCATTTTGTCCTAAAAAATTGTGTTAAATTCTCTAAGCTTTATTAACTAAGACTACTGATATCATACGGGTATCTAGAACAGTCAAATGAGAGGATTACCACTAACAGTGGAGTGAGGTCTAGAGGAAAGTTTTTTAGATGAAAAATTGTGAATTTTAAGTCTTCTGAAGGCAATTTTATTCTTCTATAATGTTTTAGAAAATTTGTCCTAATTAGAGTGATGACAGTGAGAATAAGGATTTTAAAAATAATTTTTAGGTTATTCATTGAGTTACGGTAGTCCATATTGGTTTACAAAAAAAATTACTAAATATCTATTTCATATTATGTTTACACACACACACACACACACACACACACACACACACACACACACACTTTGGTTGAAAATAATACTGAACTGATAAGTCCAACCAACAATGGCTATTAAATTTTACTTATTTGTAAGAAATAGAAGTTATATTTAAGTTTTCAAATAAAATAAAACTAAAAATTACTCAGCACACATCCTGTGCTGTGCTGTCTGTCTGTCTGCTGTCATTGTTGCCTAGTACATTTCACGGAGTGTATACAATTAAAAAGTATAGTGCAAGTAGTTCAGTAGTTGCTTATTTCTTATTTGTTGCCTGACAAAATACAAAACAATTTGTTAAACTAAACTGTGTGATATAGTTTGACTATTAAAACATGTGTTTAAAAAAATCTTCATATTTTTTTATCAATGAGGGTTACAACCCTCAAGCCTCCCTGGATACATATATGATTGATATATTAACAGAATCACAATTGAAGTTTTAATTACTGGTAGAGTAACAGCAATAGGAGAAGGAAAAATCACAGTAGTGAGATTAAACTATTTCCATGTATAATAATTTTTTTTTTATTACCGTGTCAACTTTGTACAAACAGTCTTACCTGATGCTGTCATGCCAGTAGCAGTGACCTCTTTAAAAACTGCTAATATTGCATTCAAAACAAGAATACAAATTTATCCAATGATATTTTTTTATGTATATCAGGCAAAATTTTTGTGTATAAAACAAGAGAATTTAAGCATAATTATTTGGAAAAAGAAAAACTGTGGTGAAATTAATAGGATACTCAATTAAGTACACAAGAATATTCTCTCAATTTAAGCATAAGTTTAGTGATAAGAACTTTCTGATTTTAAATGAGCAGAATATTCTTAGTGATATTAAAAAAAAATGTTTATTAAAACTCATTCTTTTACAAATTTTTATTTGAAATGTTTATTCTTTCAGTGTTATTTCAGTGAAAGGCAAAGAAAGTAGGAAACTAACCCAAGTAACTGTTTATGCTAAGGAGTGTTGGTACTTGAAAAAATTCCATTGTTATGAAAACACAAATATTTTAGTACAAACTATTTTTTATTTTTGAGGTTATCCATTTATTTGCTGGTTCCAGCATCATCAGTGCAAGTTGACAGAATAAATAATTATTTTTTAATTACAATGGCTAGGCACTTTTCTAGGAAGGAAGACCTTAGATTAGGATTATTATTCAAAGCTTAAATCTAAGCTCAGTTCAATTAAAACTAAAACAAATTCCTCCTTAGAAATGAAAGCATTTTTTATTTTCTAAAAATCTCCAATATGTAACTGGAGATTTTACCCAACACTTCTAACTTAGTTTAGTTCTGATTCTGCCACTTTTTGATCGCACAAAAAATAATTTTTAAATTTCGGAAGTCAATAATAATCAAAAATAAATGTTTTTAATATTTTACACAAGAACAACTTGCAATTAATGAATCCTCTTCCATAAAGAATACAAAAAAACATTGAATGAACCTAATATTTTATGTCCACTAGACAAGTTATTTTCTTCGTTTTAACAGCTTCTACTTTTAGTTCAAAATTCTGTATGACAATGCTTTACCGTTAATTGATAAAATTAAAGATGTACACTTGTACCTGCTTATTTATAATTTACCATAGGAAAAATCAAAAGATTATTAGTTATAAAGACCTTAACATTAAAATGGCAAAATGTAATTAGTATTTTTAGAAATCCTACTTTTACAGATAATCATGCAAATATTATTTATGCAACCAATTACCCATCATTTATTATAACTTGGCCACTTTTCATTATGTTAGATCAATTTACTAAACATGCCCATGTCAAGTACTGATTATTAGCATCAATTAAATTCTATTACATAAATAATCAAGAATAATGGTTATGACAAACAATTAAGTGATAAAATATTAAATATAAAATAAAAAATAATGCCAAGAAATGAATTGTGTATAATGTTAAATATATTTACAATATTTTAGAGGGTAAGTTAAATGGATAAAACATAACAAATTAGAGAATTTATTAGAAAAAAAATGTTAGACCTGCCTATTGTTATTCATAATTTATTAAAATTTTGTAATTACTGAAAAGATAAAACACAAAAAATATCCTTATGTCCAAGATTTTTAAAGCCAAATTACATAAATGGGTCAAACCAGTTACTTAAAATGCCAATTTGATGAATGTATTAGAATTTGGAGATTGATAATGGAGTCTATAGTTTCATTTAAGTCATTTTAAAACACAACACAATTTGGATCACTATTAAAATACTGATTTCAATATCTTATATGTATAAAATAAATGAATAAGTAAATAATATTAAGAAAATGTGGATATTAGTACAGTGATTACTAGGAAAAATGTTTTAATCATCATCATGTCATAGTCTGTTAAAAACACTACTTTTCTTCCACTTCCCTATACAATTCTATACATTAGAAATGGAAGTATGGAAGTTTGGTTAATATAGGAAATTCCTTTCTGTTAAGTTGCTTTGACAATGCTATAACTAGATAAATCATGGTCAAATTCACAGGGGGAACAACACAGATCTTCACCAAACAAAACATTAATTAAAAAAATTCAAACAAAGTTAAAAAAATAGATTCAAAAATAATAAAAGTGAAATAATAAAATAAAATAATTAATGGTTCAAAATGTAATAAGTAATTATATAGTACATAAATAATTATGTACTATAAATAGGAAGCTATTATTTATTTTGCATCATTTAGAGTAAGACCTTCCAAATTTGTTTTATATCGGAAAGCAAAAGTATAGAGCATAAAAAACAATAATAATATTGTGATACTGAAATAAAAAAAAAATGATGCAATGCCAATAAGGATGTAGTTTGTACATTAAATAAAAGCTACTTTTAGGAATTATATAATTCTTTTTATATTTACTTATAAAATATTTTTAGGAATTTAAATATATATATATATAATAACCCATATTCTAACATATATCCATAATATAATCGTTATTTGTAGTTCTAACAGCTTCTACAGTTGTAGTTCTAACTGTTTTTATGTATATAGGCCCACAGTTCTATTATTGAAAAGGTCCATGAGTCTTTGTCACACTTAATACTTCTATATACATAAATTGTAAAAATCACAGATTTAGCCAATATTATTATTTAGTTTATTCTTGGGGTGGGGTGGTCATGTGGACCGCATGTTAAATTTAAAGTAAAATTTATTTTGATTATTCAACAAAATGTATAATAAAATGTTTTGATATTTACTGAACATAAAATTGTATTGTTATTTTAAAATATAAATTTGGCTGTAGACTTTATCATTTTCAAAATTTGTAATTTATGTATTTGTCTAAATTTATAAATTTAATAGATTTTGTTTATGATTGATTAAAATTTTCAAGGTATTCAATATTTCAAAGTTGACTTTAAATAATAAAAGTATGGTTTGGTCTCAGCAGAATTCTTTAATTATTCAAGATAAATAAATAATAATTAGGATTATGACATATTCTTCCCATCAGTGGTCTACCCACTCACCTCATAAAGGCTACCGCGTTTCGAAACTCTATCGTTTCTTTTTCAGGCCGTTATACAAAATGTTAAATCCCTCTGTCGAGGTCATCACAAAATCAAACAAAACATTAAAACATACATTACAAACACTGAGCACAATTACATGTTGACTTTGTGACGACCTCGACATAGGGATTTAACATTTTGTATAACAGCCTGAAGATGAAACGATAGAGTTTCGAAACCGCGGTAACCTTTACGAGGTGAGTGGATAGACCACTGATGGGAAGAATAGGTCATAATCCTAATTACTAGAATAGGATTATGTTACAATAATGTCCGGTGGCTATGTTACAATAATGAGATAAATATCAGTTGATCAGTATTATATTTGTCACTATTTATAATACAACTTATTTAATTTATAGTTTTTAACTTATTTCACTCTCCTTTTATTGAAGATCAATTTAAAACTCTTATAATGCAGTACACCCTATAGATACACACCTGCACTGCTTAGTGTCTGGGAAGCAATTCTCCCAAGCGTCCTTTCAAAAGACGCCGACTTCCTCAATTTTCCAATTTTCACTGCCTTTGAAATTGCGTAAACGGATGTCAAGCATAGCTATTAACGGATGTCATGGCCTTTTAATTTTGCGAAATTAATTTCATACTGGATTTATAAATCTGTTATTATTTAAATCTGGATTTAAATCTGTTATTAAAATTGATTGTGATAGTTAATTTTTAATAAAATAATTTCCCTTCTTCTTTTGTCTGTTAGATTGAGTTACTCACTCTCTCTCTCTCTCTCTCTCTCTCTCTCTCTCTCTCGTACTGCGCCAAATTTGTGTATAGCAACACTGCCATATACACAGGGTACGCCTATCTATTCATGCGTTGCAATACAGAATTCTAGATGGCCTACCTTGTGTTTTTAATTCGCCATATACTTATTATATCTTTTAATTTTTTATTTATAAATGTTGTTTTCGTTTGGGACATATCTGTTTTTTAAGTAATTTTGTTATCCCCTGCCAATTAAATCATTATTTCAAAAAAATCACATATTTGCATTAAGCTACATGCTGTGAGGGGCCGTGATGTCGCAATCTGGTATGTTAGCCATTGCCTTGGGTCATTCGTTGTGTTTATAACCTGTTGTATGTAACCTATTCTAACTTCCGAAATATGAATTGTTACAAGTATTTTATAACAAAGTAAAACAATTTGATAAAAATAAAATAAATAAAATAAGACAATTGTTTTTTAATATATATTTGCAAGAAATCTTCTCTTGTATGAAATTAACACATTTACTTGTAATAGAAGGTGTTAATAAAGGCAGTTAATAGGTGCTTGCCTATTAAAACTGACCTAAGTCTGATTAAAAGACAAGTGTGTGAATTGACTTGATGTTTGTATTTATAATGAGGGAATTTAAACCCTCTTATTCTTTATTAAATAAGACCTGTATTTATCTTACAATTATTAGTTTTTATATACCACATAAATTACTTACCTTATTCTTCTGTAAATTCATGAGGGTTTTATAAAGGAAAAGGTAATTTAGTCAAATTTTGACAATAAAATAATTCTAATCACTTGTTTACTGTTCTCTGAATTTGTTAACAACAATGTTACCACGAAGTTCACACCATAAAGGAGTTACAACAATATATTATTGTAACTGGTTGAAAACACTGAAAATAATTCATTTAGACTAATACTGACTGATACATCTACGGACAACAATGACAATACTCGACCTCAATACTGATTCTCACAGCTGACTTTTATCATTTTTCAATTTCATTTCATTTCGTTTCATGTTCAGTGTTGCCAATCCAACCGCAATAATTAAACAAAAATTATCAGCAAATTACCAAAATCTCTCTCTCTCTCTCTCACACACACACATATATATATATATATATATGTGTGTGTGTGTGTGTGTGTGCGTGCGTGTATGTGTGCGTGTGTGTTTCCAAATAGAAATGTTTATCTTTTGAAATTATTAACACAAAATTTTACACAGAGTTTGTTATCTTAAGATCTAAGATTCTAAAGACAAAATTCACAAATTTTGCAGAGTTAGAAATATTGTGGAAGTGATAAACTCTTCACATCCATTCCAACCCCAAAATCGCTATTTTTTAAAAATCCAATTACATCATCAAAGCGAAAAAAGATATTTGTTCATGATCTTCAACATTGTCTTCAGAAGACCTTAAATTGTTCCATAAAACCCTTGACCTCTACGTCATCCTTCAAAATTGAATTTTGTTAAAATTTGTTCTAAAAGCAGTATTTTTTTCGTAATTATAGTAGTAAATTCTAATAATCATCCAATTTAGACCCAAGCAATACCTCCGTGTATTTTGCTATAAAACCCACCATGTGCACGAAAACAAGTAGGAAAATAGTATTTTTTAAAATAAAGTTAAATCTAAACATGAGCTGATAGAAGAATAAATAAAACGAGCCGGTAATGTTACAAATAGAAAGATTACTCAGAATACAAAATAAGTCATTAAGTACAAAATATGTCAACACGTATATATATTTTTTTTTATTTGTGATTAACGTCCGACTATTCTGCACACTTGGGCTAATGCAGACGGTGGGGATGATTTATAGCGTATGAAAATGCCAAGCCCTCGCCGGGAATCGAACCCGGATCCTCGGGGTGAAAGCCTAGTACGCTATCCACTAGACCACCGAGGCGGCTAATCAACACGTATAATAAAGTCAAAATAGGAATTTGAGTAAAGTAACTTTAATTGATAATTTTCGTATATCTCAACTATCTCAGTAAGATTAAAATTACCCGCTATTTCGCGCCTTTCTCTCATTACCCTCATGACAATCTGCAAGCTTCAAAATTACCCTTAAATCAAGTAATTACCCAACATTTGGAAACAGTGAGGATGAGTATGCTCTCATCTAGGGTTGAGTATTATTCACATGAAGTGATCACAGTTTCATATACTAAAATCACAACAATCACAGGAATAATTAGTGTCAATAGTAAGACTTGTTTTATATAATCTGTGGTCACAGTAACAACTGTAACAGTAATAGGCTAATCTGTATAACGTATAATGACCGTTCACGCTAATGGGAATGGGATTGTGTGTAAATACAGTGATGCGCGATTCTGGATGTTTTTATAATCGAGACAATCGACCATCATACAACGAAACAATTGAGTCAACCATCGAATACCATTCGGGTTGAACAATCGGGATGTTTGACGATTGTTGACGCTATCGTTCTTCTTATGGCAATGATTTTAAACAACTGATTGCTGCTCGGCTTTTAGAGCTTTGTTTTCCTGGAAAAACGGAATAGGCCTTCCTCATTTAATTGGAATATTTATTAAACATTTCCGGCAACATCAGTTCCGAAAATGACGATTCATTCGATTGTTTTGTCGATGATTTAAGCCTATTGTAATGTTAGTAGCAACACAAAACTAGATGACTCAGCGAGTCGGAGGATTCGGATTGAAAGGCAATCGTCTAGTAACGACTGAAAAATTGTCAAGTGACGACTGACGAGTACAATACAATCGAGAAGCATCGAGATGTGTTTACAATCGAATAAAACATATCGTAATCGAGCATTACTATGTAAATAAATTTACTCAACGAATTTATGGTACAAGACAATATTGTGCTTATTGTTTATTTACGCAATTTCTGCGTCCATTTTTACTGATTTTCGATTTTATCCAGTTATCAAACCAAAATTAACTATTATGATGAACAATTTTACTCTGAGATAATTAAAAATCTGATAATGATTTTTTTTAATGTGTTATTAGTTGTGAATATTGAAATTTTGTGGTAATATTGGGGCATATACATAAATCCGGCAAAAATACTTGCAGTTACATACACTACTTGAAAAGCGTTACAGTCACAAACAGGTAAATAAGTATATACCTCGTAACTATAACCTAACAAAGTTGTTGGGTGATAAAAACATCTTTATTATTTTTAAAAATAATGTCTCAATTACCTAACTGGGTAAAAGTAAATTTTTGAGACTTTTCAATTGTTCGTAATTTTTGCACTGAAACGCTTCAAAAAATGTCCAATATTAATAATCCAAAATATAAAAGTGCGGAAACAATGGGAAGTTACAAAAAAGTGAAAACTGATGTGCCAAACATAATCTCAAAATAATTACCATGTGAAAGTGAGAAATATGTTTATAACAATGAAAACGATAAATTTCATGTGTGTTATTAATAAGTAAATGTGTATAATTAATAATGAAAGGAATATAATATATTTTCTTTTTCCAAAAAAAACTCCATAATCTAACTTGACCCAGCTGTTATGTGTTTAACCTAACTTGACTCGGCTGTTAATTGTTTAAATATGGCAACAAACATTAGGATGCCAGTTGCAATGAAATATAACATTTCTCTATCAATTTCACAATTATTGTCAAATTATGAAAATTGACAAAAGTCTCTAAACTGCATTTTCATCAAATAATGAAAAGAATATAATTTTTCTTGTTTTAAATAAAGAACTCCATAACATAACTTGATTTGGCTATTGTGTGTTCACTTCAACTCGGCAGTTACGTGTTTAAATTCGGCAAAGAACATTAGCACACCAGTTGCAACGAAACTGTAATGTTTCTCTGTCAATTTCATAATTATTGACACATTTAGACCATGAATATGATCATTTAAAGATACCATAATGAGTTAGAAATGAACAACACTACTGTAGTTCTAACTTAAACTGACAAAAGGAGAGTAATCACAAAGTTTACAATTAATGCCAGCCATTTTTTCAAACGATGATTTCAGACCAAGAACTTTTGTGATAATTGATTTATTACAAAGCCTGTAATAATCCAGCGAAGTAAATTTATCTTGCAAATCTACTTTGTTAGATGTTTATCAGCGAAGTAAACATTTAAGCAAATCCATGTAAAGTGAATATGCAAGTACTTTCATGGAAAGTAAACATCAGCGATGACAGAATATTGGTTAGAAATACAAGTGAAAGATGTTTATTAGCGAAGTAAACATATAAGCAAATCTATGTAAAGTGAATATACAAGTACTTGCATGCAAAGTAAACATCAGTGATATCAGAATATAGGTTAGAAATACAGTAATAATACTAGTATACTACTACTAGTATAGTATACTAGTAATACTACTTAGTAATACTTAGTAATAATAATAAGTAATAAATAGCTAAAAATGTAATTTCTTGTGCATTTATTATGATAAATGTTATCTTCTGCATGCTTAATATCTCTTAAGACTAGCTGCATCCATTGAGAGGATTTAGAAGTCCCTCACGGTACCCGAGTCTAACACACACACTTACAACTTACTACAACACTAGACTTACAACTTTAACACATTCACACTTATATTTATGGAGGCAATAATAGCTTTTCACCTTAAAATAACAAAAAAAAACTTTTAAGGAAGTGAAAAAACACATAATACAAGCAGAAAAATTGGTGAAATAGTGGTTTTCACAAAAGTTCCTACAGTGCATAATACCATAAAAAAATGTAATTAAAAAAAAAATACAAGGTTTTAATGACACGGTTGTTGGCAGTTTTTGACATGTTTTTTCCATTATGAAAATGATTAATTTTGATTAAATGTGTCTTATTAATAATAAAAAGAATATAAATTAAAAAAAAAAGAATTTAACTCGACTTGTTCGGTGTTACATAAATAAGCAGCAGCATCAGTTAGTGACATTGGCATAAGTAATCTTGCATAGTAAATTTAGCTACTGCATGCAAAGTAAACAGCTATGATGTCAAAATATTATTTCGTTAAAAAGGACATAAAATTGTAACTTCTTATAATAAGTTAAATCTTCCTCAGGTGTCCATTTTGATGTCCATTTTTATTATCCGCAATGGCACTAATTACTAATTAAAGGTTAGTACTTTTTAAAGAGTATGAGTTATAAACATAACAACTGAATTAAACACCTAATAGCTGAGTTGAGTTAGGTGATCAAGTTCTTTTTATTTTAAATTATATTTTTTTAATTATTAATAACACACATTTTATTAAACTCCATTAACAGCTGAGTCAAGTTATACACACAGTGCTGAGTTGAGTTAGGTTATGAAATTATCTCTTTTTTTAAATATATGTATTCTTTTCATTATTAACACACATTTAATTTATTGTTTTCATTATTAAAAACACATTTCCGACTTCTGCAGGAGTCATTTTGAGATTATGTTTGTCATTTGTATTCCCCATTTTTGTAACTTCCTGTTGTTTTCGTACTTCTATATCTTGGATTATTAATATTGGATATGTAATCAAGTTTTTGATATAAAAAATTACCAAAATTGACAAAAGTTAAAAAAATTTAGTTTTTAAAAACTTATGATGGTCAGGGTTTTTTAAAATATTTATTTACTTGAAAATGTAAAGATTCATCGAAATCTCAAGTTCAGTTTTTTCATGGTCGTCATTCTTTCTTTATACTTCGTCTTTTGAGAAAGTAATATGTAATTGATTTGTAATTAGGCCTATTAAGTAGCAAAATGGTTTTAGACCATATTAGCTACTGCAGTATATTACATCAATATTATCAATTTTTTCAGAAATAAACAAAAATGGTAATCTTAGAACAAATAAACTCAAAAGAATCATCTAACATTCAGTGGGTAGTCAACGAAGCAATGAAAATGGGAAGTATAAAATCCCTAGATGAGGTATTAAGGGACTCAAAAGCGGCTGTTATAGTGGTAAGTTATAGTTATTTTTTAAAATAAAACATGCTTTCAATTTTTTATACTTTGATTTTTGTTTATTTCAAGGTTGAAAATACTTTAATGTAATCTCTAACTGAGAATTATATCTACTCTAAAAACACACTTCTGATTTTTTTGATTTGTTGGCTAAGGGATCACCGATAACCATGATTTCTTTTCTTTTTACCTGGTGGTGTCCATACTTTTTGCCAGTTAGACTAATGAAGACTAGGTATCAATGTCAACAGTAAGGACAAAGCAACAAAGTAAGCATACCCTTAAGGTGCACAGACTGATTGGTGCCTTAACCACATTGACTACCAAACTTAGACCAGCCTGGATTCATCATGCAGTTACTTTTTAACTGTTCTACTATTCTTGACATTGCAACTACTACAATTCTACTGCTAATCTCTACTGTGTCCTGTATCGCAGATATCTCATTTGGACATGTATAGACATAATTTTTTTGTAATTAATAATTATTATTTTGTTAAAAAGAAACTTTAAACAGTAAAAATAGGCATAATAGAAAATTTTTTGTTTGAAACTTAAGTTATTTTTAAATTGCAGGCTAAAGTAAGAGAACTGAGACCTGTGATAATTAATCATTACAGTGAACATCGAATTGAGAGCTTAAGAGTGATGATACTAAAAGAAGGTAGGCCTTTGGTAATGTCTAGTTTAGAGAATGTATTCTTGCTCAGTTTTAATGGAACTGACAGTGGCAAATTTGGTATTCCACACTGTATTTGCAAATGGTTAGTATTAAAAAAAATGAAGAGTTGGAGTAGTAATACCGTGAACAATTGCAGGTTCTGACCAGGTCAAAGATCACTTTGAGAAGGATAGTTGAAAATAATAGTCAATAAATGTATTATAATATGAAAATAAATTTTCTATTTTAATAATAGTAAAACACAATACAAGATGTAGGCTATAATGAGCCGTTTGCTCTCCTACACTGAAGCCCTCAAGTTAATTGGTTCCATCTTCCAGTATATTTTAATTTTATCTTATTCTTAACTAGGCTACTGTATTTCACACAATATCTAAATTTTTAATCTATTACAAACAGAAATTTATATAAAGTTCAAAATATTCTTAAGCCAACTTACAGGCTACTTCACTTATTTAAAAATAAATACATAAATATAATTTCAGTAAAATAAGGTTGTTAATTACAGTTTGTATATTTTCTTAAAAAAATTGATTTAAATGTTCTCTTCAGTTAGTAATAACTGACAAATCTCCAATATATTCAAAGTAGCCTTAAATAGCAAAATTTATTCTTAAACTTCGTTTCACATTTGTTAGTTATAAACTTGTTGACTTATACAAGATGTGGCAATTAACTGGACTGATACTATAAAACATTTTATTCATTACCAATTACAATTGATGACCAATTACAAAGTCTGTCCCCTTCAGTGCACTCTCCTTGCCAATCCCTACAATGCTCCATATGAGTTTTCCATTGTTCAAAGCAGTGCTGAAAGTCTGCTTCTATCAGGTTGTTAAGAACCTCTGTTGCTTTTGCTTTTACTGCTTCTGTACTCTGAAATCTTAAGCTCCGATTTAACCTTAGGAAATAAAGCAAGTCACATGGGGCCAAGTTGGATGAGTATGGTGAGTGGTCCAGTACGGTGATGCCATATTTTGCAAAAAACGTCTTCACAGATAAGATGGAATAGGCAGGTGCATTGTTTGATGAAGTATCCAGGATTTGCTGTTCCACAAATCGGGTCTTCATCTTCTTACTTATTTACAAAAAGTTGTCAGAACCTCATCGTTATTATGTTGATTGACTCTGACCTTTGGGGACCAAATAAACAGTTCCACAATTGTCAAAAAAAAAAAAAATCATGGCTTTGAATTTTGATTTGCTTTTTTGCACATTTTTTTACCACGGTGAGGTTGGCTCTTCCAATGCATCGATTGGCACTTTGTTTCAGGATCATCACAAGTAATCAGTGTGACTAACAATGCTTAATCATTATCAATGTTGTGTAAAAGGTCAGCACAGATGTGTCATTCTCGATTCCTTTTGCTCTGCAATGAGAGGTTTTGGCACCATTTTTGCACAAACTTTCTGCATGTTCATTGATTCATGCAAAAGCTGATGGACACTCACTTTCTTTGTTAATTCATGAGATATCAGCAAGAGCTTGAACACTGATGACAATTTTCATGGGACAATTTACCCATTTTCGTTATGTTGTCATCCGTTTTTGATGTTGAGGGCGCAGATCGTTTTTGTTCATTTTATGTTTTTCATTAAATTTTTTAAACCACTGAAAAACTTGTGTATGCAATTAACATTCACTTCTGTATACTACCTGTAACATGGTAACTACTGTAGCAGTTTTCCCCAGTTTCATAAGAAACTTGAAATTAATTCTTTGTCGGAACACTGCATTGTTTCGACCAGACACTAGTGCAAAGACTTGAATGGGTGTTCTCTAGAGCAAGACTGAGTAACCTACAACCTCAGGGTGGGAGAAACAACAACAGACACAGACATGTTCAAACCTGCAGCTGCGTGCTTACTGTTAACTGGCAGCAGCACTAGTCCAGTTATTTAATTGCCACAACTTGTATGTCAGAGCAGAAATTTAACATAAAAGTACATATAATAAATCCAGGGTTTTTCCTATTTTTTTATGAATTGATTTTGAGAAATTAGCATATTTTGTTTTTTTTTATTTTATTGTTTTTTGTAGGTTCCAAACATGATTTTCCAGGGAAATGAGGGGATGCAAGAAAGTTTATGTAATTGCACTATCTACTTATATTTTATAAAATTTATTGTAAGTTTACTGCAACTGGTTGAACTTACCTCTGACGTATTAATAAGATTAATACCATTAACACGTAATTAATGGTGCACTAATGAAAAAATTTAATCCTTTCAAGTGATAATTAAGTGATGAAAAGTACGCTAAATTATCTAATAATGACATTTATACAGCAAACTAGGTTATCTGCGGCATTGGGTGGTGCAAACGTCACGAATAATCCGCAAATAGGTTACAAATTTGAAATAAACTTGACTTATTATATATATACAAATTTTGTTTTATAAATATAAAACAAAATTTTATTCTAAATAGAATAAACTGCAATATGAACAAACTAATAAAACACTACAACAATTAAAAGGTATTTATTACAGTAGTGTACTATTTTGTAAAAATAAAATTTAGAAAACAAAGTAAAAATAAAATGTGTTATAAGAGCATCCTAATGTATTTGCACACAGTAATTACTTAGTAATATCTTTTAATTTTGTAAATTAGGCTACAATTTATTTTTCTCAAAACAATCAGTAACAAGTTTATTTTTTTGTAAAAAAAAACACTTTTTAATATGAAAACATACTTTATGTAGCTTATGTTTTTTGGCCTGTAAGACATCTTCCTGTTCCTCATAGTATTGCAGCAGCCGCCAACACGATGCAGTGCAGCTTTATGAGTCATTTGCGTCTGTGCAGCTATGTGCATATTCCTTCTCTCTCTTTATCTTCACTTTCTTCTTTGTTTAAAATACTGTATTCTTTTGATTTTTAAACCTACAGTTAGTATGTAGCTACTGTACTAACTGTTCTAATTAAATGTACTATTAAATACTATACTGTATTATAAAATAATTAGATACAATAGGTGAATTTTTTGGTATATTCTCAAAATTAAATAACGATAATTTGTTCTCATGATTTTCACAAAATATTATTTATTAACAAAAAAATTATTTTGTTTGGAATTTTAAGGATAATCTACAATATGAATTATCCTCCTATGGACAATCGGGAGTTTGCTGTGTATAAAAAAAAATTATAAAACCTAATGAAGTCAGTAATGCTGTTCTATTCAGCTAGTTTGTTTGCTTTTTTTTTGAAATGTATATATATATATATATATATATATATATATATATATATATATATGGAGAAAACTTAATTTGATCAAGTAATTATTTAACATTGTTCATTGAATGAGGGAGTTAATTAGACTTACATTAGAATGCAACACATGCAACTGTTTTGTTCCTGAATTTTTATGTGTTTGTTTACACAAATTTACTGTGTATTTTTTTAACTATTTTTAAAACTAAATTTGAAAGAGAAATTTGTCACTTTTGCTTCTTTAACTTACGAGGTGCTACCCAAAAGTTTGGAGAATTTTCCTATAAAAATAAAATTGCTTACTATAATGTGTAGTTTCGACATGGATACAGTGATACCAGCATTTTCCCATGATTCCATGCATTCCTGGAAGTCTGCAAGTGTAAAGGTTTGAAGCATGTTGTGATTCTGCCTGGATATCCTCAATTGTACCAAAATGTTTGCTTTTTAATTTCAGCTTTATTTTGGGGAACAGAGAAGAGTCGTACAGGGTAAGGTCAGGCAAATAGGGTGGGTGGGGAATCGATACCGTGGTTTTGCAAGCAGAAAAGTTCTGAACAACTAACGATGTGTGCTGTGATGACTTGGACTAGCAACATTGCAGTCAATGTGAAAATCTCCTGGTCAATGAGAAAACCAATATTTGTCTGTATATATAGACTTTGACTGCAGTGACTGATGCTTAGTTTTAGGGTCATGTCTCATCACCAGTTACAACATTGATGATTTAAATTTAATAAATTTAATGTTTGCCCAAGAGAGCATAATTTTAAATATTAATTTTTTTTATAAATATTAGGGCTATATTTATTTACAAAATGTTGTATTACTCTATGTGAAGGACTGCATAACTAGATAGTATATTTTACTTTTAATAATTTGTTCGACTAAGTAAAATAATAAAACATATTTTTAATAAAAGTGTTGTTTTCTTTCTTGTAGTACTTGTAAATGGATCATATGGTAACAAGTTCAAAGCATTTCTCTTTGGAAGTTTAGCTACAGATTCAGAGAAAGCAAAAATTAGTATTGGTGATAGACTTATATTTGTGCAACCATATGTGGTACGTTGTTCAATGTATGAACAGCCTGCCCACCTTAGTAAATTACAAGTGGAATGTGGTTTAGCACATCACAATAACCAAAGATTAATATTAGTAGTAAAAAAGTTTGAGGTAAGTATAGTTTAACTTTTATTGTTCTCTTAATTTGTAGTACCCTCTTCTGTTTTTTAAGGGCTTATACAAATTATGGTTTGAAAGTAAATAAAACATTGACGGTAGTTAGGATTTACTTTTATTTTTTTCACTTTATTCCTGAAACAAAAATTTCTTTTATTGAACAATTTGTTGCACTGATTTTAATTATGAATCTTTTTGTGTAATAAAATTTTAGCAAAAAATGATGAACTGATTTTCAGAAATTATAACAAAATTTCCAGTTAAAAAAAATCAAAAACCAATTTTATATTTTTGTAAAGTTGGTATTTTTACTCCAACTAATTACCAATTTTATATCCTATTACCAACTTTGAAAAAATCCTAAAAAACCTTAAACGTCCCATCTTGGAAAATGAATAAAATGATCCTGAGCTATGAGCAAAATAGTTTTGTGTTGCATTTTATCAGAATGGTCAATTAGTTTAGCCCAAATGAAGTGCATTATAGCCAGCGTACACACGTACACACATGGGTGTAGACAGACATCCAAGTAAAACCAATGTTTTGAATTTAGGTGAATCTAAATAAAAGGTAAAATAAATCTGTCCACATCTTAACACCAATTTTGTAACAACTACCAAACTGTTTTTTAAAATAATAATGATAATATGTAAATATCTCACCAACTTCTTTTTGTGAAAACAGAAAAAGCCATCACTAGTAACAGAAACTGATTTTGTATAGTACTCATAATGTATATTAAAGATTTGTAAGCATTAGTATTTTAACTTGGGAAGCTAGTACCAGTTGCCAGTTAGTGTTTTCTCTTTATTCTCTTGTCAAAATGGCTATTAATTTCTGTTTTATTGAGTACCGCTATGTAAACATGTAAAACTACACACACATACATGCACATGTGTGTGTGTGCACGCACACACACACACACACACACACACACACACACACACACACACACACATGCACACACGCACACATTTAAAATTTAATGTTAGATTCTGAAAATTCAAAATGGCTGTCATTAAAGTAAAAAAATAACCTTTTATTCTAATTAAAATGTTTTATTTTATATGCTATTAAAAACAATTAGGAAAAAATGGAAGTAGAAATGTTATTATTTTAATTTGAACTGACAGTAAGGGATACAATTGTAGACAGGAAAAAAGTACACATTTAAAAAAATATATTCTTATATTTGAAATACAGCATGATAATAAATTTTATTAGTTGTTATTACTTCATTGTGTGTAACTTCTTTATCCTTGCTTTTGATTAAGGGAGTAATAGTTTTGCAACTTAGTTGTAAGTAATATATGCTGGTGTACAAAATAGTTAACTTTTCCTGTAACCAAATATGTTACCACATCCAGTTTTGTAATCATAGAAACAATACATTATAAGGTGCTGGCCATCATTGTCAGATATACCAAGATCTGTTTCAAAAATTGTAAAAATGTACTATGTGTGCAATTGTCCCATAGGTACCCACTTCAAGGAAGTGAGGGTTTTGTGATCATTATTTGTGTGTGTGTGTGTGTGTCCGTGCATGCTGGCATTTTTATGTTAAGGTATGTCCTGTTTATCAAGTAAAGAACAGCAAAACATGACTGACTGTTGTACTTCAGCACTCAAATACCTTTAACAAAGACTATTAGAAGATTATCATGACTACACACACTCAAACACGTGCGCCCGCACACACATGCACGATGACATTGGCATGACAGTAGTAATAACAGTAATTAACAAACTAATAAAGGGAATAAAGAAGAAATTAGAAATTTGGGGGGGACTTTGGAATCCTGCTTAAACACATTACAATGAAGGAAACAAGTTAAGATTTCTTGAATGTACATTTTTCTGAATATGTAATTTATAGTACTTCATGATGTTTTACAATCTCATGTTACAGCACTGAATATCTGGTTGGGAACAAAGAAAGGTTTTTTTTAGGATTTTTCGATATTTTACATATTTTCTATTTATGGACCTTAATAAAAGCATGTTTTGAAAAATTCACCAACTTAAGAAGTTTTTTTTATTCCTGTTTGACGTTTTGAAATGTGAGTATAAGTAAGTAGAAGTGGTTAAAAAGTCAGTTTTATGTTTGGGCATCAAATATGTTTGAAAAGAAATGCTTACATGATATGCTAGTAGCAGTACAGTCTGCATAATCTGTTCTTAGTGACTTGTGTGATGACTTAGTCGACATCTCAAGTTAGCTGATCTATTCTTGTTTGATAGTTTATATTTGAATTGTAAGCAAATACAAACAACCTACTTATGAATGGGGTGAACTTTTGATTATCCGTGGTAATGATTGGCATGATACTCTGCAAATACTGTAATAGATTTGTAATGAAAGTGTGTATTCTTAATACAAACACCTTGTTTTATTTTTTATGGAATTTTTGAATTTAAACTACAGTAAGTATATTATATCAAACAGAAACAAGCAAATGTAAGCGAACAGTAAGACATAGTAAAAAGTAAATGAATGAATAATTTCAGTACATTATTTCATAACAAATTACATTTATAAAACAAAAGAAATCTTTTTTAAACTTTTAAAAAATAATCTTTTAATTGTTTTAAATAAAAAAGGAAGAGAATGACAGCCTATCTGTTCATGCTTTTCACACAGGTTTAATACAAAGCTGGCATGTAAACAATAAAAATGAACTATCATTATGTAAAATGACATGAGTTCCTGTTTCACAGCTTAAAGAATGTATTCAGGATATAATATCTTAGTTAATGTGTTACTGTAATTTATTTTTATCATTGACTGAGCGAAGAAATGTCTTTGTTCCAACTTTACTGTTTGGCGTTTGATTTCTGTGTTTGTTTATTTGTTGTGCAGTTTTAACCAAATGCATTGACCAATTGTTTTGAAATTTTAAACGAATGTACCTTGTATAAACCCGAATGACCTGTGATACTGGCTGAGTGCAAAACCTAACATTATGGCAAGGTCTAGTAAAATTTTTTTTTTACATATTACAGTTACTAGTTGAATTGGTGGAAAATGTTAAGAGCGCTTTTATGGAGTGGTGACCAGGCAATTACAATAATTAAGAATATATTGCGAATTCTGCTGTTCTTTGATATAACAGTGTATGGTACTACTGTATTCAGTTTTTACTGTGTATTATTTTCTGCTTTTGAAACCTTTTCCTGAATATCCTCAAGTGAATAGTCAGGATTACTGTACTGTATTTTAGATGTACATGAAACAAGGTACCTGTGGGTGCTAAATATAAGCTTGATCATTTTTTAATTTTTATTGTACATGGGCCTGCATTATACTTTCTCCTCCCCCACTTGGTGAAATTTCAACCACAAATCTATATTTTTGTATAGCTATTTTTGTATCTACTATTTGTAAAGCTCAGTATTTGATTTGTTCAGAGAACTAAACTAGTATAATTTAGTGCATTATTAGAATTTCTTGCGTCACTCACAAATAATCTACCCTTATGTTATAAAGTTTAATGGTGAATTACATTATATTTGAAGTTCTAGTTAGGTGACTTTTATTGATTTTGTATTTTCTTCTGCTTCAGTAAATTGTTTTTTTGAAGTATAGTTCAGTCGCTATTTTGTATTATCACAGGTCTTTCTCCCTCTCATTAAATTTTGGTTATTATTTTATATTTTAACAGTTGGATTTAGTTATCCAAAATTTAGATACTATGTATAGTACTAATAGTTTATGTTTTAGCAAGAAAACATGGAGGTTAATGTACCCGGTCACACACTTTCTGAATCAGTTGACAAGAGTATAAGCAGAAAACAGAATGAGAATGAAGGAAACATTGAAAATGTTGGTTCAGAACTTATCCAAGACGTTTCTGGTCCAAGCAACGAAAGTGACAGTGGAAAACAAATTGCTGTATTAGACAAGAAATATATCAGAAATAATAATTACCACGCTGTAACAAATAAGTCACAGAACATTTGTGAAACAAAAAATTATCTTTATAAAAAGATTGCCGATGTTAAGGATACAGATCACAAAGTAAATGTATATTTTGTAGTTGCACAGGTCTTAAAGGTAAGTTGGTTGCATATTTTATATATATACAGTATGAATCAATCAAATAATTGTGAAAAAATATATCTTATTTATATAGTAATGTTCTTAGATAGTGTTATGTGCTTAGCTAGTTTATAAATTTAGTGGTATAGAACTGTTAGTGAAGTGCATTTTGTTTTTATAATTGTTACTTAATGACGATATATTCATATTATTATTGTTTATTTGAACATTTGCTATCATTCATGTATATAGGGACTACACGATGGTTCAAGAGTATGGATAAAGTCTTGTTATCAAGTGCCCAAGATAAAACATGATTTTAGTAACTAGAACATAAATTTAGACACCTGTAGGCCCAGCCCACTTTTGTGTGCTTGAGTACAGGGAGGCAGCAAAGTTTTGGAATTTTTTTGGATTCCTTAATAAATTGAAATTTAAAATGCAACTAAATTATTAATGGTGATGTTAAACACCAAAAAAAAAAAAAATAAAATAAAATAATTTTTATTATTGTCAAACAATGATAAAGCATTGAAAGAATCATTAAAATAATTTTGTACTCAGAAAATGGATGTTCTAATAATTTAATATACGAAATGAAAATGTAGCCTAAATTATAACCAAGTATCATAAAATCAAATTCCCTATCTATAAGTAAAAGTGAAGTTAATAGGTGTATTGAGTCAAGTCTCGATAACCTAACTTACACGGTATGCGTGGAAGTAAAATAAGTTTGTCAAATTTGTTATTTTTCCAACTTTTTAAACATGTTAATCTACTATTAAGCAAAATAAATAAAGTATTGAATATTTCAATTTCAAGTGAAATTGTCTTTTATGATTGTCTTTTGAAAAAGAGGCAGAACAGTGTTTTCTGTATATATTTGGAAATTTTTTTTTTTGTGCATCAGAAAAAGAGTATAAATATTAAAAAAATATAATGATTTTCAAAAATTTATTTTCTTTTTTTTTAAATTTGCTGTAGTAATCCAAAATCAAAAAGAACATAGAGAAAACTAAAATTTTGTTTCTGTCTGGGAGCAGCAGCCCATATTTTAACTTTTTGTGTTTAGGAGTTACTGCAGTTATGAGTGTACTGCAGGTAGGCAATCATTTAATCATGGATGTGTTGAATAATTTCTCTATGAGGCAAAGGTAAGACCATAGTATGACATCTTTTGTCTAACCTCAGATAAAAAAATAAAATTACAAATAGAAAATTATTCTTTAAATTGTTGCATGTCTGATAAAAACATTTGGCTGATTAAAAGTATTAGATAAAATATACAGTATTTAGGAATATTTTTATATTAGAAAATTAATAATTTTTATTACAATTTTACAAAAGTAAAAAAAAAAATTGAATTTTCCTCTTACATTTTCAGGTTCAGTATCCGGTAGAAAATCGAAGGGGTTATGTAACTTTAATAGGAGTGGATGAAACTTGTAAAGACAGACAACATGTTGTTGTGCGTATTATGTTTGATCAGTCTGACACTACTTATAAACATGTTCAACCTCGCACAATAATGCGTGTTCATAGAATGACAGTGAGTAGTTCATTATAAATATTCAACTGCATTTTGTGTATAAATTGTGACGAAAATACATAATATGTGAGTTTGAAATTTAAATGCAAATTTGAATAAATAAATATGTAAGAAAAATTTTGCAAAAATACTGTTTTGATTATAGTATTTAATTAACAAATCACTGTTTATTTGTAATATTAATATTAAAGTTATACATAAAATGACGGCTGCGAATATGGTTGAGCTACAACTTTATTTGGGCATTTATGATATTGTTTTAACAGATTTTTAATTCTCCTTTCATAGCTTGTAGGAACATTTTTTCTTGGGGCTATTTTTTAATTTTTCAAAAACAAAAGATTTTGAAGCTTCCTTTTTAGTCAAAACGCTGCTAAAAATTAAAATTTATCTAAGTGGTTTAGTTAGATATTGTTCAAAATATTGGCCTTAATAAGTGTAAGTTACTAGATTTGAAATAGAAAATTATGGTTCATAGATAAATCAAACAGAAGTACTTCAAATAAATCCTGACTGTTGTTGGTTTTGCTTTATTTTTTACGATCTATTTATTTTATCCTAAAATTTTCTTTGTTTAGGTATTTTAGGTTTAGGTTTTTAGGTTAGGTTTAGGTTGTTTGAAACATTCCTTATGTTTCAAATTAACAGCACTGACTTCAGCCATGATTCTTCATATATAAATAAAATTTCAGTAAAATCTAATGAACCAATTTTTTGTTTTTTTTCCTTGAAGCTTCTGGAACCTGATTTTTTGAGGAATGTTTTTGAGGAATTTTTTGAGACAGTTTGTGTAATGTTTTTGAACCATTAATTTTGATTATTACACAATATGCAGTAGTACACTCTCTTATGTTCCTATGTGCCTATATTGATCTATACTTATGTCATTCACAATATATAGTGTGTACGCTTTGGAATTCTTTATCACATAATATTAAATGATCCATGCTCAAGAACTTTAGTGATTGGGTTTAAAAGTGTAATTTCAATTTTTAAACAGGGTGGTAAGAACTACCGAGGAGTCTAAGAGCAGTTTTTTTATAATTAGGGACAAAATGGTAGCTTTTAATGTTTTTTTCAGAGCGTTTTTGCATTATAAAATAATTAACATTCTCTATTTATTGTAGAACATTCACTGTTAATCACTTTAAATGATAACCAAACCACTTATAAAATAAATATTATTCATACAGAACTAAAAAAAGGTGTTTAAAGTTAATTTCTTTGAAGAGTGGCCCATATCTCTTGCTCCAGGATGTCAATAACTTTGCAAACGTACTGTAAACTTTGTAGTATGGTTGTACAGTTTCAAGTGAACATTTACTTCAGCTAATTTTTGCCGGGATTTTGCTTCTTAGCAGCTCTGCCTTACTGCTAACTAGGTCCTTCACTTAGTTCTTAGTCGGTTGCCAGTGTTGCTACTATAGAACTACTTATGATCCCTCTTGGTTTTCTACTACGGTATTGAATCAACTTCCCTTCACTTTGATTGTCATCTTTAAAAAATGAAAAAATCGCATTGTGATAGGTCCAGCGAGTTTCTGTGAATGATATACAAGTGGCATCTGGCATCTTATAAGGCCAGAAACTGCCTTATTGAAATTACAGTAGAGTAGATGCATTGTCTTGGGTGCATGAACCAGTCTTTGCTTCTTCACAGCTCCAGTCATTTTCGCTGCGTATTCTCCCTCATTTACCTCAAAAAGGTTACTGCTGATTGTCCGGCCAGATGGAAGAATTTTTGGTAAAAAGTTCCATGAATGTTAAAAAAAATTAACAGCATTAATTTCATGTTATTGCGAACCTAACAGGTTTTTTTAGTCTTGGAGGGTTTGGCGTCTCCTACTGTCATAATTGCTGTTTGGCTTCCGGATCTTAACCGTAAACTTAGTTTTCATCACCTTTAATTACCTTAGACAAGAAGTTTTATTTACTACAATTATCCGCTGGAGCGCAGTACAGACTTGCACTTTCCTGTCCTATTGGTCTTGTATAAAAGTTTGGTACTTGGTTGCAGTTCTTCTCATATTGACTTTATCAGACAAAGTATGTTAGAATATCCCGTATGACATTCTAACAACCCAGCCACATTGTAAATGGTTTGTCTTCTGTCCTGATGGATGATTTCCTGAACTCTAGCACTGTTTTCTGGAGTGATGCTGGTTTAACAGCATGTGAATGATGTTTGATGTATGTGAATGATGTCCCCGCAAGGGGGTGCAGACTAGCTGCACCTATTGAGAGGATTTAGACGTCCCTCGCGGTACCCGAGTCTAACACACACTTACACTTACAACTTTAACACTTTACACTCACAGTTACATTTGGGAATCCCAAGCTAAGGTGGAACAGCATATGCGGAGGGCTGCATGGCTAAGGGGGAGCTTAGCTTTTAGTATGCGAACTCTGGATACCAGGCGACCTCCAGTTTCAATTAGCCTTACCTATGCATGCGGGGCTCTGATGGGTGGACTTCTTTTTCCCTAGCTGATCGTGGGACCATTTATGGATACTCAACAATCAAAATTAACTAATACACATCTTGGGGGACTTCTAGGAGTGAACTTGGGGAGTGGGAGTTTAGAAAAGGAGGATACTGGGGTTGGACTCAATCCTGTTGAATCCACCAGTGTTGTATTGGAGCCGACTGTGCTGCTGCCACGCAGTCCTACTGTGTCTGTTTCCGATGGTAGTTGTGTTTCTGGGAGATCTGCAAAGGTGGACCTAGGAGACAACAGGGCTGTGAAACATCCTTCAGGAGCGCAAAGGCGCCGACTGCAGAGAGAAAAGGCAGCAGCTATCTCTTCCTCCCAAAAAGGATAAGAGTTGTTTAAGTCAATCTCCATCACAGTAAGGAGGCAACTGCTGTTTTACGGAGGATGCTTGAGCATGGTGAAGCCGACCTTGCCTTGGTTCAAGAACCATGGGTGACGGGAGGCAGAATAGCAGAACTGACCATAGGTGGAGGTAAGTTAATATATGACCGATCAGCCGCTAGGCCTAGGACCTGCATAGTTGTTAGGAATAATATTGAGATACTTGTGTTATCTTTTTTATATTCCAGGGATTGTACTGCAGTTAGTACAGAGCTATGTGTGGGATCTAGGAGCAGAAGGGTTGTCATGACCTCTGCTTACTTCCCACACGAGGAAATGGATAGCTTCCCACCTATCAGCTTTAGAAGGGTGGTGGAGCAGTGTGGTGATGGAGCAGTTGAGCTGCTTGTTGAAACGGATGTCAATGCACATCACATGGTGTCGGGGAGCAATAACACCAACTTTAGAGGTGAGCAGTTGCTTTCCTTTATTGTAGCCAATCTTTATATTTTCAATAAAGGTAATACTTCTACCTTTGTAATGAAGGCTAGAAGTGAGGTTTTAGATCTTACTCTGGGGACCAAGGGCATGAACAATGGGTATGTGGCGTGAGTCTAAAGAGCTGTCTATATCGGATCATAGGCATATCGTCATGGATCTCGGGGTGATAAATATATCAGTAAATACTTATCGAAATCCTAGGAATACTAGATAGGAGGGCCTATGAAGAAAAGCTTTGGGCTGACCTTAGGTATCTTAGGAGGCCGATAAGTAATTCACATGAATTAGAGTATGCAGCTGGAAGACTGGCGGAGATAGTTGTGGACTCCTTTCATGAGAATTGTCCCCTTATGAAGACAGTTGCTGGGATTAATGCCAAATGGTGGACCCAGGCACTTTCTGAGCAAAGGGGACAGGTTAGAAGGCTATTCAATGCGGTCAAGTGCTACGGTAAGTGGGAGGCCTATAGACGGGCCCTGACCGAGTATAATAAGGCATTAAAAAAGGCGAGACGGGACTCGTGGAGGAAGTTCTGTGGGGAGGTCAGTAGTACTTCTCAGGAGCAGTATACAACAACTGGGAAGGCCACCTTGGTTCCACTCAGGGAACACTTTCCTCACTCTGTGGTCAGGGATGTAGGAAGGGAGCGAGTGTCTGATGTAGGAAGCCTAGTAGGGGAGATTGGAAAATCGCAAACCAAGTTGTGGATTTGGATAAGGTGAGATGGGCCATTAATACCTTTCACCCATTCAAGTCATCTGGTCCTGATGCTATTTTTCCGTCACTATTGCAACATGGAGGAGAGCCTATTGCTGTTATTCTGTACAGATTGTACCGGGCCAGAATAGCCACTAGGTACATACATAGGTTCTGGGGTGGAAAGCGGCCCGTGTAGTCTTTATTCCTAAGGGCGAGTATCTTATGATGACCCTAAGGCTTTTAGGTCAATCAGTCTGACTTCATTATTTCTGAAGACATTAGAGAAATTGGTAGATAGATTTGTCAGAGGGGTCATGATTCCTCTACATGTCAGTCAATATGCCTACCAATCAGGGAAAGGTTGTGAGAGTGTACTTCATAATTTGGTTTACAGATTGGAAAGGACTCTAGAGACCAAAGAATATGCCCTTGGTGTCTTTCTAGATATTGAGGGAGCTTTTGACAACGTTTCACATGCTTCAATGTTTTGTGTCCTGTCAAAATGTGGGGTTGATAATACCATGTGTGGCTGGGTGGGGGACATGTTGCATGGGAGATCAGATGTAGGTATAGCTCTAGGAGAAGAGGTGGAGGTGGAGGTTGTCAGGAGCTGTCCACAGGGAGGGGTGTTTTGTCCCCTCTCTTATGGAACCTGGTGGGGGACTCACTCCTGAATCTTCTCTTGTCAGAGGGATGCTATACCCAAGGATATGCCGACGATTTAGTGCTGCTAATCTGGGGTAAGCATGGTAACATAGTGGTAGTAGATCTCATGAAGAGAACCTTATTACTGGTGGAAACCTGGTGTAGTCAGGAGAACCTAGGGGTTAACCCCAGGAAAACTACTTTGGTTGCTTTTATCAGAAAGAGGATTACCCCGCATTTAGGAGGACTTAAGCTCTTTAGGGAGACAATTCCAGTTGCAAATGAGGTGAAGTATCTAGGCTTGGTGTTGGACACTAAGTTAACCTGGAATGCTCATCTGGGGCACATCATGGGGAAAGCCAATAGGTCTGTAATGGCAGTTAGAAGAATGGTTGGCAAAACATGGGGACTAAGACTAGTAATGATGAAGTTTATCTATACTGGGATCATTAGACCTATGGTGTGCTGTGGTGCTGAGTGTCCTGGACTAAGGTCAAGCAGAGGGGAGGGCTAGAGAGTCTCTGACTAAGTTGCATAGGTTGGCCTGCCTGTGTATCATTGGCTGTATGGACACTGCGCCAACGGCAGCCATGGAGATCATTCTTGGATTTCCCCCTATTGACTTTTTTGTCATGGGAGGCACGTAAAGCAGCTTACAGACTGCAGAGTGGTGGCTGGCGGCCCTCTATTTATGGGCGTGCTAGAATCACAGACAAGATCTTTGACTCAATCTTGTTGATGGGGATGTATCAGATGGTTAAACGGCACATAGTGTCTAGACTCTTTGATGTATGTCAACTTGGCCTTTGAGGGGAGAGATTGTGTGTTGGAAAAACCTGGAGACATAGTATGGTATACAGATGGATCCAAGACAAAGTCAGGTACTGGTGCTGGGGTATACGGTCTGAGACCGGGGTTAAAGAAAGTAATTACCCTGGGACATCATTCAACAGTATTTCAGGCTGAATTGATGGCCATTAATGACTGTGTTCGGGAGAACTTGGATCGGGGCTTCAAAAAGGCACGTATTCATATTCATACTGATAGTCAAGCAGCAATAAAAGCACTTGCGGGTGCTATAATACAGTAAAATCTGGTCTGGGAGTGTTGATCTGGTCTGGGAGTGTTGGAAGAACCTTGACGTTTTGTCCCGGGATAACTGGATAACTCTTCACTGGGTTTCGGGGCATAGGGGAGTTGAGGGTAATGATTAGGCAGACCGACTGGCGGGACTTGAATCTGCATCTGAGTTTATCGGACTTCAGGGATTTCTCTATCGTTGGCCAGGTCCGCTATTAATGGATGGATTACATGTCAATGCCAGGTAAGATGTGACAACCATCATGGGCATTCCCATAGTAAACGTCTCGTAAGCAAAGTTCCTTCTGGAGGAATCAAAGGGCCAGCAGATGTTCTGGGCAGAGCACAACTCAGGAGGATCATGGGGTTCATAACAGGGCACTGTGGTCTGAGAGTGCACATAAACAGGATAGGTGTATACCACAGAGAAACCGTGTATAGATTGTGCAGGAAGGAGGAGGAAACTGCAGGTCACATAATTTATGATTGTGAGGCTCTTGCTAGTAAGAGGCTAGGTGTTTTTGGTTTCCAAGACCCTAGGGATCTTCAGCAGAGTGAGCTAGTCAGTGGATTGTTGGAACTTATTAAGGGCACCAATCTGCTGAACTAGGAATTTTAAGAGGTAAGTTGCACACTAGGTCGTTCGATCGCAGTGCCTGGGATTGAACTATCCCTTCCTCTAGTAAATAATCTAATCTATGTGAATGATGTTGTTCTTATCAGACTCAAGGCCCTCTTTAAAACGTTTGAACCATTCAGAAGTCCTTGATTTGCTTAAAGCTTCATCTCCAAATGCTTGAACCAACATTTAATAGGTTTCAGTAGCAGTTTTGTTAAATTTACAACAAAATGTAATACAAATTTTTTGCTCTTGGGCCCGCGCCATCACAGAAATTACAAAATGTTCAAAACTCTATTATCAACAAACGGTTAGTGCTCGGCTGTACATATCTCTGCAGTGATGCAGCATGGCTCTCTTTTGAACAGAGGATGACTCACAGTACACCTTGTGGCGGGACTTTGTACTATAATTCATTCCTGAATTTCATTGAGATTCCTGGAACTTTTGAGTAGGACCTCGTACATGCCTCATTAGAAGTTGTTACACTTATTCTGCAATTGGTCGTAGATAAAATAGCACCTATTGTATCATCACCATTGATATTTTTTCGTATCATATTATTTATTGTTTTTACATGGTGTTTTTATACCTGAAAAAGTATTGAACCTTTTTTGCAATTGTTAATGAATGACAACTGTAAATATTGTATTAGGTGTGGAGTTTTCCGCTTTATTGTACAGGATGGACGTTGATAATTCTCTATATTTTTGAAAATAAAATATGGGAGGTGGAAATTTTGGAGTGGAAACTACCACTACTGATAGGGTTTATTTTTGCAGTGGGTAATTTCATACATCTAGGCACTTTTCAAGTTAAAAAATATTTGTTTTTTGTAAATTAGTTCATGAATGAATTTTGTGCTTAAAGACTTAATTTTTATTAATGTTTGTTTTATTTATTAAAGGTGCTAACAAGTCTACTTTTTTAGTGAGAGTAAATGGGGTAGGCTATGCATGAGTGCATAACAACTGCGATTTTCAGAAAATATTTTACAATATGGAGTAAGTGGGCTTGGAATTTCCAAGTTTAAAGTAGTGTTGGCAATGCCATATTTAAGGTAGCATTTATAATAGCATTGGGATTGCCAAATAGGTAATTAATAGCCTTAGCAGTTGTAAAGTGTATGTAATAATTGTTTTTACATTTAAGATCTATAAATACAGTAGACTTATGAATATCTGTGACTTCAGCATAACCATCCATTTGTTGGCTGGAGTAATCCTTATTAGAAAATGCATGTGTAGCGTACAGAATGTATATTGTTATGCCTCCAGAGGGTATGTTGTCTGAAGAATGTATATTGTTATGTATTGTATATTGTCAGGTATACCCTGTTTACTGTACTATTTCATACTGTAATATGAAGGTGTCAACAGAAATAAATAGTGGTCACAAAACCACTCACTTCCTTCAAGTGACAGTTTGCATACACAGTACATGCAAATAAGCATTTCATTGTTTATGTATTCACACATTGTTAGAATTACTCTGGCAAGAGGTTACTGTAGTGTAATATATATTTATGTATATAACATTTTTTGTCCACTACATGAAGTTGAATGTATTTTAAAGTAATTTTGATTGATTTAAATACAGCATAGTACTGTATTTTAGTATTTTTGTTTATTTTAATAAAGTTTTTTTGCTCATTTTTCATCCTAACTTTTGTTCTGAAATTACCCTGGGCCGAAGGGTGATGAATAAACGTGGTTCAATTGTACTGAATTTATTGAAAACCGAAGATAAATTTAATTTTGGACAATCCTTACTGAGATACTTTTGCATCTCATTAAAAAAAAATGTTTACTCAAATTCTTTTGTGTTAAATTAACAATGGACGACGTAGCATCATCCATTGTTCAAATTTATTATATAATTTTTTTAAATTTTTATTATTAAAGTTTTAATTAATAATATTTTTTTTGCAGGTAGTGGTACATTATGGCAATGTATATGGCTTAGTTTTTAGAGGATCTGATTATCTGATATTTCCTTTCCTAAAAAAAAGTAAAATAACAGCTATAAGTTCTTCAAAATGCTTTACTTTTACCAGTAAGTATATTCTCCTTTTAAAATGTTATAATTTCAAAATTTTAGTTTTTAGCAATATAATATTACCAGTGCGTAACTATAGTATGTGGTGGATAGATAGTCAATGCAGTATAAGAAGTGTTGTCAATGCAGTCAGTGCCAACAATAAGAAGAATTATGTGTGTTCCGCAGAAATACACACACATACACACACACACACATGCACACACGTACACATGCACACATGAACACACACACACACACACACACACACACACACACACACACACACACACACACACACACACACACACACACACACACACACACACACACACACAGATGAAAAAGAGCTTCTACAATCCTTCTGTATAATGTAGACATTTTTGACACTACAGCCAAGTATAGTGGAACCTCGCTAGTCCAAACTAATTGGAACTGAGGTCTGTTTGAATTAAGCAGGTAATAAGATGTGTTTATGAAGATAACAAGTTAACTGGAACATAGTGGTTATAACAGGCAGAACTAATGTTGACAGGTGCAGTCACTCGTACAACCCGGCTACAATGAAACATTTACACCTGTGACTTATAGCAACTGTAACAAGACCATCAGTCCTTGCCCATTTCCTTACTTTCTCCGATTTATAGAATTAAAATTTGATCTTACAGTTTAGTTTCTGTCTTTTCTTGTTTCTCAGTTAAATGGTAGATTGCAAACTGATGGGAGTGATTTTATGTTTATTGTGCTATGCTGTCATGCAAGTTGTGTTTTTTGATTCACATAAGTGTTCTTAATTTTTGTTGTTTGATTAAACTTATCAGGCAAGCAATTCATAATTGTTTGTTAAAAGAAAATTTTTTTTTTTTTTTTTTTTTTTTTTTTTTTTTTTTTTTTTTTTTATTTAACATAATTACAACTAGGCAATAAAGCCTATCCAGCAATATACATTTAATAGTAATGTCACTGTTTGTTGAAGTAACACCCACTGATGGACTCCTGATGAACACACACTCTGTTCATGTGTGATTAGTTATACACTCTCACTGCAAAGTTCCAAAGGCTTCGTCCTTTTCAAGCGACGGATCTCGCCAGAGTTGTCTAATAAGCAAGCTATTTCCTTGTTATCGTGATGTATAAGTCTTTGCTTGTGTTTCTCTGCAAATCTTTTGATTTCTTCTGAGACAGTTTTCATCCTAAGGTCACTATGAAGACTGTCATTGCGAACTCTAACCACGGAGCCCTTACAATACTTCAGCAGGACTTTATTCTGGAAAGTTTGAATTACTTTTACATTTGTATTTTTTGTACAGCCCCACAGCTGGATTCCATAGGTCCACACTGGCTTCAGTATTTGCTTGTATAGAAACAGTTTATTTTGTAGGTCTAAATCTGAGTTTCTCCCTATCAACCAGTTAATTTTTCTAAATTGCATGTTTAATTCAACCTTTTTCTTTTTGACATGTTCTTTCCAGTGGAGCTTTGCATCCAGTGTCATCCCCAAGTATTTAGCAGAATTTTCTGGAGTTACTACATGGTTATTAATTATAAGTGGAATTGGGTTGATTTTTCTATTTGTAAAGTTGACATAGGTTGATTTGGATTCATTTAGTTTTAATCTCCATTTCTTCATCCAAATGCAAACTCTATCAACTGCTCTTTGAAGTTTATTCGATGCCTCTTCCACAGTATTTCCTGTCGCCAGAATTGTTGTGTCATCTGCAAAGGTTGCTGTGATTGTATCAACTTCTTGGGGAATGTCTCTAGTGTACAACAAGTAAAGTACGGGCCCAAGGACACTCCCTTGAGGCACTCCTGCTGATACATTCCTCAACTCAGAATACTCTCCATTATGTTTAACTCTGAAAAATCTCTCTGACAGGTAAGATTCCAGAATGTGATGAAATTGTTCCGGAAGATCACGCTGAAGTTTGAAGATTAATCCTTCGTGCCAGACCTTGTCAAATGCTTTGGCAACGTCTAGAAATATACTCGAACATATTTTATGCTTCTTCCAGGACTTTTTCTATTACATGTACAACTCGGTGTACTTGATCAATTGTAGAATGCCTGTCTCTGAAGCCAAACTGATGATTAGGAGTCAGTTTTCTTTCCACAATGACTGGTTTAAGACGTTTTAAAAGCAGTTTCTCAAAAATCTTTGACATTGTTGTTAGTAGTGAAATTGGTCGGTCGAAGTTTTGTCATTAGGATCTTTTCCTGGTTTAAGAATCATGATCACCTCGGCAATCTTCCATTGTCTTGGGACGTACTTTAATCTGAAAGTAGCGTTCACTAAGTGAAGAAGTTTTTTATGGCATTATTTGGCAATTCCTTTAGAACCTCCGCTGTGATAAGATCGTAACCTGGGGCTTTTTACCCTTAAGAGTTTTGATTTCATGAATAAGTTCTTTATGTGATACGTTATGAATTTCAGTATTCATCCTTATTTTTATTTGCTACAGGATCATTTGATTCTATAGTATTTTCATCGCCTGACTGTCTAGGAAAAGGTTTGAAAGTCTCAGCTAGGAGTTCAGCAAACAAATCTGCCTTTTCTCTATCACTCTTAGCCCATGTATTGTCATTTTTTCTGACTGGTGGCATTTGAACTTTTGGCCTTTTAATGAATCTTGTAGCCTTCCATATCTTGACTCCGTTGTCTCTATCTGCCGCAAAGACTTTCCAGATATTTAGCAACAGATTCATTTTTAATAATTTTTAGTAACTTTGTGAGTCTAGTGCTGAGTCGATTTAATTCAGATTTAAATTTAGGAGCTCGAACTTGCTGCCATTTTTTGCGCATTTTTCTTTTTTCATTAATTAAATCAAAACTTCAGGCAGGTAAGTAATGTTATTACTATATCTTTTAATTATCTGAGGTGTATTGTTCCATACTGCTTGCTGTATGTTATTAATAAACACATCAACTTCTTCCTCGAGCTGCACAGGTGTTTTAAGTGAGACATGTAGGTTAATAATCTCGTCCAGCTCTTCTCTAACGCCAATCCAGTTAGTTCTATTGCTGGATAATCTAGGAGGTTCTTCTCTTTGTATTATGTTCTGACTTATTGTTAAGATTACCGGAGAATGATCGGAGCCCAAATCAAAACTTTCACTGAGATTGATATAGTTACAAGATACACCCCTTACCACGAAAAAGTCAATTAAGTCCGGTATCTTTCTTGGATCTGATGGCCAATATGTTGGTTTACCAGTTGAGTGGAAGTCACATTTAAACTCCTTTCCTGCCTCATACAACTCTTTGCCTTTAGCAGTAGTAAGACGTGATCCCCAAAAGGTATTTTTGCATTGAAGTCACCTCCAAGAATGAAATGATTGCCTAATATGTTAAAAAGATGTATGTAGTCTATCTTCTTTAGATTATGTCTTGGTGGACAGTATATGGCTGATATATTAAAATTTTTGTTTTTAGTATGAACTTTAATGGTTGTCACTTGCATCGTTTTCAAGTTGTACTTTAGTTTCTTCATAGTGCTTGATACTATTTTTAACAATTACAGCAGAACCACCCCTTGCCTTATCAGCAGGATGATTTACATGATATACACTGTAACCATTAATTTTGAGATATGAATGTTTTGTAAAGTGTGTCTCTGAAATTAAACAGATATCTATTTGTTCACTAATCAGAAAAGGTTCCAAGTCCAGCTTATGCTGGAGAAGACCGTTAGAATTCCAAGTGACTATTTTTAACATTTTGATCATTGTTTACGGTGTAGCTTGAAGTTCATTTTTCCGTTTCCCATTGTTATTTTTGTTCTTGAGATTATTTTCTAGTTTATCAAGTCTATCGAAGAGCAACTTATTAGTATGCTTTTGCTCATTCAGTAGTTCTAAGATGGTTTTCATTGACGACTTGTTATCATTATCACTGTGTATAATTTGCGCATAAGTTTTCTTTTCTTTACTTTGCTCATTGCCATATCCAGCTACCGCATGCTGTAGATTACCGACGTTATTTTTATCCAACCTAGTACTTCTCGCTTTGTTTTGAAACTTTTCGGCGTTGTTTCTTCTCATTTGTAATGCTTTAGCCACCTCACATCCTCGATAGTTCGCGGATGTTCTCCGTTGCAGTTTACGCACCTTGGCTTACTTGTCCTATTCAATGTGCAGGCATTTGTCATATGTTTTCCTCCACACTTAACACATCTAGGATCTTTTCTACAGTAGCCTTGTGTATGGTTATAGCCCTGACAACGCTTACACTGGGGTATAAGTGTAGAATTTCGTCTTAGTGGTTCTATCTTGACGACAATATTTAAAATTGTTTTAATATTGTAAATATTTGCAACATTTTCTTTGTTGTCAAAGGTTAGCATAAAGAGTGGAAGGTTTCTTCTGTGAACTACACTGTCGCCTTGGTTGTTCTCTATTCTTTCCTTTTTATTATGTTGACAGCATCCTGTATCTTTAGACCTTTTTGCTGCAGGTCGTCTAGTATGTCCTCTTTAGTACATGTTCCATGTAGACCCCTTGCCATTACCTTAATGGGTCTTTCATTTTGTTTTCGTAAGTGTACCATTGCACTTTACTCTCATTCAATTTGTGAACCACTGTTCTGTAAGTGTCAGCATCTAGAGTGTTTATTTTCCAAACATTATTATTATAGGCAGTGATTTTGTACTTTATAACAGGAACAGACTGTAACAAGGTCTGTAAAGTAGCATACTCCGCAATACCAGTAATGTTTATTGGAGGAGGTTGTTTCTCTTTTTGGGATATCTGATCTTTCTGATAATTTTAGTTGATTGACATTATTCAAGGTGTTCTTATCGGTATTTTTGATAGTTCCGAGATGTTTCCGCTTTCCTCTTTTTATTTGGCCTTCTTTTTTTAAGGATCCAATCAGTCTCCTGAGCCAATTCCTCTTCATCTGTATGATATTTTGTCTCGGGCTGTAATATACTTCCACCTTCATGAGACTGTTCCTGCACTGCACCATCTCGCACAGTTTTTAATATTTCATTTTCAGATTGAAGATCAAACACAGCTTTCCTCAACTGTTCAACCAAGAGCTCTAGTTCACTCAATCTTACTTTAAGCTCCTTATTTTCTGATTCAAAAGAAAATCCTTTTGGACCACTAGTTCCTGGAGATCTTATTACCTTTTTACTTGTTAAAAAAGGATTTTCCACAAGCAATAGTTGGCCCCCCCCAGAATCCGTGGGGCCGGCCTCCGAAGAGGATGGATTAACCAGAGTTCCTGGTGTACCACCTGGGGTAATTACTTCCGTATGTTTTGTATCCATTGCTGATGATTGTTTTATTTTGAAGGCGGAATAGAGATCCGAAAAAGAGAAACAAGAGTAGATTAGAGACCCCTAGCCTTCGAAAACCTAACAGCATTGGTGTCGGAAAAAAGGCTTAGTACCCATTAGGAAAGAAGAAAGAAAAGGGATCTCATCCAAGACAAGTTGAAGTAAAATGAGATCCAGCTCAGGAAACCTCGGGTCCGCCAAACCCGAACTCACAAGGAGTGAGCCCCTGAGGTAAAAAGAAAAATTTGAGGTTTTTTAAAAAAAAAACGGCAAAGGCAAAAGTGAATCAAACTAAGATGATTTGGTGTCGGAAAAAGGAAAAAAAATCAAGCCAAAAATACTGGTTCAATATTGCATTACCTTCAAGAGTTTTGTCTTTGTGTCAGCGAAAAATGACTGATTTTGTTTGTGATCATACCACATCATTTGTGTATATTTATTAATAAATATTTGTTTGTATTTTTTTTGTAAATTATGTAATGTAAGGTGATGTTTTAAAGTGTTGTTCAGTTTAAATTTATTGTACAGTGATCTTACAGAAGTGATTCAATGTAGCATAGGTTTAAATGTTAATTTCTTTGTTCCCTCTCTGATACAACTACATCTGTTCTGCAAGTACCATAAGCCTACATGCATTAATTATATATGTTATCACTTTTATACAGTTAATACCATATTTAAATACGTAGTTACCTGTACCTTACATATTATTTACATTTATTGCACTTGTGAAAAGTGAAAATACAGAATAATACAAATTTTTCTTATTTACACAGACTCAGATCAAGACAGGCTGAATGAGATAAAGCAGTGGCTGAACTTAGTTTATGTACCTTCTCAGACAAGTTGTGAAGTAAATTGGCGAACATTAATCGATATTAAACCTGATGAAATATTTCAAATACATTGTCGAGTAAGTTCCATTAATAACTTGAAGAATTAGATATTAGCGTAGTTAAGAAAAAATATGGTCACAGTCACACAATTAGCAGGAGTCAGTATTATTTATGAATAGGTAGGGTCACAGAGTTTGCTGGAATTTTGATTAAATCCTAATAAAAAACTAAAGGAAATTTAATCGCTTTACAGAAAGAATCAAAAGTCTTGTACGTGTCATACAGCCCCTTAGTAGTTTTTGATGTGGATTCCTTTTATAAATTAACATTACTTTTATAGCAGTTATAATGAAGTAAAATCAGGTTATATTGATCAGTATAGCAGGTTTTACTGCTTACTACATGAAAAATGTGTTAGATATTTTATCTAAATGTGGCCTTTAGGCATATCAAGATAAAAGGACTTTTATATATAATTACGTTTCAATAGAATTGCAGTAACTGGGCAGCTATGCAATGCCACTTCATTCCGCTCAGCTCTGTTTCGCTTTCAGTGGCCGCACTTAAATTAAAAACAATAGGATAGGTTTTGAGTGTGTAGTCCAGTCTTAGTGCAACTCCGCTCCGCATTTGGTGACCACCCAGCCTTAATGTATCCAGAGTGTAACCTTATACACATTACAGTTACATTTACATACCTTTTGATTGAAAATATCCGATATTTGTAAGAAAAGTGATTTAAATTTTGAAGAAAAATGCATTAAAAAATTAATAAATTAAATTCATATAACTGCGATTTTATATTATCTCTTTTGTATCTTATATTTATACTAACCATTATTGTAGATAATTGAGTTGTCTATAAATATTATTAGAATGTTTGGTAGGCTAGCTTTTATGAACTGTATTTTCATCTAAAGTGTGTATACACTAGTGTACTATTTCTAATTCTTCTTACAATGGAAGCCCTATTAACCAAATCCCATGGGATCGGACCCCTAGTTGGATAACGAAAAAGTTTATTAAACCGAAAATATTTTCCTTCAAAGTTTGTCCACTTATAGACGTAACCTCAGTCCATTATCGACTAATTTATTTGTACAACGTAGTTGGACTTTTTCTGATTCATTTTTTATGCAGTTATAATCTTGAAAGGTTTTCTTATTTCGGCACCAGTCTAACTGTTGTTATCCCGAGACTGACTCAGCTCTGATCTATTAGTTAGATAAGCCGTTATCTAACTGTTCCATTACAATTTTTGTTTGAGTGCGCTCATTTTATATTAAAAAAACCCTCAGGTTAAATATTTAAAACTTAAAACTGTAGGCCTTACAATACTTACAGCAATCCTGGTGCAATAACAGGAAGAGAACAACTAATTAAGGATGAGCATCAGTAGTTTATGTTTTTAGGTCAGTGTTTAATATTCTTAACATCTGTGATAGGTAGTTGATGTTTTTTTATATATCAGTAGTTGACAATTGATGTTTTTTTTAGATTTCTTCCATACAGTATGTCACTTTTACAGATTTTAAGTGTTTTTTAATAAAGGTGAATCAATGCAAAGTGTTTGTAACAATTTTAATGTCAGTAAAATCATAAATGAATGAAAAAACACCTTAAGTTGTACTAAATAGGCCAAATCAGTACAGTACACAATACAGAACTCTTAAAATTCATTTATACTGCCTTATGTGTGCAGCCAATTGGCCCTATTGTCATTTATTTGCTTCATAGTTCTTTGGTCAATTTTTAGTTTGGCCTAGGGAGTGGTCCTGAAATGGCCAGACTAGAGGGAGTCTACTATATCATGTAAAATAGTATTACTGCAATAATATGTGTATTATTATTACATTGTGTGACGTTATTAATACTTTGTGAAACATGTTAGATTACTACATGGTCTCTGAAGGATTGAACAGACTTTATGCAAAAAAAAAAAAAAAAAAACAAGTACAACTTAGCACTGTAGTTCTCTTGTAGCAAGTTCAAGAGAAATTGATCAGTCGTTTTATTTCAGAACATAGGCCTTTATAGCAGTCAAAAAGTCATAATGTATGTGAGTTTCCTCAAAGCATATTTTGTAAAGGGGTTAATGTTTGTATAAACAAAGAAGTAAATAAACAGAAACTTTGATATGTGTCATAAGAGAATTCACATTTGTATGGTAGCGCTAAGAAATAAGAGGTATAACGAATTATGATTTGAAATAGAAAATTAATACTTGGCCTTTTTTTAATGGCAGATCGAGATAAGAGAAGATTTGAAGACACTATGTATACTAGAATTGGACCTCATAGAGTGGGCTTCCAGTTACCTGGGTCACTTTTCACTTTCTGGGTTTATCACAAATTCAGTGATGCAGTAGTTTACAATTGATAATATTTTATATTCCATTATGTCTTTACCTTTACAAGTACATATAGTCTAACACACACTTACACTTGCAACACTACACTTACGACTTTAACACTTTACACTCACACTTACATTTAGGGAGGTGATAATAGACTCAATGTGCTTTTTGCCTTAAAATAAATAAATAAATAATAATACAAGTACATATTTCTTTGATACTGCACTATTTTAAATGTGAACACAGTTTATCGTCTATATACACATTGGTTTCAGTGAAAGCATGTGCAAAAACCTTGAAGTCCTTTCTTTAGGTTAAAGGAGTAAAGGTTATGACAGTAACTGGTGTGTGGTGTGAAACCTATGACCTTGATGTGTGCAGTTCAGAGACGCAGCAGACTGAGCCACCTCAACACCACTCTGGAGATATCCAGAGGCTCGGAAGACCTTCAGTTATAAGAAATGAAATCACTTAAAATAAGTATTTTTGTTCAACAGGTAGAAGGAAGAACCCTTTGTTCTGACACGGAGAAACTGATATTACATGTAAGTGATGGCACTACTTGCCCACTCAGATTATATAAAATACCTCTTAATAAGAACATGACAACGGAAGAGGCTGGACACTTCTTATCTCGACTGAAAGTTGTTGATGTTATTGTAGAAAAGCCCAGCGAAACTACTCTAAAACTACAAGTAAGCTGCAGTTGCTTTTTTTTATTTTACAGTAATAATTAATTGTATTTTTTAATTTTTGCTACAACAAATTTGTTTTTTTTTCAGAAAGGAGATGTCATTGTCTTGGGTCCAATAAAGTTAACTCAGTGTGAAATAGTAGACCGAAATGATCCAAATTGTTATAAAATGAATTTACTAGATAAGGGAGAACAAGGAAATGTCAAAATACTAAACAGTGTTGATCCAGCTGTTAAAGCTATTAAAAAGTAGGTAACGTAAATAAAACTCATTTAATGTATGACTTTATCTTTTATTAGCAGTCTCACTCTAATCCAGTGTTACTAGGAACTAATTTTGTAAATAATGAAATTTTCAAGGACACTTTGTACACTCTATTAACAACATTATTAACAACATATATTAACAACATTATGTAACAACCATCAACATAGAGATATTTATTTAAAATGATTGAAACAAATGATATAGTCAGTATTACTTTCTTAGTTTTATATAGTTTGTTGTTGTTATATATTTGGTTTTATATAATTGCTCACTGGACCCAGAATTGTGTCTTCTATAGTTTTGAGAAAAAAAGGTTACACTATAATTAGATTTACAAAAACACATTTTTTTATTTTTTTTTGATGTAAATTAACGTTATGGCAGTATGCAAATAATTGACAATATAGTAATAATAGAGAATTAAGTTCTAAACAAAATTTTCCTTCATTAATGAAATTAAACTTTAATTTCATATTTTTTTGTTTTTTTGCTAACGTTATTGTTAACAATTTTCTCAAACTTTAATTCTCTACTAATTAAGTAAACTTATATACTGCTAAAAATATAAATTGATTGAGTAGTGATTTAATAAAATTGTTTTACATCTTTTTTTTAAACTAAAAAAGTATTTGTTATCTAAAATTTTTGGTGGTAATATTTCTCCTTTCTTCTTAAATATATTGAATATACAATTGTGGGACATGTTTTGTTAAATTTGTGATGTCAAAAACCTAAAAATTAAAATTTTATAAAATTATTAGCATTTTAAACTTTTAAATTTCAATGAAAATATTAAAATAAAACGTGGTACCGACATTATTGTATATAGTACTGAATAATTAATATTGATATACTGCAATGAATTATGTATAAATATAGTGTGTACATAGTCTGAATATACTGTACTCTATTGTACTTTACATAAAAATAAGGAAGACAGTTTTTAACTTAATTATATAAACTATTTTAAAATTTTTTCAATGCACACAAGAAACAAACTACAGGAGATCATTAAAGACACATATGTATACCAAACTTTATACAATTGGCAAGTTCATTTTAGAAAATTATAATAATATTCTGTAGACTGAAGCACTAAAATACATTGTTGTGAAGGTTGTTTCACTGGGTTAGTGGGAATTGAAAATCTTGTGATGTTTGTTCTCTGAGAGCATTACTTTCACATGAAGAGATAACTGATGTAATAATAAAAACCAATGAGAACTTCCACTTGATTCTTAATTCATTCTTATTGAGTGAGGATAGTAAAATGTGCCCACTCTTAGTGTCAGTCAACTCTATTCATTTGTCAAGATTGTATAACTCTACAACTCGATACAGTATACAACACTGTACAGCAGACAACTCTATACAGCATGGTTTCTGTGTTAGACCGATAACAGTACCGAACACACTTTAGTTTCAAACAATTTTGGCTTGTGTCTAGTAAAACTAACTTGCTTTCACATCATTGTTGTTATGCTACAGATATTATATCAAAATTTGGTGTAGGATTCACCATTTACTTACTGTTGAGCAAAATTTACAAAAATCTTTTGGTTACATCTGTAAAGAAACAAACATTTTTCACACTTTTGAAGAAAATCATGAAAATTCAAAATGCAGCTCTAACCTTAGGAAGTATTAGAGCTAGATAGAAATTTTGTTTTGGTCTCAAATTGTATATACTCTACTCTAGTTTAAAAAAGGTATTAATAATTTTTCTTTGTCAGACCAGGAGCTTTTTTTAAAAAAATCGGGTCATCTGAAAATTTAGTGCTTTTTTTTAAGATAGTGGCACCTGCGGAGCTGGGGAATTCAAAAACTTGGATTTTTCAACTGTTTACCAATCTATACAACATATAAACAATTGGAATTACCCTAATTAATGTAACCATTTATGACAGTTTCACTGGACTTGAGTTTTTATACCCAAGAATGAAGAGTATTACAAGGGAAAAGAAGAAACTAGAAACTAGGTATTAGGGAAATGCAAGTGGGAAGGAAAGCATTAAGTATAGTCTAGATGAAATGGCCTAGCAAAATGTGTGAAGAACTTTGGAATCAAGGCTAACAAAATTACAACAGGATGTGAACAAGAGAAAATCCTTTTTTTGAAAAAGATCACACCGGTTCCCATTATTTTAACAACAGTCACAGGTTTAGCCTGTCAAATGCTACAATCTTTAGATTATTTCTTCAACTGAATGTTCCCTTGTTATCAATCAAACTTGCTGACTAATTAAATACTGTTTTATTTCTGTGATACACATGCTGACAGTATAAGCAATCCTCATGCTCTAGCACTTAGTTCTGGTTTTACGGGTCACTTGCTCATTACATAAACCCAGATCAGGAATGGAATGTAAAGCTAGCACAGCTTGTCCTAACCTATCACTATTCAAGTCTATTTACTAGGTTTATGAAGGGACTGAGATATTCATGTTCTTAGCTATCAGTTTTTAATAAAAAAATATCACTATTTTTAGTTATTATTGATTACAAATATATAGTTACAATATTATAATGTACTGTATTATCTTTGAATATAGAATATGGGTTGAAAGAATTTTGGGTATAGTTTGTGTTAAATTTAAATACCTTACATCCTTAGTTTGTTATAGTGCATTAAACTATCTTATGTTTCATAAATTACTTTAATCATTATTATAATTATATTTTTATTTTATACTAGCTGTAACCTGCCATGCGTTGCTGTAACTTAAACTGGTTCAATTTAACAGTGCATTCAGAAATATTGAAATAGAATCTTAAAACTGGAAATCGTAAATGAATTGTAAATAGGAAACATTGAAATGGAGCCTTAAAATATTTCCATTTCATGCTTACAATACAGTGTGTGTTGCTTTTTACGTCCAACAGATGGCACGGTTTTTTTAAAGAAAAGCAACATTTTGTGAAAATTTCAAACAATCGGTGAAGAATTTTCGGAATTCACATTTTTATTTATATAGATTGTTGTGCAGTAAGGAAAGAACACCATATTTATTATTATTTTTCATTTTATATATTTAATGTCTATAAAGTAAACCTTAAGTTTTAATACTTTTATAAAGTTATAAACATATTTTTAACCGTTTTTAATATATGTTGTGCAATAAGAAATAAAACCATCAGTTTTAAATATTATGAAGTAAACAAAGAAACACAGGTGAGAGCTTACGGTGAGCTATATAGTTCTGGGTTGTACCATGGGGCAATATTTACAGCTTTTTACATGGAAAACATTTCTTGTTATTTAATTTCATTTCTAGAAACTTGTCTAATGTTTTTTATAAATAAATAATAAAAGAATGTCATGTTTGGGCCATAAAAATGAATTAGTTATAATTTAGTAACAAATCGATGCAATAACTACCTGGATCCGTAACACCATACAGTTTTATGTTTAAAAGTATAATTTACATAGAAAATAATTTAATTCTGAAGTTTATTTTCTGTTTTGTAGAAGGGTTGTACTTATATGGGTTGTATTGTATTTGCTATAAATACCAACCCATTCTTTTATCTGTCAGATTGTGTTAAGATCCAATACATCAAATGCTATAGCTATAGCAAACAGGTTAATGAATGGTTTGTCTAGGTAGTGACTGAACAGTTATGTTTATTAATTAAATATTAAAAGAAATATTTGTTTCCTTGCAGGAGGCTTATTAATAAAGATGATAGAATGTTGCTTCCTACTTCAGTAGTTCAAAGTACTGACGAAAAGGTAATTTCTAACTTAATACTTCAAAGTAACCAAAAGGATGGTGTCAGAGAAAAAAGGAAATTATTTTATGTAAATGATAACATTGACCATACGGAATCAAAAAGAAAAAAAAGTGATTTGTCTGAATTAGTTGATTTTATAAATGAGAACAAGGTAGAAGAGGAGCCTTCAAATGAAGTTAGAATAAAGTCACCGTTTGAAGATGAAATGTTTAATTTTATAAAGACCGGAACTACTGATGTTTATTCAGAAAAACTTAATCCCGATCCAAGTACAGCAAAGCAATTGGGCAATTTAAAAAAGAAAAATGTAGAAAATAAAATTCAAACTGTGGCTGAATTTCATGAAAGTACTCAACTGTCTTTAGAAAAATCTGCGGAAACGGAAATATCAGATAAAGCCACACTGATAAATGAATTAAAAACAAAACGAATAGACACAATGTCACAGGAAAGTGTAGATAAATATTTTGAAGAGTTGACTTCAGTGATCACTAAGAAGTATGTGTTGCCCAGGAATAAGCAGTCCGGTCCAGGATCCGATGCTGTAAAAGCTGTTCCAAAAGAAAATCTGAAAACAAGCCCTCTAAACAGTAACAATCTGAAGGTTAGTGCATATAATTTTTTAAAAATTCATAGTCCAATTTTATAATAAATTTAAATAATTTTATTATCTTAAATATCTATTTAAAACATAGTTATTATTTTTTTTAAATTTATTGGTTTCCATCCTATGACTAGTTAAACTTCTACCTAAAACAAATATCTAAAAATGTATTGCTTACATTTTTTATTATCTCGTAAAGATTTTTATAACAAGTGTATCCTCCAAGTTGAAATTAACGTTTATATTATGATGGCATTAACACTCACTGTAATTAAATTAATATATTTCCAATTTCTAAAAGAAAATCCAAAGCAACATTCATATTTTGTGAGAAAAATACAAACATCTAATAATTCATATTTTATGTAATATTCTTTACATCACTTTATTCGAGTTTTATATTCCCTGCTTCTAGTCTAAAAATTATTGGTTGAATATTTTGTTCAATAATGCTCACAGACGAAATGGTTTACTGTGTACTCAAAATATAGTAAGCTAGTTAAAATTCACTTCATTTTTGTAGTACTAATTAAATAATTCGGCATGTTTTCAAGTAAATACTGTTTTTTTAAATGGCTACTGAAGTGCAGTGGTCACTGTGTAGTATTTGGCTCTCTTCATCTGTTGCCTTCCTATGGACATCTTATGCAAGCAGCTTGAGTGTCTTCATCTATTGACTTGTTGTGGATACTGTTAATCAAGCAGCATGAGTGTAATCTATTGCCTTGCTATGGCCACTGTTACTCAAGCAGCTAAGTGTGTTCATCTATTGCCTTGCTATGGGCACTATAATTCAAGCAGTTGAGTATCTCCATCTGTTGTGCTATGGACATTATTACTGAAGCAGCTGAGTGTCTCCATCCGTTGCTGTGCTATGGACATTATTACTGAAGCAGCTGAGTGTCTCCATCTGATGCTGTGCTATGGACATTATTACTGAAGCAGCTGAGTGTCTCCATCTGTTGCTGTGCTATGGACATTATTACTGAAGCAGCTGAGTGTCTCCATTTGTTTCCATGCTATGGACATTATTACTGAAGCAGCTGAGTGTTTCCATCTGTTGCTGTGCTATGGACATTATTACTCAAGCAGCTGTGTGTATCCATCTGTTGCTGTGCTATGGACATTATTACTGAAGCAGCTGAGTGTCTCCATCTGTTGCTGTGCTATGGACATTATTACTCAAGCAGCTGAGTGTCTCCATTTGTTTCTGTGCTATGGACATTATTACTCAAGCAGCTGAGTGTCTCCATTTGTTTCCGTGCTATGGACATTATTACTGAAGCAGCTGAGTGTTTCCATCTGTTGCTGTTTTATGGACATTATTACTGAAGCAGCTGAGTGTCTCCATTGGTTGTCATGCTATGGACATTATTACTCAAGCAGCTGAGTGTCTCCATCTGTTGTCATGCTATGGACATTATTACTGAAGCAGCTGAGTGTTTCCATCTGTTGCTGTGCTATGGACATTATTACTCAAGCTGCTGAGTGTATCCATTTGTTGCTGTGCTATGGACATTATTACTGAAGCAGCTGAGTGTCACCATCTGTTGTCATGCTATGGACATTATTACTGAAGCAGCTGATTGTTTCCATCTGTTGCTGTGCTATGGACATTATTACTGAAGCAGCTGAGTGTCTCCATCTGTTGCTGTGCTATGGACATTATTACTGAAGCAACTGAGTGTCTCCATCTGTTGCTGTGCTATGGACATTATTACTGAAGCAGCTGAGTTTTCCATCTGTTGCTGTGCTATGGACATTATTACTGAAGCAGCTGAGTGTCTCCATCTGTTGCTGTGCTATGGACATTTGTCTCCATCTGTTGCTGTGCTATGGACATTATTACTCAAGCAGCTGAGTGTTTCCATTTGTTTCCGTGCTATGGACATTATTACTGAAGCAGCTGAGTGTTTCCACCTGTTGCTGTTCTATGGACATTATTACTGAAGCAGCTGAGTGTCACCATCTGTTGCTGTGCTATGGACATTATTACTGAAGCAGCTGAGTGTCACCATCTGTTGTCATGCTATGGACATTATTACTCAAGCAGCTGAGTGTCTCCATTTGTTCCTGTGCTATGGACACTGTTACTTAAGTAGCTGAGTGTCTCAGAAATGGTTTAAAATATTACTTGTATTTTTAAATAACAGAATGTCTTAAAACATGTTCATATAATGCATTTGAATGTTGATGAATGATTTTGTTAATTTTCCTAAAATATTCGTTTTGATTTTTTGTTTAGAATAATCCAGAGATCCTTACGTTGCAGTTGTCTTCCTCATCATCATCTTCTGACTCAAGTTTGGTTGTGATGGATGTTAAAGCTGAAGCGTCTAAAAAGCTCTTAGATAAACCTCAAAATTGTATTAGCAACGACAAAGATAATGTAGAAAATTCTTCAGAACAGAAAGTAGTGTACATTAAACTTGTTAAACTTCCTCCAGGTCAAAAAGGTCAAGTAGTAATGAAAGACGACATGGTGTTAGTCGAAATTGGTGACAAAGGTTTTGTAAATGATGCCGATCAGATCACATTGTTATCATTATGTGAAGCACAACTAAAGACAAACCGTAATGAAAATAGTAGTACAGATTCTAAAGAGGAAAACAACATTGCAAAAAGTAATAACAGCACGTTTGGGCAAGATATGTCAAAAATATGTGAAAATTTGGCTACATCACCTATAGATCAGTTTACATTAAAGAAATCAAAAATTAAAAATGTATGTGATAACTCTTTTAGAGGAATCATTAACACTGCAGGACATATGAAGCCGAGCTCGTCATGTCCAACTTTAAATAAATCCAATCATACAGAGATAAGTGCAGTTGATGTTGATATCTGTGATACTGTTATACAAGAAAACGTATCAGTGGTGTCATCTTCGGCAACAACAATTAAAAACAATAAAGACAAAGAAAGACATAATAAAGTTGAAGATCAGTTACCAAAGTCCTTAAATAGTGTGGTAAGTAATAAATTGTTATACTGTTGGGTTAGGATACCAAATTTACACTGTAGGGTAATAACACCAAATTTTCAAATAGAATTATGAAACACTTTTGATCTTACATTGCATCACAGTTGTAGTGAATTTTGTAGTAAGTACTAATATGTCTAATTTTAAGTATCTTATTGACACAAAGTTTAAAATGTACAAAAGATCGGGTAATAAGATCATCCACAAAAACTTAATTAAAACAGATATAGTTCTAAGCCCATATTTAAGGACACTGTAATTATTTTAAAACATGTATAACTTCATTAAGTTAGTAAAAACAGTATAATGCAGTAATCACTTGCTAACATGTAAGAGCAACATTGTGAGAGAACATAAGCAATGAAGTGCTTGTCTGTATTTGTTGTGTATATGTACATGTATGTACGTCCATAAGTCACACAGACGCCTACTTTAAGGAAGTGATTGGTTTTGTGATCATTGTTTGTGTATTCACATTTTCATAGTATACTCTTTATATCAAATTGAGGTATAACACCAAAAATAAAACTGCTTGATGTGTGTGCTTTATCAGTATCAGTTATATAGATAGATTTATCAGGCAATAACATGTTTTGGGTACTGGTGTGAAAAGAGACAAGACAAATAATACAGAATCATCGAAAAAGAATGGCGGGATTTCGACTGAGTTGAACTCAAGAAATATTAAACATAATTTAATGATATTACATTGACAATGTACAGGAAAAAAAAGTTTTTTTGATACCTTAGAAGTTTTCAATGTGACATCCATTTGTTGCTCTGCAGACATTTAATCTGTTGTCAGTTTCATGCCAAATGCGTCAAATCGTTTTTGGGGTTACAGGTATGATGTCGGCAGAGATGCGCTCTCGCAGATACACTGAATCATAAATTTTTTCAGCATAAACTGTGTTTTTAATATACCCCCAGAAAAATAAATCTAAAGGAATAAGGTCTGGACTTCTGGGGAGAGGGATCAGGAATAAGCACACCTCTGCGCAAAATCCAACCATTAGGAAATTTGGTGTTGAGGGCGTTTCGTTCAGCAAGTGAGGGGGAAATCCAACTTGCATAAAAATGACAAGTTTAATTGGTTGTTCAATTTGTTCAATCTGAAGGAACACAAACTATTCTAGCAAGTCCAGATATATTAATGCTCTAATTGTTCTTTCAGATGGCCCACAACTCGGTCATGGAATAATCTGCACCACACACTCACTTTTGGAGAGTTTTATGTACACCTGAATTTCTGTAGGCTGTTGTGATCTCCATATTAAACTGTTGTGAAACAAAAAATATGTGAATCATTGCTTCATTTGTAAAGAACACCTGATTTAAAAAAGTCAGATTGTAATCAGTGTCATTTAACATAAAAGAAGCAAATTCTTTTCGCTTAGATATGTTAATTTTATCTCGTGCCTGAGCTGAATTTTATAAGCATGGAGATGTAATCATTTGTGCAGTACATTTTGATTTTTTTTATTTGTAGAGTTAAAGCCTTGTTGCACTATTGATTTTTGTTCGGACTCGTAACACAAGACTGGCGGATGCATTCGACATTTTCTTCAGTGGTCAACATCGTAATGGCAGACTCGTCAGAGGTGATGCATCACTCTGAAACTTGTTCAGCACATGTCAAAAGTCATGCTGTTGTTCTATATCTTGTATCCAACAAAACTATCTCAATACAGTTAAAAAACAGTGAAAAAATTATTCCTGTAGGTTGTTTGCTTCAATGATTTTTTAATGACCCTGTATAAGATTCCTACTGCACAGGATTCTCTTCACAGGTTGCCATCGAATAAATTTTTGTATAGGCTATATTACAAAACTTCAACACATTAGACAAAGGATATCACAGACTGCTTTATTGTAATAGGTAACAATTACACATTCAGTAAGCTAGAAATGAAACGACTAACCCAGCAGGTTATGCCAGTCGGTTATGCCGTGTTCATCTCATTACTGCGCACTGTGGTGTGAAAGTACACATGAACAGGGTAGGTTTGTACTATGGAAAAACTGTATGTAGATTATGCAGTAAAAAGGAGGAAACTGCAGAAGACAAGTTATGATTGTGAGGCTCTTGCTAGCAGGAGGCTAAGGGACCTTCAGCAGGATGAGCTAATCAGTAGATTTTGGAACTCACTAAGGGCACCAATCTGCTGAACTAGTACTTCAGTTAGTTGCATAATAGGTCCATTGGTCACAGTGCCTGGGGTTTTATAATCCCTTTCTATAGTATATAATATAATATGCGATCTTCAGAGAAGGAAATTGTGTGATGTCATTAGCACATTATGGAAAAAATAGAAAAAAAAAATATATACATTAGCATATATAAGGTGTAATAGTTTAAAACTGGGTTTGTAATTTGAAAGTAACAATATTTACTGGCTACTTTGAAGGATTTACTTCGACTTACTCTCCATCAACTCCAAAGGTATTTCCTCTTTTCTAAGCATTCCTGAAAATTTTCTTTTGTAAAGGTGTTGCCTTTAAACACGCATTTACAATACATTTGTCTTGATGAGGGCAAATCTAAATTTGGTTCTCTCAGGGAAAATTCAAATTTAGGAAACATGTAGAATTTAGCCTGGACTGTATCATGGGAATATGATAAGATATTTCTGGTAAAAATTGTATGATGATAAAGGCAATATCTCATCATTTGTTTTACCTGACAGCAGGTGTTTTATTCTGCACTGAGGGATGCTAGTAATACCACTGTGTTGCTTGAGATTTGGCTGACAGCAGGTGTTTTTTTCTGCGCTGAGGGATGCCAGTAATACCACTGTGTTGCTTGAGGTTTGGCTGACAGCAGGTGTTTTTTTCTGCGCTGAGGGATGCCAGTAATACCACTGTGTTTCTTGAGATTTGGCTGACAGCAGGTGTTTTATTCTGCACTGAGGGATGCTAGTAATACCACTGTGTTGCTTCAGATTTGGCTGACAGCAGGTGTTTTATTCTGCACTGAGGGATGCTAGTAATACCACTGTGTTGCTTGAGATTTGGCTGACAGCAGGTGTTTTTTTCTGCGCTGAGGGATGCCAGTAGTACCACTGTGTTGCTTGAGATTTGGCTGACAGCAGGAGTTTTTTCTGCGCTGAGGGATGCCAGTAATACCACCGTGTTGCTTGAGATTTGGTTGACAGCAGGTGTTTTTTTCTGCCCTGAGGGATGCAGTAATACCACCGTGTTGCTTGAGATTTGACTGACAGCAGGTTTTTTTTCCTACACTGAGGGATGCCAGTAATACCACTGTGTTGCTTGAGATTTGGCTGACAGCAGGTATTTTTTCTGCACTGAGGGATGCCAGTAATACCACTGTGTTGCTTGAGATTTGGCTGACAGCATGTGTTTTTTTCTGCCCTGAGGGATGCCAGTAATACCACAGTGTTGCTTGAGATTTGGCTGACAGCAGGTGTTTTTTTCTGCGCTGAGGGATGCCAGTAATACCACTGTGTTGCTTGAGATTTGGCTGACAGCAGGTGTTTTTTTTCCGCACTGAGGGTTGCCAGTAATACCACTGTGTTGCTTGAGATTTGGCTGACAGCAGGTATTTTTTTCTGCACTAAAGGATGCCAGTAATACCACCGTGTTGCTTGAGATTTGGCTGACAGCAGGTGTTTTTTTCTGCACTGAGGGATGCCAGTAATACCACCTTGTTGCTTGAGATTTGGTTGACAACAGGTGTTTTTTTCTGCACTGTGTTGCTTGAGATTTGGCTGACAGCAGGTGTTTTTTTCTACATTGAGGGATGCCAGTAATACCACTGAGTTGCTTGAGATTTGGCTGACAGGAGGTGTTTTTTTCTGCACTGAGGGATGCCAGTAATACCACCGTGTTGCTTGAGATTTGGTTGACACAGAGGTGTTTTTTTCTGCACTGTGGGATGCCAGTAATTCCACTGTGTTGCTTGAAATTTGGCTGACAACAGGTGTTTTTTTCTGCATTGAGGGATGCCAGTAATACCACCTTGTTGCTTGAGATTTGGTTGACAGCAGGTGTTTTTTTCTGCACTGTGTTGCTTGAGATTTGGCTGACAGCAGGTGTTTTTTTCTACATTGAGGGATGCCAGTAATACCACTGAGTTGCTTGAGATTTGGCTGACAGGAGGTGTTTTTTTCTGCGCTGAGGGATGCCAGTAATACCACCGTGTTGCTTGAGATTTGGTTGACACAGAGGTGTTTTTTTCTGCACTGTGGGATGCCAGTAATACCACCGTGTTGCTTGAGATTTGGCTGACAGCAGGTGTTTTTTTTCTGCACTGAGGGTTGCCAGTAATACCACTGTGTTGCTTGAGATTTGGCTGACAGCAGGTGTTTTTTTCTGCACTGAGGGATGCCAGTAATACCAGTCAAATTGTGTTGCTTGAGATTTGTCTGACTTTGTCACAAATTTCAAACTTGTGGAGAACTTAATTGTCCTTCAATTGTTATGATTGTATCTTTGTTTTTGGAGTCAATATTACAAGTAGTATTGTGGAAGCATGTTCAGTTCTTCAATAATAATAGACTAAACTATGTATAAACTCAAATTTAGTTAATCTGAAATCTGTCTAATGGTCAGAGCACTGAATCATGATATTTTGCATAGTTTTTGAAGTGGAAAGCCATCCAAAAAAGTGTTTGTTTGTTGACTCTTGTGTGGTTATTATTGAATCTGTTGAACCGGATAACATTTGTCAGGTTTATATATTTATATCCTAAAAGGCTTTAAAGATTTTATAATTCTCTGAAAGAAACTGATTTCACAGTTTTAAAACAACATTTGTTCACATGATAATGTGTTATCCTTACTTACTTGTTACTTCTGTAAAGTGAGTTATAAATAATGCAGACGGATGGGAATGAGAATATAATGATGACGTTGCATCAGACTCGGGCCTGGGGCTTGATACTTGTAGAACATTCTTGAATAACTATATACTTTTCAACAAACAAGTAACAATCAATTTTAGTTATACAACTATATTTCTCATATTCGATTAAGAATTTGAAATTGTTCAGTTAACATGTATTGTTGTTAATACATTTTTCAAATTTTAACAAAAAGAATGAAACAAATGTAGAAAAATAAACTTTCAAATAGACTTTAATGATTGTACATATTTCTTTGACTTTTGTTTTAATTAGAACACTTGTCATTTTTAGTTGGTCTTTTTGATTTTTAGCTGTCTAGGGTTGCGTGTTTGCATTTTGGCTCAAAATTTGAAATTATAACCGGAACAAGCAAATTTTCTTTTTTAGCATATATAAATTTCTTATCACTTTGCAATTTAAAGCAATACTGTTGTTTAGTCTCTGCACCCTTGATATTAGAAGCGTTCTTGACAGATTGCTTTATCACTGTATTTTAATGTCTATGCAAACATTCACAAATGGCAGTAATATTTTTTTTACAGGAAAATTGGTTGTCTCAAAGTGACTGCTCAGTTTCCATAAAAGCCAAAGATTCATCGGCAGAACATTCTTCAAAAGAAAGTGAGTTGCTATGGCAAAAAACAATAATATTTAGTCACAAATATGCAGTCGATTCTTGATGGGTTTGAAAATTATTCTTAACCCATCAATTTTTAGTGACAGTATTGTTGACAATACTGTAATTATGTGTAATGGGAAATCATGGTATGTACTGAAAACAACTGACAATAAATTCAATAATGGGTGTATGACTAACCAATAAATGGTGGTACTCATTGTGCACATATGGCTTGCTGATCACAGTGTGATCCCCTTAACAACATTTTAACGATCATTTATTAGACTTTTTACTTAATTGGATTTTACTTTTACTACAATTTGGATGTTGTAATTTGACAGTTTATTTATACTTGTTTAAAAATTATAACTGATGCATGACAGGTTTCCCATGTATAACTGTAACCAGTATTATTGATTGTGCTATCTCAAAGCTTTCTTGCATTTGTGTTCCAGTTAATGATCTGCAGCTATTCATGGAAGAGGAAGATTTATTTCATGTAGTTGATATGACGTGTAAGCTGAATGTATTCGTTATGGACATTCAGCCGAACATTAAAGGTAAATTTTGCATTACAACACATGAAACATTTGGTTGCTCTCTTACTCTCTCGCGACCCAGACATTTTGTTTGAATACTTATGAACTACATTTGAGCAAAAATTAATAAAAATTGTTTTGAAAAATTTTGATTTTCAACAGTTTTTGATCAAAAGGGGTTTCAGAATTAAAAAGTGGTCATGAGGTATGGCTAAATCAAATCTAGATGCCATATTTCATCAAAATCAATTAATAAAACATTTTTTATAGGGGTTTTTGCGTCCTGGAAATGGATAGATTGAAAAAAATTGATGATTTTGATCACCAAACTTTCTTTATACTTCATGTAATGAGAAAGTAAAAAAATGCCAAATTCACATTTGTAGTGTGAAAACATGTAGTGTTACCGTTACTGCAGTTAACAACTGCAAATAAATATAGGCATTTCATTGAATTTTGATATAAAAAAGCTTCACAGTGCCATTTTATGAAGGAAAGAACATACTAACAGAAGTGCTATTATATGTAAGTATTTTAATCTACAATTTTTTTTGGACTTCAGTTTCTAACAACTCATTATGATTATGATCGTAAGACTAACTGTTCCAATTAAAGTGAGTCTGTCAATTAGATATGTTTATTGTATCTTGTTCCAACATTTTAAAATAACAAATTTTGTTTACAGATGAGCCCTTGGAATTAGTTAGTGGCTACTGTTTCTCTAGCTGCCATAAGTTGTACCTATTGTCCACTCTTCTGTGGTTGTCCGATATAAAAAGCATTCTTTGTCCCAAGTGCTATGAAGAAGGTAAAACCTATTTTATTTCAATTAATACTTATAAAATTATACTTCTTCGAGCTTGGACAGTTTTAAATCGACGGAATATTTTTACAGGTGAAATGAAAAAAGTTGAGCTGATATTTGCTGTGCAGCTAATGGTGATGGACCAAACTGGTAACCAGAATGTGTTATTCGTATTAAGGCAACACGCAGAACAGTTCTTTGGTAAGAAGTTATTTTGTAGGCATAATTACAGCTCTATAACTTTGTTATTGCTTAATTAATTCTGTCTTGTTTTGAAAAAGTAATGATATATTTTGATATTATTACTTAATAATGGAACATTCATGTTTATATTATTATGTGACATGTATTGTTATTTGAGTTTTTTTTAAATACCACGTTCTGATAATACAGGGTGGTCCACGGGAAACAGATGGTTTTGAAAAAATCACTGCTGAGTTAGTTCTAAACACAGATAATTTTTATTTATGCATAACTTAAGGTAAAGTTATACCATTTAAAAGGAAAATTATATTATTTCAATTTTTAAAAATTACATCATTCAAATGAATTGTGTCGAACACACATCTCTGGTCTTTCTCGAAAATTTGCTTCCACTCTGTCCAATAATTCTTCGTTGATTAGATCAGTTTGGTTTCTTATTGTAGCCTTCAATTCATCCAGAGTACATGGTTTTTCTTTGTAAACATGTGCCTTAAGGTAACTCCACAGGAAGAAATCACACATGAATAGGTCGGGTGAACGCGGAGGCCATGAAACATCATCAAACCCTGAGATCACTCGCTCTATGAACAACGCTCGAACTGTAGCCATAGAAGCTCGAGTCGTATGAGCAGTAGCTCCGTCTTGCTGGAACCATACGTGATCCATGTTGATTTCTCTTCTTTCAAGTTCTGGCCTAAAAAATGTCTTATCCTATTCACATATCGATTAGAAGTCACAGTTACAGAAATTTCTTTTTCTTCAAAGAAAAACGGTCCAAAAATCCCAAACTTTCCTACAGCGCACCAAACGGTCACTTTTGGACTGTTCAATGGTCTCTGCTGTAGCACATGAGGATTTTCCACAGCCCAATAACAATATTTCTGCTTATTAACAACCCCATTCAAATGGAAATCAGCTTCATCACTCATCAAGATTGTCAGTTCCACATAATCTTCAAACATGTTTAACTTTGTCTCAGCAAACTTGAAGTGTTCTTGATGATCGGCAGCATTTATCTTCTGTGCTACTATAATTTTATATAGGTGTGACCCTAATTCCTTGTGTAAGATACGCTTTACTGTGCTCATAGTCAGTCCAACTTTCGTATCAGAACAGCCGGGACTGCGCTGAATCACCTCTCTCACTCTGTCCAGAGTGAGTGTGGCCAGGTGATTTTTCATAACAGATCCCTTAGATCTAAATGTATTCACCCACCTTAAAATGGTGTTGGAACTCGGTATTTTGTCATGGCGCCCGGTAAGAAAGTGACGCATGAAGTTTCATGAAGTGACGGATTAAATTTCAACCACGGATTCACCACTTTTTACAAAAGTATTGTATATTTCGTCCATATTGGCATAATGGTGAATAAATAAATGGCATGAAATAGGGAGTTGAATGATGTCCCACGCGGGTCTCCCTCTCCACCAGTCGTCGAGTACAACGCGATTCAAAAACGTCCGTTTCCCGTGGATCACCCTGTATCCACGGGATACACCTTTAGATAGGTTATCACCTTTAGGATAGGTTTTTCTAACCTTGTTTGGCAAACCTAAAACCTAAAATCTTATAAACTAAATCATGAGCCTAAATTAAAGTACTAAAACTAAAAACAAGAGCACATGCTCATTCACTCAATGAGTGAGGAACCTTGAGTGATCAAATCATAACAAATAAAGCATAAGTTTAAGGTAAAATACTAAAACTGAAACTTACATGTTATCAGTAAAACCTCGTAACACAATTGGCAGCAGACACCAAAACCAGATTGGAGATGTGTGCAAGATAGAAACAAACTACTGATTGCATGACCATCAAGGAAGGGGGGGGACTGGGCTCTTGTAGTTTCACCAACCTTTGTAACAGTTTTAGGTTTGGCATGTGACAATGAGAATTTATGACACACTTGCAATGAGTTTTGTTCCATATACACAAATGATGACAAAAGTATAATAATGTCTTAAATATTTAAAAGTAATACTTTACTAGTCGTGATATCCCTAGTAAAGATTTGTTTACCATAATATAAATTAATTAATGAGGAATAAATGCACAAGAGTGCATTATAAGCAATCACTTGCCACTTGATTCTTAGAGATAGGCACAAGGTCTGTGTCAGCAATCTTTCCAAACTATGTCAGCAACTGATATTTGGATGATAAAGATACTTGGAACTGAGACAGTCGGAATCAAAATTCGGAATAATAATTCAAAATCAGAATCATTTGTTCATAATTGTTTAGTGCATTCCAACATCAACCAATCCAGATATGTGATCTGAAAATGTTATTCCGATTATAAACGATGTGCATGTGCGCATAATCATTTCACCTCTAAAATCTAAACCTAATAAAATAGTCTTTATTGCTTATTATTATCTGCACCTTAACTAAACAATAGTATACTTTTAAATTTTCATATAACAAATTATAAACTGTGCATGGATTTTTAAAATTTTTATGAACCGCAGTGCTGAATTCGTTACCGAATCTGAAGACTGTCATCATTTCTTATGTGATAATGTGAATACAATATCAAAATAATCAGATGAACACCATATATTCTTTAATATGAAATACTAGTTTAGAATTCTGTGCTTCTGATTCTGCATCCATATATGGTTTGAGTTAATGAAATCAATAATTGGAATGTTACGAATATTTTGATATTCGGTATCAGCAAATATTTTATTTTGAATCTACACATCAAACTATTCTGAACTATAAACAAAAACAATGGTTCAGTCAGTGATGTCTCCTTAAATGTTGACAATTTGTGTAAAGAAAGTTTAATTGTTGTAGGATTGATAATGTATGGTATTGTTTAGTGTATTACCATTAAAAAAAAAGATTGTCTTCTTAAAAATCTTTTTTGGAAGAGTTTCCATCAATTTTAGGATCATGAAAAAACAATGGACAATGCCTTTTGTATTGTTTCCGGTGTTATTTTACAATCTTATATTGAGGTTGATGGGACATAGTGAAACATATTTGTATAGAAAGTCAGGTTGTGTTACAGTGCCACTGAATAAAATGTAAAGATTTATTTCAGTGTTAGAAAACAAAAGAACGATGTTGCAAAAGCAGAATGCTACTTCTGACAGTTTCTTTCAGAACACAGTATGCTTGTTAGTGGTAGGCCTAGTTCCGATCATGCAAACGTACTGTTCTGCAAGATGTTTGCTGATAGCGAAACCACTAGAAAATATGCTTGTACTAATGGATAAACAACTACAGTACAAAATGTTAAAATTTTGTGTGATTAAAAAAAATTCAGTTTTTTATTCTTACATAGTTTATATGGTTAAGTGCTTGTTTAAAAATAGTATTTGTATAGGACTAGTTGTACATTTTAAAACAATATAGTCTATATTATTTTTCACTTATTTGATTTACTATATCTCATTTTGTTGTTTAAGAATCATTATGCTTCAAATAAATTGTATCACAAAAGATCTCCATATTTGTAAAAATCCAAAGCTTGCAAGTCAGGGTTTATTTGTTTATTTTTGTTACAGGGTGTACAGTAAAAGAATATCTCCAAAGCCAAAAGACAAGGACAAGAGTAATCAAAACACTTTCAAAATTAAAATATAATGGTAGTAAAACATTTGTGCCCTTAATAACTATGAGTGCTGTTGTTGTAGATAATCAAATGTTTCTTAAAGATACAAAATTAAAATCAGTATAAAAGAAAAACTTTATTATTGATTTGAAACCTGTTCAGATATATGCATCATTATAATTTATTTTCTGTCTTGGTGTGTCAGTGGACATTTTTTCCATTTTTGTCAATCCATCCAGATATGCAAATATTGTTTAAACATGATTGACTGTTTCTAAGAGTTTTCGTCAAATCTTTTACATTAAAGTATGTCTTAAGTAAATAGAAGTGTGTGCATTACATTGTAAATGTATGTTATGTACATTGTACATTTATAAATAAAATCAATAATAGGATATGTGTATGATTTTACAAGATTACAAAATTTATGTATATTATTTTATAATATTACAAATCTTGAGTTCAGTGTTCAGTTTATGCCTCTGCCAGCTTTCAAATTCATAAACACAACGTTACTAAAAACAAACTCTGAGGAGTCTTACAATTAAATTCTAAAGTCATAACATTTCATTTTGCTAAATAACTAATTGGATGTTTGATGTGTGGTGAAAGATATGAGTGAGGCGACAACAAAGTAAACTGATGAATTTAAATTTAGGCTGTTGTACTTAAAGTTGGTTTTAAAACAGTTGTAAATTTGTAATTATAAAAAAAAGTTTAAAAATTTTTTTGCATTAATTATGTCCTCAAGTCTGATGGTTAAAGCCAATGGCGGAATTTTGAATTCAGTATTAAAAAGTATTACTCACCAAGTTTTTAAAGTTTACAATTATGTTACCAGATAATGATTATTTTATTATTTTCTGTACACTGAATATTGTTGAATATTGAATAAAATGGATGTTATGCAGTTTCAAGTTGGTTTCTCAATTCATTTGACTGGAATCACCAAACTTCACAATGGCTTCCTCATTGTTGAGTTTTCTCCTTTTTTTTCCTATTATTTCTCGTCAAACATTTTGTAATAAATTGTTCGATTTTAAAAGAATAATTTATAATAAAGAATATACATACAATTTGTTAAGGACACTAAAACTAGTGTTTACTTAAAATTCATTAACAAGAATATCTTTTTCATCGCAAAACTGATTATTATATTATTTATTAATCTTTTTAAAATATTTGTTTCAAAAACCAGTGAAATAAAAACTTTAACAAAACTGTTTTTATTTTCCAAACTTATTTTTATAACTACCAGCCATAAACACATTAATTTTTTATCTTACTTAACCCATGCCACAACATAAATTATAAATTTTTTTTTTAGTCTGTTTTCATGTACTGGATGAGACTTACATGTCCCTGTCTATAATGTTTTCACCATTTGTTCAGATATCATTTCTCAGCAACAGGGAATCTTTGTTCTGTAGTTGATATCTAATTTTGAATTTAAAATTTTCTGTTGCCAACTTGGAATTAACAATTTTTCAAATTTGAATGCAATATTACGGCACATGATATATGACTTCTTTACAATACTGCCAGCTGTTTCCAAGTAGCTAATTCCAAAATAGTTTATCATATCGATGTGCTCTTTCTATGCAGGTCTTCATGTATTGCTTTAAAACCTATGCTGGTCATTGTTGTCTGATGGGTAACGTCAACTTTTTATAACATGTCAATCACTTATAACACGTGATTGCTGTTGTGATTATGTCACATGTTTTCTGGTTATGTTTTTGTATTAAAAAAAGACTGATTTTAAAGACCATTATTATTTCTGAAGATACAATAGAACCTCTTTAAATTGGCTTCCTTTAACTCAGATCTCTGAATAATCAAGCTCGAAATTTTTAGTATGTAAAGAAAAAATATGAACACAGAATATAGATATCTTTATTGATGATATTTTGTAAATACATTCCAAATATTCTTGGAAAATTTGTTGGAAACAAACATTGTTGGAAATTGTCTGTAATTTATTCCAGGAATTTGACAGAATTGGGGGAAGGGGCCCCATATTCTCCCGCCCCATCCTTATCAGATGCAATATTAACCCCTTGTGCAGACCTGTGTTTACTCAGAAACACCTAAAGAGCTACAGTTAGTTATGAAATTTTATACACACAAAAGATTGCGTTTTATACAGGAATTTTTTGAATATTTTTGTTATGGGTTGACCCATATTTTTGTAACCCATTTTCAAAATAAACTCATACTGTTATATACTTTAACAATGGTCAGTTAATTAGCTATTTTTTTTTTTTAACGTCCCACTATTGTGCACACGGGCTAATGCAGACGAAAGTTTATTAGCTATTGAATGGTGCTTGAGTCATACAAATCTGTTTAACCATTACACTTGCAGGTTTTACAGATTGTGCAAAGGTTTTTTTTAAACCACTGTGCAAATGCAAATGGTTTAACCAATTTTTGTGATTTAAACTCATTTGAATAGTTCATAAATTGATCTTTATTAGCGTATGTAAAAGTATGGATTCATTTTAAAAATTAGTTTTCATAAGCAGGTTTAAAAAATATGGGTTGACTCATAACCAGGAAGATTCATGCCTACAATTAAAAAATTCCTATGTACAATTCAATCTTTTACCTGGCTGTACAATTTCATAACTATAGATCAAGCCATTTCTGAGATACAAATTAAAAAAAAGAGATTTGCACAAGTGGTTTCCCCACACATTTTATGGGTTGAGTAAGGGTTCTTTCTGTGACTACTGCGGTTTGCGAACAGTTCAACCGATGTATGATGATGTGTTTTAAAAATCTGTATTAATTTGTCATGTTTCTAACTTGTTTTATTTAAAATATAGGAAATTTTCATTAAAAACTTTGTTATAATTTATTGATTTTCCTCACATTCTCTGGATCACCAAATTTTTGTTAACCCATATTGGCACCAGTCCCTATTAGTCTGGCTTAATAAGGTTAATGACTGTACCATTAATATATTGTGCTAAAGATTAAAAAAATTATCGATATTTATTGACCTGATAAGGATTTGTCAACATTGCTTGAGGCTGAGTAGGCTGCAGAAGTATCAGTTTATGTGTGGAGTAAAAAATAGAATTGAATGTTTTGAATGTTGATGTGTATCTACATTTCTGTACAAGATAGAGTGCACAAGGCAACAATAAATTGAACTCACAATTAATACAAGTTATGTATGTCTAACTGATTAGGAGACAGGATCACACTTTTCAAATAGAGTGAAAAAGACTTGGTGGACAAAGAAAAAAAAATTAAAGTTTCTTTAAGTGTTTGAAAGAAGATACAAAATAAATAATCTATTACTGCAAAACATGTTAATCCAGATATTTGTTTTGATAATTGTATTCAATTAGATTAGAAACACACAAACTGTGTGTGTGTGTGTGTGTGGAGTGGGGAGGGTTGTGTGTGTGTGATTTAGACTTGGAACAAAATTCAATTTTAGTAATTACTTGGATAAGTTTGTTAACCAGCAAAATGTTAACTGCCATTAAACAGTTTCAAAATGGCAGCAGTTTAAAATATTAAAATATCGTAACTTTTTATCTTAATTGTTTTTGAAAATATAATTTCACCATCGTAAAATCTTCTTAAAATAGCATTTTAAATTTACAAGATCTGTTGACATTAAACAAAAATAATGACAGTCAGAATTAATTTTTGTATTTTAGTTGTAATTTAAAAGTTTAATAAAAATGTGCCGATATTAATGTTGATTATAACGGTGAAAATATAATTTCAAAAAGAGTAAGATACTTTTGCAAAATCTGTTACGTCAGCGAGACTGCTGTGTGCATTGATTATTTTACTTATTTTAAAATGTCGACATATGAATCTGCATATAAGTAGCCTACAGCATAAGAACTACTATAAGTCATTTAGCTTTCGAACTATAATTTTGAGAAAACATACGTTTTAATCGGGTATTTAACAAGTTTTAATTTATTGTGTGCAATGCGCCATTTATTTTACAGTATTTTAACAGATTTTTCGAGTTGCATACGGCTGATGCATAACCAATTCAGTTTGACTTTGAATACGTTTTCGCTAAGAGGTGCAAGCACAGCCAGACTTTGCAGGCGGATACAATGTTTTGACAGACTGATGTCTTAATGCTCTTCCAGATGTATTTTCCGCTCGGTTTAACTCCCCCTCCTTACATACCCGATTGCTTTCTTTATTGGCGACGTTCACACACAATTGCTCTCGTCGATTGAATAATCTTAATACGGTCTTACAATGTTTCTGAAATGGAAAAACTGAACAGTACCTCGAACCTCGATGAACGATGGCTTTAAGCGGCAGTGCTGCAAGAATATTCCATAAACTTTCAATTATTTCAGCACAAAAAAAGTCTGATTTGAAAGCTGTAGACGAAGAACCAAGAAAATCGGTAGATTTTGGCCATATATAACGAATCGTACTGAAGACAGTGTAAAAACAGAAATGAAAATATTTAGTTGTGTGTGATTCGAAAATAACCTGTCAGAGGAATAAACAATAGTTTATAGTTCTTCCAGTGAAGAATGAGCTTTGGAGTGTCTTGAAATCCTAACTTCAAGATTACTTTGTAGGCCTACCCAGCAAATCCGTCCCAACAGTTTCAAAACCGTAGCGATTTCAAATAATCAAAAATTCATAACATTTTTATCTTTATACAAAGTCAACGTAGTAATCAGCGTTAAAATGTGCATAAATTAGCATTAATGTTTTTGCAATGACGATAAAATCGATTTTAACAAACGGCTTTAAATGAAGGCTACGTGCAGTGATTATTTATACTTACTCTCGTAACGTGAAAATTAGACCAATTTTTTATGATTTTTAAGAACACCATTTTTCGAGATATTCATTCCATTTGGATAGGTCCCTCAAGCAAAATTTAAGCATCATAACTATGTTTAATGTAACATCTCTCTCTCTCTCTCTCTTTACACACACACACACACACACACACAGAAACACATACACACAAACACACACACAAACATACATAGGCAATGCTCCTATTTGTATGTGTGTCCTCTATAGATGCAAAACATACTAAACCGGTTTCGTTGGAAATTTCAAGTTTGTTCTTTTTTTTTTAATACAGCTTTTGGCGAAAAGCACATGAAGGCTATTATCGCCGTCCAGCAAAATATCCTACATTGGTGGGTGGGGGAAAACTAAAACTAAACATTATTAATATTATACTAAACTAATGCTAAAACTATAACACTATACATACAAACTAAAACTAGATAACATTAAAAAAAATTATATATACATATTTACACTGTTATGCTGTTCAACAATACCATAGCTAGAGTAATTCAAATACATTTATACGACGTAAAAAATTAAGAACTTGGTCAATGACCGTTGAATCATCTTTTAAAATTGCTTCCATAGAGGAATCCAATCCACACATTTGACACATGCTTTTGAAACCATCACAATCCAGAAGTAAATGTTTGATTGTGGTGATATAACCACAAAACTGAGAAGTAGGTGGGTCCCTGCGCGCCATGAGAAATCCATGCGTCAACAGTGAATGTCAAATGCGAAGACGGGTAACAACCACCTCTTCCCTACTAACACGTATTGATGACCCCCAAGGACGAACAGTATTCTTAATTACCCTCAATTTGTTTTTACCCAAAGATACCCATTAATTTTTCAAAGCGAATGCAGATGTTTCGCTTGGCAAATAAAATCTGAACAAATAACATGTTGCGTGCTTGGCGGCAGCAGAGTAGCTTCCTTTGCCGCAATATCCGCTCAAGTGTTCCTAATTATCCCACTGTGACCACGTACCCAGCAAAATGTTGTTTTTACACCTCGTAGTTCAAGCCTATAGATGGAGCACAAGATATCTTGAACCAGAGGGTTTATTGAATACATGTTTTGTATAGCCTGCAGTGCACTTTTAGAATCGGAACACACTAGATAATGCACAAAATCGGATTCAACGGTGGAGTTCAGAGCTTTAAGGATGGCGAATAATTCAGCAGTAAAGGCACTACAGACTGAGGGTAATCCATATTTCTTGGTTTGGCCTGTTCTGTAAAAGGCACAACCGACGTTGTTCTCCAGTTTTGAACCATCGGTAAAAATAATTTCACTGAATGGGTAGCATTGAAGAACATGGTGAAACTCCTGGCGATACACAATATCGGGGGTGTTATGTTTTGGAAAAGATAGCAATGATGACTCAAAGGTTGGCATAGAGATACACCATGGAGGAATAAAACATTGAGTCCTTTCAAACACGGAGGGCAGCTCGATACCCAAGTTGTCAAAAACACCGGAAGACCTAATGCCAAGCGGAGCAGTAGCATGCGGACGAGATTCATATTGTCTGAGCAACAGATTATTGAAAATAATATTGTAAGCAGGGTGCCATGGCTTACATGATAAATTGCTTACGTAACTTACTTGCAACTGCTGTTTCCGTTGCGAGAGTGAAGGTTCACCAACTTCCGCAAGCATACTCACAACGGGACTAGAATGAAAAGCACCAGACGCAAGACGGATTGCAGAATGATGAACAGGATCTAGTATATTTAGTGCGGAAGGTCGCGCTGATGAATAAACAATGCTGCCGTAATCAATTCGAGAACGAATGACCGCACGATAAAACAGAAGCATACACGTCCTATCAGCGCCCCATCGAGAGCCACTAAGAACCTTCAACATATCAAGAATTTTGTTACACCGGGCTTTTAAATCGCGTAGGCTTTTAAATCGCGTGAAGGTTCCACGATAATCTTTCGTCGAATATTAGGCCCAGAAATCGAACAGATGGAGTAGCTTTATGCCATCCAGATATATCGAAGGTGACTGAATATGTCGACGGCGACTGAAGGCAATGCATTGAGTTTTGGCAGCAGAAAATTTAAAGCCTGTAGACCTCGTTCACGACTGCAATCTATTTATTACCAATTGAAGGGATCTTTCAGCTGTTACTATGTTTCTAGTGTTCACGTATATAGCAAAATCATCTACAAATAGCGAACATCGGACAGGGGACTGTACATTAGAGGTTATGCTTTTTATTGCAACTGCAAACAGGGTTACACTAAGTACACTCCCCTGTGGAACACCATTCTCTAATTGAAAACGATCCGACATCGTAGCTCCAAGTCGCACCATGAAATGCCTATCAAAAAGAAAATTATTAATGAAGGCAAGAATTCTGCCTTGTATTCCCCATGATTTTAAGGTATTGAGAATTCCATGTCATATGCTTTCTCTAGGTCGAAGAAAACAGCCACAAGCGTACGACGCAAGAGAAAAGCATTTTGGATTGCAGACTCTAATAAAACTAATTGATCCATAGAAGATCGTCCCTGTCTGAATCCGCACTGATCTTTGGATAGTAGGTTGTTTATTTCCAAGTACCACACGAGACGACGATTTGCCATTTTCTCTACCAGTTTGCAAAGAACGCTGGTAAGGGAAATAGGACGATAGCTACTTGGTTCAGTTTTATCTTTGCCTTGTTTAAGAAGAGGAATTACTACAGCTTCCAACCAAGCATCAGGAAAAGTATGCTCTACGAATATTCGATTGTATATGGCAAGAAGTGAAAGCCTGCCTGATGTTGGAAGATTTTTAATCATGGCGTATACAAGGTTATCGGGACCTGGAGCTGAATCTGTGGTGGATGACAGTGCAGATTCCAGCTCCTGCAAAGTAAACGAACTATTTAAAGGACAATCTAAAGATGGACCGACGGTGAAAGGCATTGATTCTGCTGCAATTTGTATTTACAAAAGGCATTGTTATAGGCAGTGTTAGCAGAATATCTTGCAAAAGAAGACCCCAAAATATTTGCGACATCGTAACAATTTGAAATTAATTTTCCATTGTTTTGTTTAAGACCCATTAAGTGAGTGGATGGTAAAGGGCCTGAAACAGAACGAAGTTTTTTTCCAAATAACAGATGTAGGCGTTGTCCTAGATACTGTTCCTATATATTGGGTCCAAGAGTCTTTTCTACTCTGCCTGAATATTCTACGAGGTTTGGCTCGTATGGCTGTTTTCGTATAAATGGGTACGAAGATAAATGGCTTCGTAGCCCATTTATATTCCATTGTATCACGTTATGGTTAACTGAATTTTCAGGCATTGATATATGAATAAATGACTAATATATTATAGGGTTTACCTTGGATTTGTCATTTACGTCATTTTTGGATTTATCGGAGTCCAAGGACATCGAATCACTACTGTGATAGCTGATGTCTGACTCCGAAGAGTGTTTATAGTTTAAAGGAAGCACTTTCGAAGATGCTCCCTTAGAATTTTTAATTTTATTACTTTTAATACTTTCAATCTTGGTGTTTTCCTCACCAACAACAGCTGGGCACGTATTTGGTTTTTTCAAAAAATACTTCAGATCAACAGGGACTTTTTTACTATTTCCTTTCCGACCTTGTGGCTAATAGTTAAAATTGCTTTCTCGTCCTTAAACTTTTGACAGTTGAAGGAACGAGCCTGATGGTCCCCACCAAAATTGGGACACTTTGGGTCATCTGTGCAACTCTCACTACCATGGCCACTGCAACCACAATTCCCACTACCTCAGGCTCTTGCATGTAGAACTCACGTGTCCAAAGTCCTGACACTTGAAGCATCGCTTTGGGTATGGCAAGTAAGGACGCACAGAAAGCCGCTGGTATCCAGCAAAAATGTAGTCCGGGATACTAGGTTTGCCAAAAGTCAGAATTAATGAAGAAGTAGGGACCTTATGGCCGTTCTCGTTTCGCATTATGCGAAAAACATCAATAACCGCCTCACTAGCTAGCTCAGACTTAATTTCTTCCTTGTCTACGTGGAGTAGATCTTTACAAGTAACCACACCTTTTGCAGAATTCAAGGTTCTGTGGGGCTCCACAGAAACCTTGATTTTTTTCAAAAAAGGAAGTCATACTTAGAAGCGACAGACTTTGCTTGTCGCTACTCGTCTGTACTAGCAGCGTCCCGTTTTTTAACTTCTTTATAGAAGGTACGGAACCTGCTCTACCCACAATTGCTTTGTTTACGAGGAAGGGCGACACCTTAGAACCTTCCTCAGAGTTTTTAAATATCAAGAATCTAGGGCATGGGAGATGAAGAGGTACAGCACCCATCTCCTTCTCCTCCAGATTGTCACAACTCCCACTAGTATCAACAGACCTACCCGACATAGTCGAACGAGGCCTCTTTAACGAAGTTTTGGCGTTTATTTTAGGTTTATTGTCCATTGTTTAGTTGCCGAGCGATTCCACGAATGTTGATATCTCGAAGAAATGGTACAGGGTGCACCCAAACGTCACCAGCAGCCCAGGATACTCGAACTAAAACGAGAATCCCCAATAAATTGGGGGGGGGACCTCCAAAATCCTGTCAAGCACACCAGAATCATTAGGAATGGGTTCCGGTACAAAGTTACGGTTCCCCAAACCCAAGTACCACTGGCAGCCGCCCTCTATGTATTCACAGAATGCAACCATTTGTTTCGATAGACCCAGTTATGGGCTTCGACACCCATAACTCAACATTCATGTGCTTGCCAAGCGCCTATAGACTGCTCGGTTCCAGAACCTGTCCCATCAGAGGTCCTCGGCAGTGCTAGGCACACATCAGGTTCCACATACTTGGCCCCGCCAAAGGAAACCAAGCAGTATTGCCACTCCCAGACATAACGGAACAAGTACAGCAAATCCCTAAATGTACGTGTGTGTAAAGTGTTTAAATCGTAAATGTAGTGCTGTAAGTGTAAGTGTGTGTTAGACTCGGGTGCCGCGAGGTTCGTCTAGGTGCTCTCACTAGGTGCAGCTAGTCTGCACCCCTCTGCGGGTGTGTAAGTGTTTGTGTTTGTGGGTGTTGTGTGTTGTGTGTATGTTGAGTAAATGAGTGAGAGTAGAATGAGCTAGAGGTATGGTGGGGTCGCTAAGCCCATCAGCTGGTCACGTCAGCTGCCTCCGCCGGGAAGTTTGTTCTTATTAGTACCAGAGTGTTAAGAAAGTGATTTCACAGGCATATCTCTTTCCGTACCCCTCCCGCCCTTGCCTTTTTTAGTAAGCAAGCCCGCATACGCAGGTTGTGCTCCTCTGCCTCTCTGGGAGCGATCCCGTATATATTAGTCTTCAACTTTGTAACTAATAGAACTCTATGTACATGTATGCAATGGCTTTGAGTCTATAATACATAGATGTTTCACTGCATTGGAAATTGTGTGACAGAAAATGAACCATGCACTTTTAGGTTAAGTTTTTGAGACTTCAATTAGATTTTTGTTAATGTATAAAACACTAAGGGTATTAATTAGACGTCTTAACTGTGTGTAAGCACATCACTACAATACTCAGTGATGATTTAAGAATGGGCAGGTTGTAGAAACACGAGTTCAGAGTCCTTGATGTCTGATTTTAGTTCAGGATACGTGCATTCTGGCATTCTCATTCTGGCATCCTGATTTTAACATTATGTAAGAGCTCGGTATGTTATGGACTCAAGAATAATAAACAATGTTTGAATGTGTGTTTAATTTATCTGTTTATAAATTAAAAGAACAAAGCAATGAAGTATATTACTAAAAATTATTTAAGGTTAGACCCGAAGAAATTATAGCCTAACAACAAGTAAATACAATTAAACACCAATTAAATAATTAATAATAATAATAATAAAATATAACTATAACAACAATTAACTACAATTAAACATCCTAATTGTAATAATAAAATAAACAATTGTAAATAATATACCAGCATGACACACATACAATAAATTCATCAGCGCGTTACACCAAGAAAAACTAGATGCACAAACATGAATAGTTTACATGAACTTTTATGGTATTCACAAAGCGAAGACTTCCTGCAATAAAACTGTCATATTCCCGTCTTAACTCACTCGCTATTGGTATAGTTACGCCATCAATTAGTAGTGGAGGAAGTCTTCTCTTCTGTCTGCGAAGACATGTAAAGCAGGTTGTGGTAAAGTAGGAGCTGCGATGTTGCAATGGATAATTCGTCAAATAATATTAATTTTAAATTCAAAATAACGTCTTAATTTTATTTGTTTATATTCGGAATAATGACGAGTATGTGTAACTTTATATGGTTGGGCTTTAGAAATGTACGTGCATTTAACTGTGATCAATATCCGGAGGAGGCAGCTGATGGGTTTTGTAATGCCACTGTACCTCTCGCTCATACTGCTCTCACTCATCTACTCCACGCACGCACACACATACACACATACATTTTTTTTTTTTTTTTTTTGTGTTTAACGTCCAACTATTGTGCACACTTGGGCTAATGCAGACGATGGGATGGGATGATTTATAGCGTATGAAAATGCCAAGCCCTCGCCGGGAATCGAACCCGGGTTCTCGGAGTGAAAGCCTAGTACGCTATCCACTAGGCCACCGAGATGGCTACACACACATACACATACACGCACACGCACGCTGTGTGTGAAACTGAAATAGAATCAGGACAACAAACATCTGCAAGCACCTCAATAAGGAAGTGGGGGATTCACCAATTAGAAGTGGGAGAGCAATTCACTTTTAATCCTCTTAAAAATCCTACTTCATAAAGAGATTAGGATTGGAGAAAGCACTGTAACTGAGAATCTCATGAATATAGAATGGGGGGGCACAATTGATCTGCAAAGGCCGCAGTGCAATAGTAATCCTAGAAATTCATTCAACATTTATTGTCATCAATACTTCGGCTTCGCAGCCAGCGTAGCAAACCTAAAAAAATATATCACTGGCCATGAAAAACCTGTTCTCCAGATTACATTTTGATATATATATATGTATCTTTTTTTAATATATATATATATTAATATATATATTTTTTTAATTTTTTTATATATATATATATACATTTTATTATATATATTATGTATATATATTATAATGTATATTTATTTATGTATATTTATTTATATTATATGTATGTATATATATATATATATATATATATATATATATATATATATATATATATATATATGTTGTATATTATATTTATATTATAATGTATATTTATTTATTTATGTATATTTATTATGTATATATATACATTTTAATATATATATATATATATATATATATATATATATATATATATATATAAACTACTCAAAAAGTGATCTGTAGAAATCATTTCTACAGGTCTCGGGTCTTACCACGATGGCTGTTACAATGGATCATTTTCCAATAAAAATTTGTCAAAAAAAGAAGTTACCGTCCTAGATACAGGTCGATTACAGTTACTGGCCAATATATAGGCCTATATATCTGGATTTTTCAATTAAACGTTTCGTTCACTTTGTAATTTTGGAAACTTGCCATTTCATACGTAGACCTCTTGCCAGTTTGTATTTCAATACATATTATAAATTTTACTTTAATTATTATGTTTAATATTATGTTTGAATTTGTAATTGATGGCCAGTGCTCAGGATATGGTGCCTTACACTTATCAGTCATCAGTGATATTGTGCATCGATATTACAATGTTGGCAACATTGGCACGTATAATGCCTTAAAATAGTTGTTGAAGGTGTAAGTGATGTGAAATGTACACTGCCATGCAAAATATAATACACAAGCACACACAGTCTTAATACACTAACATAAAGGAATGTAATATAATAGGCCACATATTAAAGTGTAGGATCAGTATCCTGTACATAAATTCTCGGCATTACGGCAGGCAGGAAATCCCACTGTATGCATCGGCAGTAATATATTTACACGCAAACAATAACAGGTTTTGTTTATATAAAATTTGTGATTTGTGTTTACTTTTGTTTGTTTCCAATAGATATCTCCGATGGTTCGGTTGTTGGCAATTTCAAAATTTATTGGTTTCCCAGTACTGCCAATATTGAAACAATACAACCAAAGGTCAAAGCAGTGTGCATAGCATCACGTAGTAACAATAGCGTTATGTGATTATATCTGTGCTTCTGTATTTTACCAATACACAACTTCCTACTATATTATTATACGAAAACATAACCTGTGTCGCACTGATGTGATAGAAGGGAATTTCCAAAATTATTTTTCTTTATCTTATATTTTTTGAAATTTTGATTTCGAAATTATAATCAGTATTAAAATCAGCATGTAGTAACATTTTACTTTCAAATTATATTGAAAACAATAATACAACAATAAACCCTGACCGTTATCAAAACATTCCTTTTTGTCGAATTTTGACTCAAGTCGGACCAACGTAAGCGTGCTAAAACACACACACACACACACACACACACACACACACACACACACACACACACACACACACACACACACACACACACACACACACACACACACACACACACACACACAGATATTTTAGGACGTTTGCTCTCCCCTAAAATTAAAAATATTTAATAATCACGTAGACAGATGCAGTGTAATGTTTTATTTGAACGGTATTCTGGAATTTCTAGTTAATTTAAAAATTACCTACCATTAGGTTAGAAAAATATGTCCCTGAAAATTCGAACGAAAATGATAATACAAACATGACCATTTAGACTTGTTCGGGTTATGTGCTACTGTTACCCACTTGTAAATGGAACTTAAGAGCTACAAAACTAATGACAGATCTTTAACACAAGATTGAGCTTTTCATCGAAAAATGTTATCATAGCCGGTCAGATTTAGTATTCAGCTATAAATAATATGTAGGATATAATATTAGATCTATGTTCATCTTTCGTAGGAAATATATTAGTGAAATATTCTGTCGTTCCAAATAGTCGTAACATCATTTTGTTTCCTCAAGATGGACGGCCTAAGCCGGTTATTTTCAGAATGGATTTCGGCATTAAGGAAATTAAATATTTTCCCTCCAAATTGTATTAGTTTTAAGTAAAATATATTGTATATTGGATAGACAAAGAAGGGAAAATTAAGTGAATGACTCACAAGCTTTTAGGCAATTATCAGCAAATAGACCCCTCTATCGCAGGCCAGCAGAGACTCCCTCGTGTTATTTGTTTAGGGTCAGTTACTTGCTAATGTGGACAAGAGACTGGTAGAAAACGTGATCACGTGACAGAAGTAGATTTATTGAATGTTTAGGCATCAAGTTGACTTTTCTCACAATTGTTTCAAAAATGGTATAAATCTTACCAATATTTATCATACGAGTAAAAACATTGTCGAAAATATAAACTAAGTGCACAAAATAGGCTACACGTAATTAATGTAAAAAAAATAAATTCATAAAAATTGCAAAAACAAGGGCCCAAAAATGTATTATCTAGTTTATTTTTTTAACGTAGGCCTAATAAGTAATACTCATGAAATTTTGAAATGCGAAAAAGTGAGTTGGAGTAAAATTTATAAATACTCCTCTTCCCAAAAAGTTACAAGATTCTTGCTTCTGTAAAAGACCAGTTAGGCTACAGACAAAAACCCAGAAATAAAATAAACCTTGACCACCGTCGGATTTTATGGACACGAAACGTGATTTCTTTTGTTACACTGATTTGAGCTATATACCTTGATATGTAACAAAGGGGACTCGGTGGTCGGTATGGCTAAAGCACCGGTTAGACTGCTGTGTCTCTGAACTGCCCACGTTAAGGTTCTTATCTAACAGCAGTTACTTCTGTTACTTTTCCCTTACCGTTGACACTGATCCCTCGTCCTCATTAGCCTAACTGGCGTAAAGTATGGACTTTAAGCAAAGAAAAAAGATATAATAAAAATTTGAGCAAAACTTGATAACACGATTTAGAGAACTTATTCGACGATTTTTCAATTTTGTGTCTAGCTCTCGACTGATTTTTTTTTGGAGATATATATATATCCATAAAATTTATTTGGTTATTTACTGGCTACATCTACCATAGTTTGCTCAATATCGTCAGAGGCGTGTTCGAAAAATCATGATTTGTTTAGTTTTTGATCCCAGATTTGTGCCCAGTTTGATAAAAATCCATAACTCTGTGTAACAGGCTCAATGACACAAACATATACAGTCGGACAACAAGCAAGTAACAATCCTTCCTTTACAGACCTAGTGAAATGTTGAGGAATTATGTTCTTCCCTCTTCCATCTCTTTAGTCAATATGAAGTTGACATTTCACGTCGGGTCAGATTTCGGTCAGCCGTCCGCCATTTTGGTTGTGGTTTTTCTCCCTTTCCCCTACAGGACACTTTGATTGGATTCAGAGAGGGGTGCTTTGAATTATAACCGGATTGAACTTAAAATCGGATTTTCTAGACGAAAGCTTTTTCGGATTTTTGTGAAATCCCTTTAGGAATGGTGGATTCAAATATTTTAAAGAGAATTGTGTCTGTCATTTGTCCGTAGCCTGAAATGTTAATCTAGTTATTTTAAATTATAGTTATGCACGAGGTGAATTATTAAAGTTCGCATGATCAAATGTTTCTATAAGGACACTCATAAAATAATATCTGCACGCAGCTGTGTCGCAGACGAAGTGTTCCTAACGACTTACTAATAATATTTTTTTTCATTTCACACTTTTAGAATATAATTTCACCATCTTAATCAGCTTTAAAATAGCATTACTTAACTTAGTATCTTAATATCTAAATTAATATCTAAAATGTTTTGTCTATTTTACAAAGTAATTAAGGAATTAATTAAAAAACAAAATACAGTAAACTTAGGCCTTATAGGGGGCAGCTCTTTGCTACCAACCCGGTTAATCTACTTAACTTCAGTTTGAATTATTCGCCAGTTGACCTTTGACAATGAAGAAGGCTGAGGTTAATGGAATTGTCAGGGAACGAGGGTCAGACGTCCGACATCTTTGTTGTGGTTTTCCGTCTTCCTCGGGCTTTATAAATCAATTAGATTTTCCAAGAGTGCCTTTAAATTAAGCATATCGGCCGGGAGTAGTTACATCGGACACAGCCTGTTTGGAGAAATATATACACTACAGCTTATAGGAGATGCAAGGGTTTAGGGTTCTCGTTGTCCGTGGGATATCCGATTGTAACATAGCTTGGGAAAATTCGTTACCTAACAAAAACTGTTTAACTGTTTCAAAATGGTGACCATTCAATATATTTAAAACAAACCATCAGTAAAAATAAACGTTAAATCTGTATAAATAAACATTTTAAAGTTTCAAATATCATTGAAAATGCAAATCCGTGTTTTTCTCATATTTTCAAAGAAAATTAAATTTAAAGTAGACAAAAATTTAATACATGCAGATATTAACACTAATTACAATATAAGATTTAATCAGATAGGCTACTCAAATTATTACAAGTTAGAACCTGGAATAGAAGTTAGGTTTCAGTGCCTGCTGTTTACCGTGTGACAACTCATGTGGTAACCCATAAAGATGTCGCCTGGGATTTTATTTTTACCTTCAAACAAAAGAAAAGTAGAAACTGTTAATTTTTGTTTTCTTGGGAAAATTATACTTTTCAATAGTTCTATAAGTAAAAGAGGCAGTTTCTTTTGAACATAAGTTAGTGGTTATTTTAGACTTTACACAAACATAAAATTATTTCACAACTTTTCAGTAGGCTTGTTTATGTTTTAATTAAAAAGACATGAGTTTGCAAATTAATCTTTCTAACAATTCATTTTTTCACAATTACTTGTCAGGAAGTACTGTATTAAGTAACTTGAATCCATTTTACCCGTATTGGTGTAGGCTATATAAAATGGCAGAACATTACAGCATCGGATGTATCCAGTTATGCAGAAAGAGGCGCACGTAGGTGCTGCACAAACTTATCTATTTTGGTTTGGTTGTAAAATTTATTTAGTTTCATCAGGTTTCAAGATGGCGGTTACTCTCATTCAAATAACCGGCATTGTGTAGATCTATTTATGATGACTTTAGTTGCTTGTAAGACTGATTTGGAAAGCCACACAGCACGTAACAAAACACCAAAGTTAAAACAAGTAAATCTCAGGCCTGTATACAAGTGACCTGGAAACACGGTACACATCACAGAAAGAAGGAAGTTTTCTTACCCCTTCTGCCTTATTGTCTGATTTATTGAACATATAATCTAATCTTCTTATATCAATTTAATCCCATCATTCTTTAGCTCCCATAATTTTTTATATCAAGGCCTTTGTCATAATAATTGCTTTATTCTTTGAAACAAGAAGTAAAACTAAAAATACAAAATATTCTTGATTTCCCTTTGTCTTCTAGCATCCATTAACTGAAGATATTTCATTAATTAATTTTTTGTACAACTTAAAGTATTTATTATGAACCCATTTAGCCTAGTTAATTCAAGGAATTCGAAAACAATAAATATAAATTACTTTTACATTAAATCAGAGGATGGAAATATTTCACAGCGCATTGCATCTAATAAAACCGTCGTGTTGGATGTACTCGAGCAAAACAATGTTCATCCAACTTTCAGTGGGTGTGATCGAAGTTGCAGGAGACGTGATTTGAAGAGAAATAGAAAGTGACAATAGTTGTGTGACGATTGGTAACTTTGGGAGCAGAGAAACTTTAATGTTATTTTATTTCCATTTCACTATAACTGTCGGTAAAATGTTTGTAACCATCTGTCTTCTTTACTCAAAAAACAAACGAATTCTGAAAATAAAATCTTTTCAATACAGTATTTTTCTCACTAACTGGGAGATAAAAGGTTAAGACCTTTTTATTAATTAGTTACCTTTTTTAGTTAAGAACGATGAAAAAATTGTTTAATTAATTGAAATTATATTACGTCACTTTTAAACACTTACACATTTGTATAAATTAATTTGTGATGCATTTTACAAATATTTCATTACTGAAGCGATCACTGAACGAACAGTTGCAGAACTAAGAGTAGGGTGGGGGGGGACTCGTTGGCGTCTTGCGATCCGTGAAATTGCAATTTCTTAAGCCGATGAAAATGCCGAGTGTTAGTGATTGAGGATTTACGCGTTATAATTATAATAACAAGGAGCTGTCAATCCAGGGTGAGAAAGAAATCTGGCAGTGCCCAGCACTTGCAAGATAACGCCTCCTAACAAATAAATTAACAATATGTATTGAAATATTTTCAATAACAACATTGTTCGACATTGCGAAACACGACAGTTGAACTTGTTACAGATTTTGGTTTGGTAATACATAGCTTGGATACTTACTTTACCAAAAGTAATTTGATAATTTTTTAAAAATCGATTTTACTCAAAACATTAAAACAATCGTAGTTTAATTTGTATCTCACTTTTATTTTGGAAAACTAATTCGTACAATTATTGTAATTTTCTCTTTCTCTTTTCAAAGTAGGCCTACTATTCCCCGCAGGGGGGAGCAGACATTGGGAGGCGATAATAGCCTCAATGTGCTTTTCGCCTTAAAAGGAAATAAATCAAAGTACTGTCTGCTATTGGAGCTGCCATAATTAAACATCGCAGACCTGTGACCTTGAAATGAGCACTGATCCTGACCTCTAGGTCACTTTTCGAAGGTTTTTTAAAATTCATCTAGGCCTATATTAAGAGTGTGTTAGCAAGCTTACTTTCGCAGTTTTTGTCCGATTTGATTAAAAGTTTGTAAACAATCGATTTTAATAATAGCTTGTACTAATTCGTTAACCAGCAAAAAACGTTCAACAGTTTCAAAATGGCAGCCATTTCAAATCTTTTCTTAACACTTTTGTGAAAATATTTTTTAAATAACTTTTAATCAGCGTTCAAAAATGTATAGGTTAGCATTATATATAATTAGAACCCGTTGAATTGATCGTATTTATTTGAAGGCGTTCCAGTTTAATTTTCATATTTTTAATGCAAAATATGTGTTATTTTATTACTGTTTTAAGATAGTGGAATCGACTTTCAAAAATAGGATGAGATAAAAAAAATATTTTTGGAATTCGCTTCAATCACATCAGCTACGAGCCGGGATTATTATTATTATTATTACTTTTTTTTGGTGTTTAACGTCCGACTATTGTGCACACTTGGGCTAATGCAGACGATGGCGTATGAAAATGCCAAGCCCTCGCCGGGAATCGAACCCGGGTCCTCGGGGTGAAAGCCTAGTACGCTATCCACTAGGCCACCGAGGCGGCTCCGGGATTATTTATTACATTATGATAGCGAACAAGTAAACAGAAAGGTAACATTTGTTTTTTATAGACCTTAAGCAAGTATATTATTGCACAAAGTAATACGTTTAGTTGTGGATAAATAAACACATGCAAACAGTAGGAACACTCAATATAAATAGGTAAAATGTTTGTACATGCTGACAGTGATATTTGCCAAATTTTCTTTTGTACACATATATGTGTAACGATAACTTTTCCGTAACTCAAGAATTTGTTGGTAAAAAGAAATAAATTCTATAAATATTTTATCTTTATAAAGAACAAGTTAACATACGCCAATCAACAAAGTACAACTTGGCTATTATGGTTCACACTTCCCAGCCAATGAACTCTCAAGTTTTCTTATTTTCTTCCTCCAAAAAATCGTACAACGGCTGGAAGTATCTCAAGAAGAGACCGGCGTCTATGAAGTCCTTCCCTGTGCCGGCCTTTAGGCTCTCAGTCCACACTTTAGACGCTCCATTTTCATATATTTTCCTGTTCAGATAAAACAGTAGCATAACTATATAAGCACACCACAACATACAGGTAACGGAACCTTCTTACTTTATCAGTGAAATATAATTTGTAACAGTACACTTAACAATAGTTTACTACAAGAAAGCCTATTGTTGTATATCTGCTTAATAATACATATGTAGTTATAGATTTACATTAACTTAGTCTGATATTGTTCATATAAATATAATAAAATATAATATATTGTTTTTGGAGCTATATCTGGTTTTAGATGTCAAAGTAGAGTTTTCTCTCTTCCTCACTCTCTCTCTCTCTTTCCTTATCTCCTTTTTATTCTCCCTTGAGGCTAATTGGAAGAGGATTTCGTGATCCTAAATTTGCCAATATCAGCATTATGCCAATCAACATTATGTATTGTTTAAAGTAATATATCACGCATAAGTTACAAAAACATACAAACAAGGACTTCGCAGTAAAAACTCAGGAGAACTCCCACTGTAGCGTATAAACATTTATAAAAACTGCAAGATACAGTGCTTCACTATCATCAGCCTTTCTTTTTTTACTTAGTTCGGTGAGGAAATATAAGAGCCCTATACAAACACCTAAGAAATATAAAAATACAAACACCTAAGAAGTTTCAACGAAGAATACTATAAAGTGTAATCCAGTGGTAACGTGTGGCTTTTTGTATAAACATAAAATAATAGGCCTAGTACATTTTATTTGATATATATATATATATATATATATATATATATATATATATATATAAACGTAACCTTATTTTGTGACCTTATACTACCGAGTAAACAGATGTGATTTGAAATGTGATTTGTCTTTACTCACCGCAGTAACAAAGCACTGCTTAAATTATTTATCCAGCTGATGCAGATAATGCTTCGCTGTTACCTATATTGCCAATAAGCTGAGTTATATCTGTCGGGCAGAATGTTACCCCTGAACACTTCATATCTCCAGAGATCAGTAAACAAAGTTATAGGCAGATCTGCCAGAGAGCGTGTTGCTTGTGCGTACAATGTATTTATGTTCACTTCCGTTTTACAATAACTATGTATCAAAGTTAGGAAGTGATAGTGCATTGTATTTCATAGTTCAGTTTATGGAACAATAAATAACCAACAATAAATAACAACATTGTTCGACATTGCGAAACGTGACAGTTGAACTTGTTACAGATTTTGGTTTGGTAATACATAGCTTGGATACTTACTTTACCAAAAGTAATTTGATAATTTTTTAAAAATCGATTTTACTCAAAACATTAAAACAATCGTAGTTTAATTGGTATCTCACTTTTATTTTAGAACAATAAATAGTTACTGGGTGTCAAATATAGGACATTTGTGTGTGTTGCACTATAGTCGTGTAACAATTTGGAAATATTAGTGGATTACCATATATTTCCATAGTTCAAATTATGGAACAGCAAAATAACAAGAAATAAGAAGTAACTGGGTATCAAAGTTAGGAAATCGTAATACATTTTATTATACGGATTAATTTATCATCACTAGATAACCAGCAATGACTAGTCACTAGATGTCAAAGTTAGGTAGTTCCTTAAAATGTTAGTGCATTATATTTTGTAACTCTATTTTTGAAGAAAAAAATAATGAACTATGAATAGTAATTACTTATAGAAGTTAGGCATTGTTAGTGCATTGCATTATATAACTCAAATTATTTAACAATAGATAACCAACAAAGCACATTTATATAAAAACTGCCAAAAGAACGTAGTTTGACACAGAAAAACAAAACGTATTAAATTTTTTTTAACGTGTTACAGTACTTGCGTCCAACTTAATTGTTAGAATTGTAATAAAAACTGCAAATTTAGCAAACTAGATGTTTTATGGACTATCCAACCTGTTAGGTTATGGTTTTAAAATAGGTTAGTTTTAAATTTCCAAAAAATCTTTTTTAACAATAAAATTTTAAATTTTTGTATAATTATTACTACGAACGTCCAAGACTTGAAAAAACAATTTGCCTACTCTATTTACAAGTTTATAATAGGCCTATTACAATATTAATATATACTGATAATATCTCGTTTGTGTGAAGCACTGCACTTTATTAATGTTATGTATAAAATATCTTGGTGCACAGTTCTTCAAAATGCAAAAAATGAATGTAAAAATCCAAAAGAACTCCTAAAATAAAAAAAGTACAAAAAAACCCATTACATTCCCTCCCAACAACATCCTGTCGTACTTGGGCTGTTGTATTTTAAATAAATGATATAATTTCCCGCCTACTTCCGTTGTTTTCCCTCGATACTGCCTCATTTTATAAGATGGCTGCCAGATTCCGACAACGATGATCTGGAACCATTCCCCTGTGAAGTCTACCATTGCTTAAATTAAGCCACACTGTCCTGAATTAAATAAACTATCTGGCAGAAGTTTCAAGTGTTTAATACATTTGTTGTTTTATGCAGGAGACACGTAAACCTTTACAATTCATGAGACCTGAAGCCGTATTTAATCTATAGACTACATAATTACAGTATATTATTAAGTAACTGTAAGCAGGTCGTATCTTTATATATTACGACTGCACTACACGACTATCTCAGCGGTTGGGGAAAGTTCAAAAGTGCCAAACTAAATTGGTCGGGAATATAGAGCCATATACGTTTGGGAAATTAAGTATAAAGTTTAGGAGCAAATTTTATCAAAATTAAAACAGCCGATTTTAATAGTATCGCGTTTAAGTAAAATTTTTAAAATATTTGGGTGTAAAAAAATTACGACTAGAAGACGCAGCATTAAAAATACAAAATTAAACTGAGATTTATGTATTTTTGTATCAGTCATTTAGTTTAATTGTTCAGTAATGTGAAGTCACTCACAGATACAGAAGGATGGACTTTTTTGGTCTTAGGAACCTGAAAGTGGGAATAGCTATAAACATTTTAAAATAAAAGTAGTTTGAATTTTGCTTAAATCTATTTGTTTTTCGATCTTTTGAATGTATATATATATATATAAGAAAGATTATATAATATATATAAAATAATATATATATATATATATGTATGTGTGTGTGTGTGTGTGTGTGTGTGTGTGTGTGTGTGTGTGTGTGTGTGTGTGTGTGTGTGTGTGTGTGTGTGTGTGTGTGTGTGTGTGTGTGTGTGTGTGTGTGTGTGTGTGTGTGTGTGTGTGTGTGTGTGTGTGTGTGTGTGTGTGTGTGTGTGTGTGTGTGTGTGTGTGTGTGTGTGTGTGTGTGTGTGTGTGTGTGTGTGTGTGTGTGTGTGTGTGTGTGTGTGTGTGTGTGTGTGTGTGATGTATGTCTGTGCATAACGCTGGTGGTTTGCAAATGTCTCGGGATTATTATTTAATTAAATAAGGTTTTTATTATAAGCCGCTACGATTCTGCTAAATTCTGCTGAAAATCTAACTTATCGGAACACAAAATCGGTAATAAAATCGATTTATTTTGTTCAAATTTTACTTAAATATAGTTATAAATTATAAATACCCAAAATAGACCTAATACTTGCCATTTTAAAAAAAATCCGGTAGAGGAATTAACAAAGAAATTAAAAAATGACCATAATTTCTCAAAATCAGTGCATTACATTTGGTAAAATATGAAACCTTTTTTGCTTGACGTTAATACTTGATGCCAGTTGGACTAATGAGAAAGAGGTTTCAGAGCTAACATAATGATGTGACTACGTCTCGAACCCACAATCTTGAGCTGCGCAGTTCAGAAAGACAACAGACTGGCCGGTGCCTAATCACATAGAACACCTAAGCCTCGTCTCAACATCCACAACTCAAGTCAGTGGTCAGTGTAGTAAATTATTTAAAAAATTGCCGGTTCGACAGTAAATTGTGGGAAAACAAAACACTGCAGTTATGGTAATTTTGGAATTTTGTATTAACACTCGTATTGTATTACTCTAAATTGTGAATTTTATAGTCTATAAAAATGGTCTATTATTTTACGTACAACACCAAACGTAACAAAATTAAAAAACAATATTTGGAACAAATAAGGTTTTAAATTTCTAATGAGTAGATTACGAATCGGGTTTTTTGGAAAATAATTGAAAGTGAGAAAGTTTGTTTAATTTTGTATAAAAATAAAGAAGATAATAATTCGTCTAACGAGAAATGGTATGTTACGGTGTTATTGCAATGTAATCCTGTTCCATTTTACAGTATATCAGACTGGGCCACAGCTGGCCAGATTAACACTGAGGTAATAACTTTACAAAGGAGGATTCAAGGTGTATATTTATTGGGCATGCACTGCATTGTGGTCAGGTTAGGTAACCGTTCGAGGCTATAAATACAACATATTTAGTAGATATATTGTGAAAGGTGATTCAGTAAATCATATCGCATTATTAGTGTGAGAATTTTGAACATATAAAAATTAAGTGGATACTAGTGCAATATAAGTATTCAATACTAGATGAAAGAATCATTGGAATTCAGTGGTTGATGTCTGTTGCATATCTGAACTGTGCACTTCAAGGTTCTTAGTTCAAGCCGCATTTTCTCCCGTTGCTTTTCCCTTACCGTTAACGCAGATCCCTCGTACTTATTCTCATTAGTCCAACTGGCATCAAGTATAGAAGTTTAATGGAAAACGTTTTTTGATTATGACACCACTATCAAAGTACATATTGTGCTAAGGCTCTTGAATTCTGCTTTAGTAGACTGCTGCCCTCAATGACTAGTTCATTCTGCTGGAGGTCCTCAGGGTCTTGGAAGACACCCTTTGTTTCCTACTCACCTGAAATCATATATTATGTTCCCTGCAGTTCCTACACATGGTATCCGTAGTACATTCCTATCATATTTACCATTCATGTTTACCATAAAGATTACTATTTAAAACTTAAGATAAAAAGATAACAGTTTTTCTAAAAGATTCGAAAGGAATCGCTATTTTGAAATTATTGACCGGATTTAGCTTAAAAACGAATTTGCAAATTTGGTTACTAAAATAAATTTTCATGAAAATTCAAATCAAATCTGCACAATTAACTTTAAAATAAACTCAAAGTTCGAAACTGACTCTAGTGACCATAATTATTTTTTCAATGGTATTTGAAACTTTTAAATGCTTATTTACATACTTTTCAGCGCTAGGTGGTTCTGATTTTCCAAAACGTTTTAACAATTTATTTGTTTAAGATTTGAAATGGTTGTCCTTTTGAAACTGTTGAATGTATTTAACGAATTATTGACGCTAACGAAAAGAAAGATTTGTTGAGAGTCTCGGTACAAAGTTGTATCTCTTATTATTTACAAATATTAACAACTTGTAATTAAACACTGTCATGGAAGCTCATAATTGTAGTAATTAATTTTCCGATACAGTTTACGATAGGTAATTACTGAAGCAAACACCAAATTGAACGGTGGTAAAACTAGAAGTCTGGGGATTGGTGGAAGGGGGCAGTGTTATGAGAATTGTTCTGATCCGTGAAATTGCAATTTCTTAAGCCGATGAAAATGCAGAGTCTTAGTGCTTTCATTTTAGACACTGACGATTCACGCTTTATAATTACAATAACAAAAGGAGCTGTCAGTACAGGGCGGGAAAGAAATCAGTGTCCTGGAAGAACTTCAGTGCCAGGCTCTGGAAGAGGAGGTTTTAATATCGCTTTCATTAATTGTATAGTAACGAGAGTAGGCTATTAATTAACTTTATGTATTCAAATATTTGGAGAAAATAGTTATTCACTGCAAATTTTTATTCAGTTTTTTGACGAAACAAAAATTTTTTTGAAGTTAAAGAATGGAAAATAATTATGTCACACAGCTGTCTCGATGATTTAATGGAAGCTTTATTTGAAAAACCTTGTCTTAGTTATCGGAATTAGATATTAGAGAAATTATTTAGAAATTAATCTCATTTAGGCCTTCTTTCGGCTTAAGGACATAGCCCAAACTTAAGCTCCAAGTTTTTCCATTTCATTTTTCATACGGAGATAAATTTTATTAAAAAAATACAATTTTATTTGAATAATTTGTTCAAGTAAAATATGTTGAATAATTTGTTCAATTGTTGAATAAATTGTAATGAAACTAAGGGTTCATTTTCGTATTTGTAATTAAATATTTCAAAAAAATAAATAGCAACCTGACGTTCATTTTAAATGATGAACTCAGATTTTCGCAAACAATTTTTAATATAAAAGTTTTTCCTTAACAGGTTATGTAAAATAACGTTTGTTACATTATTTTATTGTAAAATAATAAAGTTTCCCTTAATACAATATTTATTGTTGTGTTTTAACTTTTCATTGTGAAATACAATTATTTTTGCTCGTTGAAATCTTTATTCGCACAAAGTTATTAATTTCTGTCAATAAACGGAATTCTGCTTCCATCCATCTCGTCAGTTGAAACAGATGGATTCGGCAACTGTTTACTCTCACTGAAAACCAAACACTGTCTAAACTAACATTAAAACCATTGTTTTTGTGGAAACATATTTAACCAAAAAAGCGAATGGCATACATCATATTTTTTTCAGTATAGCTACACCTGTACAAATATAAGTAGACCAATCACAAAATTAGCTAACTTTAGAATAACTAATTACTGGTATTTTTTGGCGTACAAAAGAACTAAAAAGTTCCAAAAGAATTGTTTTTTTTTGTATTTCGGTTTATAAGTGGTATCGTTTTCTTGAGAAAATATATCTTTATGTTAAAAAAAAACTATTTGTATTTATATGAGTTGGGTCCTAACTAAAATAAAGTTCATTTAAATATAATACTTCCACAAAGTTATAATACGTTACTAAAGTCTTATTTATCTAATTGATTTTTAGGGTAAAACAAGAAGAAGACTACTCTCATTTAAAAGAGATTAAGGCGGGTGTTCCACAAGGAGGTGTTTTTTGACGTTACTTTATACCAGGGATACTCCTAGACCGTGTATAGCTCACAGATACGTGTGAGCTACATTTGCTGATGACATTGTTGTGCTGTCTGTAGATGATACAATCACACAGTCAACTGGAAAACTTCAAGAAGCTGTTTAAAATCATATAAACACCTGGGCTCAAACATGGTGCATAAAACTTTACGAATCCAAAACAGTTCATGTCAGTTTTACTAATAAACAGATACATAATCATATACATATCATCGTCAACGGAATACATCCCACACACTAATACAGCAAAATATCTGGGCATGACTCTAGGTGCTAGACTTAAATGTAAATAGCACGTTATAAAGAAAAACGAACTGAACATCGGGTTAAGAAAGACGTATTGGCTGTTGGACGGGAAGTCCGAGTTATCACTGCACAACAAGGTAAAGCTTTACAAACAAGTGCTGAAACTCATATAGACATATGGCGTATGGTAAAAAATTGGGATATATCATATTTTTTTTCTTAAGAAATGCTAACAGGCAAATTATTTAGCGTTTCCAAGATAAAAAATCTTGAGAATGATAACTGATGCTGATATGTTCGTAGTCACGATCTGCAAGGGGACTTAAGAATGACCACTCTTACCGAAGAAATTAAAAATTGTGCTCAAAGCCATGAGAGACGGCTAAAAATTCACGTTAATGAGGAGGCGTGTAAACTGCTCGACAACGATAAAGTATATAGAAGACTCGAGGACCAAGACTTTTGAGATGGTATCATGGTATAGCCTACCATGAGCGTCGATAAATCCATCGACACTGTATTTTAAAGTGTGTTTTTACGTTGTGATATTTTGTTAGGTACGTGCTGATTATTAGTTCTTAGAACTGAAAAAAAAGAATATATGACAAATTAAGACACACTTACATTATGTTGATCTACTTGTCTGTAGACGAATTTGTTGAATTGTTTCCCCAAATGTTGCAGCTTATATGCTAAAACTGTCTATTCTTAATCGAGTTTTGTTTTCGTTTTTCAGAAACATATTTTAGTCAAACATTGTTCACTGTAAACGCACACAATTGTGAAGGTAAATAATTTCAGGATGTAATTCGTTCGATAATGTCGGATAAAACTGTTAATATTAAGCAGTTTTTTTTAATTCATGTATAGTCAAATTTTGTTAAAGCAATTAATTTTAATCAACTAAGTTTTTGTTTTTTTAACCTATACATTTTATAAGAATATTTTGCTTGGGTACTGAACATGTTTTTCTTAGTAAAATAAAAAAAAACACATGTTGATTAAAAAGATGTTTTTTTGATATAATCATAGAAAGCAATAATGGCCGCAAGACTTTATCGCTGATGGAATGTAACGGAATTTAAAGAAAACTAACAGAACTTAATATTACTTACACGAACATGTCGACTATAACCATAGTAATGATTAAGCTTTATTGTCATTCCATTTTAAAAACACAATTCACATTGCGGACTTCTAATAATTGAACGTGAATGCGAATTGTAAAATTATATGTACTGCAAACATAGTATACCGACACAATATTATTAGAATATTGCAATGATTAAGGCAACACCTGAATTTTTAAACTTATTTAGTATTTCTTGTTAAGTGTGTATAAAAGATTTGATGTTCATGTTTCACAAGGAACCTATTAGGCCTATCATACAAAACACAAAAGACTGTTGCAAAGAAGTTACTACTTCTTGCAATATTTGCTCTTTAGTATCATTCGAACTGTATTTATTTTCTCATAGTTCAAGACATAATGAAAGTTTGGTATTCATAAAAAAGTAGTGCTTGACATTTAATGAATCTCTTCGTTTTCAATTCCTCTAAATCAGGATGTATAGATTAAATTTATAACGGAAATGTTCACTAAAAATATTTGTTTCTGTTTATATAATACACAAAATTAAGTATAATATTCTTTTATATAATGTTACTTCATCACTTCTGCGTACAAATTCCAATTTTATAAACCAGCAAAGAAACAGTAAGAAATAACTTACTTGAACAATTTACCTTACTTGAAAATGATTTATTGTTAAACGTTTCATAACTAACAATATGGAATAAATATGTTAATGTTAAAATTTGAAGCATTAGACTAAGGTTTCACTACTTGTACTGAGTAAAATCAAAACTTAAAAGTAAACGGGTTCAAGACTTGACTGAGATTTCAGAAAAACAGTTTTGAACAAGTTAGTCTTAAAAGATTAGCTGTTATGTCCACAAGTAGAAATCCTCTCACAAAGTTAGGCCTTTCTTTAAAATCTTCAAATAACGGGAGATGCAAATATATATTAAAATTATTGTTTTACGATTTTCTTCTTATTTAATAAACGATTGGATATTTTTCATATTTAGTTTTTAGCCCTTTAAACAGAAAACATTTATTAGTTTCCAGACAAGAACAGTTTTTTAGGATTTGCTTGAAAATAACCAGTCAACATATTATTTTTCCACGTTCAAAATACAAAATATGCACACAGTGAGGGGTGGTGTGTGCATGACATTGTGGGATGAAAGTGGGGAGGAGAAGTTGATAACTGCAACTAAGAATGTTGAAGAGACTTGCGTGTTGTGTTACAGTGATACAATGCCACTGTTATTTCCTGATTATTTGAATAAAACTTAAATACTTTTTACCATTGCTTTCCAGTTGTCTTCGGTCTCATTGGTATAGTAAGTGTATAATGCTTTTGCTAGTTCTGTCCTGCCTTCACAGACCTTCTTAACTAAATAGGCCGTCAGTGAAGCTTTATTGACAAAAATATTAATTTTTAGAGCAACCTTTGAAAACCATATGTTAACCTTGAAAAAGAAAATAGGTGCATTAAATAACTTTATTTAAATTTGCGAAAGTTTAAACTTTTATTAAATTTGTGTCTTTATCCTTTTATTGAAACCTCAAAAATTGAACTTTTTATTCCAAATGTTTGGTACTGTTATGGAGGTTTCACAAGAATGGCAATATGACAACAATTGACCTACAACAATTGTACAAATATATTTAGACCTGTCGTTACAACAAGCTGTTTAAACAGAGACCACTATAAAAAACCATGCACGAAAAAATATTTTATATCAGTATTATACAGAAGGTCATACTCTTGTTTATGTGAAAGATACAAACAGACAGTCCATAAATTATCCATCGTTATAAATTATCCAAACAGCTTTAAATTATATTGATTACAGACAGGTAAGTAAAAATACTTATTTTAAAATATTATTAAGCATTTTTACAATGTCTAACTTCTCTCAAGAAGAAGTACATAGTGAAAACACAATTATAACAATTTTTTCTTGTCAATAATATTAGTATGTTTAGGCCTATCTTCTTCCTAACACTTTCTTTTTCTTCTTCACTTCAGTTTCCATGACAGTTGCTTTCCACATTTACTTCAACTTTCACTTCCTTACTTAATCCTTCTGTTCTGGACTTCTTAAATTAACGTCACTTTAATTTCAGCCACTATTAATGTTATATTTTGTTCTATTACATAGGAAATGTATGTGATATCAGCTGTGTTGTTCTACGCATGCGTGCTTACCTCAGCAAAGGATATTTCATCTACTGGTCAGGTTGTACAAAGCAAACTATACGAAGCGAGACAATATCTGGCCTATTTAGATAAGAAGGTCTGTGAAGGCAGGACAGAACTAGCAAAAGCATCATACACTTACTATACCAATGAGACCGAAGACAACTGGAAAGCAATGGTAAAAAGTATTTAAGTTTTTTTTCCAATAATCAGGAAAAAATAGTAGCATTGTATCACTGTAACACAACACGCAAGTCTCTTCAACATTCTTAGTTGCAGTTATCAACTTCTCCTTCCCACTTTCATCCCACAATGTCATGCACACGCTACCCCTCACTGTGTGCATATTTTGTATTTTGAAAGTGCAAAATAATGTCGCTTGATTATTTTAAAACAACTCCTAAAAGATTGTTCTTGTCTGAAAGCTAATATGTTTTTTTTTGCGTAAAGGGCCAAAAACTAAATATATTAACGGAGTTTTATGTAGTTTAATAACTGATCAACACTTTGAACCTTGTGTGTATTTATTTAATTAGGAGTTTTTTCCAAAATCTAGAAAATTTTAAGAAAAAGATTTTTGATGATTTTCCTACTAGCCTGTGATTTTATTTTTATTTTCAAAATAACTGTCTGATTCTTCTGATTTGTACACTGTCTTCAATGACGATTCAACACATATGGTATAAATGTAACAAAACTTCAACTCATTTGAATGTTTTCAATAAAAATTGTATACGTTGTAATTATATCATTCGTGATAATTTCAAGATAATAGGTAATTCAAAAATTCCTATAAACGCATTCAAAAATGATACGAAAAATTAATTTTGCTGATTTAGTTTTGTTTTTCAGGTGGAACAAAGAAAACGGGCGCCATTGTTTGATGCAGAGTATGTTTACTACGACTGGGAAAGCTTCAACGATTCGTACGTTTTACGTCAAGCACAATATTACGGATTTTTTGGCAAGAAAGACGATCCTGCGTTAATCACACAAGTTAGTATCATGTCAAGGTCAGCTTAATATACTGTTTGTGGGTTCAACTTTCAACTATATTAAACCGTTTGGTAATTGTCAGTTTGTTTCAGTAACATCTTAAAATAATGTCAATAATACTAATGTACTTTTAATGTAAGCACAACTTTCATTCTTCTGAAACTTTTGGTAACACTGTTTATTTTAGTAAAATCGTAAATTGCATTCAATAATACTGCAGGAAGTGTTATGTAAGCTAAACAATCAGTCTTCTTAAATAGTTAGGTAATTCCCATTTGTTTAATAATACTTCTATTTGCGTTCTCTAATACTAATGCACTGGTTTATGTTTATGTTTACTTTTGTTACAGTACGGCGACTTAATCTTCTATTTTAAAAACATTTTCACTGACGGAAAAATTTGTTTTTATAAGAACACAAGTCTTTGTGGAGCAGAACGTGAGTTCCATCGTTTGTATTAAAAAATATTTCATTTATGAAATCTTATTATTTATTATTTTATATATTTGTGTTTATTTTGCAAGAAAATATAATAAAAGAACTATTTGATAAACATTATCAAAAAAACTTGAAATACCTAAGCTACCATATTAATTGCAGTCAGCATTTATAAATTATAGTGAACACTTTTAATATTCACAAATATTAATACATATTATATACATTAGAAAAACCGTATCTTTTAACATATAACGAACGGCGTATGTACCTTTTAATAGTACTTGTGTTTTAAAATAACTCCACAAATTTTATCAAATTCTTCTTTAAAAATTCACTTTTTTACTTACATTTTTAAATGTAAGCTGTATTTAATCAGTAAACTTTATCACGTGATTAAATGCTATGCGTTATAATTAAGGTTTTACTGTTCTCAAAACCTCTGTGTCTCAGCTACATTGTTGTATATTTAACTTGTTATTGGTTAAGAGTTTACTAAAACATCTGTTAAATAACCATAGATGCAAGATGTACTGTGGTCTGATGCACACAGAAAGTTTTAACCTTTAAAACAACATAAAAAGTAACTAATGAAAAAAATTTATTACTTATCCTTGATGTAGTGTGTTGGTAATATAAGCGTAATATGGTATCCACACCTCTTCAAAGATATACCAAATAAAAAACAGTTTCGTTGCTTCAGTTTTGTATCACTTCAATTATATTGCTTCTGTTAAAATAAGATTACTGCAGATTTTGTTTTGTAGAAAATTGGTTTTGTTTTTTGTATTTGTATTTGTACATTTGCTTAATAACCTTAACTACATTTGTACTTGTACTACTGAGTAGTTGTTTTATTGAGTAAATACATTATTGAGTATTTTTTGTATAGAATATCTATATGTAACATGAAGTAAGCTCTGTAGATGGTTTAAAAGATTACTGAAATGTTCGTGAAGGTAATGTTTTTTTATTAGTTTAAAATTATTTTTTTTATTAAATTTATATATTTTACGACTTTTACCGTATTGCCAATAACGCAAAATTTATCCTTGTATATTTTTATTTAAAATATTTTTGATTAAAAAAAACATTAATAAAATACAATTCCACTATCCTCAAAAGGTTTTCGTGAGTACGATATGTAGTTATCAAATCAATTAAAATTGTTTTAAGAAATTTTAAATTTACCAGACCGATTTTAACGACATAATTTTTATCTAACATATTAGCAATTGTTCATTTTGTGAATTTTTCCTAATAGGCATACGGTGTTTATAGTGCTAAAATGCTTATAAATGCTAGCTAATTGTAATGTTTATAATGTTATAGCTAGCTTATAATGTTCATAAATGCTAGCTAATTTGCATCGATTATCTGCCTAATATACGAATGTGAATATTATTATTGTCCGCAGTAAATGCATATATGTTGAACTCCCTCGACGTGGAAGAACGAGCCTGGTACTGGGAGCAGAGAGTGGAAAACATTACAAGGCAAAGCAGACTTTATTACGAAGACTTTGTAAACATAAGCAACCGCATAGCAAAATTTCATGGTGAGTACACTGATCTTTTAACTTTTTACTTGTATATCAATTTAAAGCAGGCTTTGTTGTCACTTAACTCGGTGTAGTATAATGTGTTCCTCACATTACCATCTGTTATCTGAAACTTTTATACGCAGCCGTCTGTAGCCTTCACAATGCTAGTTACCAGCCATTCTGATAGCTTTTCGTAACCGAAACTTTTCTTGTAGGTTATCAAGGAAAATTCTATTATTTTTATTTCTTAAAATTCCGTAAAAACTAGAAAATCGTCTAAAATTGTGTAAGCTATAGGAATACATATGAACTACAGGTGTACAAACCTATAAACAAAAAATTATGAACGCGAATAAGACTTTGGTTTAATAAGAAAATTAATTTTGTTTGTTTAATTGCAGGTCTAAAACTAAATATTAAATTTGTTATATCGATAAATATATTCAAAATTACTTACTTTCGTTATTTATTAAACCGAATTAAAAGTATATCGTGATCTGGTTTAAAAATAATTAATTTACTGATTTAGGCCTTTTTAATTCTTATGTACTTGTAACTCTCTTTGTGATTTTGCTATTTATGCAATTGCTAATGATAATTTAATTAATTAATTAAGTTTAATTGGATTACTTTGGTTAGTTAGCTAAACCATGTTTAACTTTAAAACTGTGAAGAACTATTTTTTAAAAAATAACTTAACAATAAATGTAAACAGGCAATTGTAAATGTAAAAATTATAAGGCAATTGAAAATAAACCCGACCGCCTTATAACTGTTGCATCAGTTTTAGTTTTTTTGAAAACATTAAACAGTTTAAGAGACATTCAGCATTGTTTATCTTTATTTGTGACTTCAGAATGTTTATGAGAAATATGATTGCTGCAGGCTTTGCGAATGCAGCGGAGATGGACATAGATGGGTTCGAACTCAATGACTACGATTGCGTCATGATGTCTCTATGGAAACAAGTGGAGCCTTTCTATAAACAATACTTTTCCTATGTACGAAATAAATTACGCAATGTTTTTGGAGAGAAGGCGATTGCGAAGAGAGGCCCAATACCTATACAATTTTTTAGTAAGTTTCATTTTCCTAACCTGTTTCATAACTGTTTACTATGAATTTCTGTTATATTTCATTATACTGAATTGAAAAAAGTCTTCTTTTTTGAATATATAGCAACCATTATAGTTAAAAATTTATATATATTCCAATCTCAGTTCTTTCAACCTTGACCCTTATAACCTCCGTTACAAGCATCACAAAGTGTCACAAGAATCTGTCATACTCATTTAACGTAATTGTATTGTATTTCACATTTGTTACAATGGCTTCAGTTACACAATGTACTTTCATATTCACCAAACTTTGTGCAAAATATGATTAAACAATTTTCATAAAAATAAGTGTAGATTTTCTTGTTTTTTTTGTGGCTCCTGAACGCATTATCTTTCCTTTGAACTTGATCTCACTCACTATGAACTTACTTGCAGGTTTTTACGGTGGAACAGCTGTTAACTTACCGACTACAAAGCCGTTCCCGCAAAAAGATTCCGTCGATTCTACTACAAACGAATTGTTAAAACAGGTAATATGTAAAAACAATAATAAAATAATAATATCCTTTAATGTTAGCTTTGCTACTTACCATCCTCCTCCAGAGGTCTGCCCAAATAAAGAGTTATAACACTTTCCCCCTGCCTCTCTCTGTGCATGGCCTAACTTGCCATCAATCCCTAGAAATAATACGGCTAAATTTTGAGAACTAAATTTAAGTAAAGTACTTTTAAATGTAGACCAAATAAAAACTGAAAATATTGTTTGGATTTCTCAGCAACTTTAACATAACAGGCAATTTGTGATAAAGTATAAAAAAACCTTTTTAAATTCAAAAAAATTCTATTTACGGTTTTTGAAAGCTACTTTTAGTTTTGTGTCTGTTTGTCTATCTTATGCGAGTACTGTTTTAGTTCATGTCACTAGACGATAACTACAAAATCAATTTATCAAATAACAATTTCAGCTTTTTTGTCAAATTATATGATCACATTATTCCATTTTTATGAAATTTGCCATATTCACAGTATAATAAACATTGAAATAAGCCCCAACGCCACGTGCATATTTCATGTTCTACTAAATCGATTATCGTTAAATTTACAACTTTAGTTAAATTAATGCCTACACTTACACATTTTTGAAATGTTGAAATATATTTCTATTGTTATTACTGTATTTTTAAGAAGATTCATTAAAAAGTAATAACTTTAATTCATAAAATACAAATTCATATCAGTTTTTTACTGTTTTGCATAAATGATATTAAGAATAACTTCAATTGCAATATATTTTCTGTACTAGAATTACACAGTAATGAAAATGGGAAGACTGGTCGAGGACTTTTACAACTCTTTGGGTCTTGGAACTTTAGCGGATAACTTTTGGGAATATTCACTTTTAGAAAGTGTTGATTATGATGTTGAATGCTTCTCAGCGTATGATTTCTACAATAAGAAGGATTACAGGTAGCCTTATATTTTATACCGGTTTGGTTATTTCATTTCCTGGCAAGATTTAGAAATGTTTATATTAATTATTTTATTCAAGTATTTAACGCTGATAGCCATTGTAAAATCATAATAAAATATGTAAGAAAAAAATTAATGGATATAAACCTAAGCAAAAAAGAATTCTTTTGGTTATCTCTCGTGTCATGCATTTAGCTATATAATGAAATGAACTAAAATTTCCGAAGTTTTATACTTAGTTATTATTCAAAATGTGAATCGTAGTCACTAGTCACAGTTATTTATTCGTTCATAAATTAAGTTATAGAATGCTATGGAGTAAAATTAACTAACTTTGGTAAGCAGTTATTATTCATTGTTAGTTTTAATTTGGGATAAAAAATTCAATGCACTAAAATTTCCCAAATTTAATATGTAATTTATTTCTATTGTTTGTAATATTGTTGTTGGTTATATATTGTTAAATAAATTGAGCTACATAATGTAATGCACTAAACTACGTAATGCTAACTTTGATACGTAGAAATTATTTCTATGTCTAATTTTTTAAATATTGAGCTCTTGCATTAAATATAATGCAAAGCTCTAACACGTCCTGAGATGAATACATAGTTATTAATAATTCTCGGTTATTTAATTACATTAAATAACGCTAAAAGTGTTAATTAAACAAAATTTCTAAAGCTTGGTACGTAATAATTATATTATTAGTTTATCTATTGAGCAACACTTTGTATTTCAATAAAACTTTAAATAGTGATAGCTAGTTACTGGTTATTTCTGGTGTAGGCCTACCTATTTATGGTTCTGCAATAGCATTTCATTAAACTTTCATTACTCGACGCAGTAGTATCCCATATTTACTGGTTATACATTGTTCAATAAATTGAACTTTAATTTTTAATGTTCGATTATCAATTACAAATCGAGTTACAACTGGCGTACAATTACAGTAATTTACAACATTAACGTATTAATAACCTTAGTAATGTTTGTTTTCTTAGGGTAATTACTTGCAGCAGCGTTGATTTTTCCAGCATGGAAACTATGACTCACGAGTTCGGACATGTATATGAGTTTCTGGGCTACAAGGAACAGCCTTGTTGTTTCAGAGATCCTGGCAGTACAGGTAATACATGATAATCAATGCAAACAATTAAACTTCAACTAAGTCGGTCGTGTAAATAATTCATTTCTTTTTTACTTTTAAACCGATTAAAACGTTTGTAATATAATTTTCCTTTTTTTATTTTTACCTAAAGCTTCCGAATAGAAACTTTTGAGTTGCGGCTACATCCGAACTATTTTAAACTAATTAATGTTTGGTTTTTTTAGCCTTAGACGAAACGCTGGCAGAGACTCTGACTCTTAATCTGTATTCTAACAAATACTTAAAAAGAAGAGGCCTTGTAAACTCAAGCTGTGAGATCGACCCGGAAGTGAACATAAATACACTGTACGCACAAGCAACACGCTCTCTGGCAGATCTGCCTATAACTTTGTTTACTGATCTTTGGAGATATGAAGTGTTCAGGGGTAACATTCCGCCCGACAGATATAACACAGCTTATTGGCAATACAGGTAACAGCGAAGCATTATCTGCATCAGCTGGGTAAATAATTTAAGCAGTGCTTTGTTACTGCTAAAAACAAATCACATTTCAAATCACATCTGTTTACTCGGTAATATAAGGTCACAAAATAAGGTTACGTTTCATATATATGGCCTAAAATTTTATGTTTATGAAATTAATCGCACTTTATCTCTGGGTTAAACTTTACATTATTTTTCGTTGAAACGTCTATGGGTGTATGGTGTATGGCTTTTGTGGAACTAAGTAAAAAAAGGCTGGTGATAGTGAACAATTTATCTTGCAGTTTTTAATAAATGTTTATCTACAAAATTCACTTTAGCTCACTTGCTTACAACTAGCACTTTTCTTTCCTTACAAATCCGGTTAATAACTTGACTCTTTTGATTCATCTTAGTCATCTCTCTAGATCTCTGGTACTGAGTAACTGAACAATTCCTAGGTTCACAGACTTCATGCTGGTGTAAGCGTTCCTTGTGCTTCACGGAAAATCTTTTAATTTCGTTGGCAAGTGGTAATGTATTTTGTAATTTATGATGACCAGTAGAGCATTCACAACCCACCTAAAAACTTTATTCTGAAGTTTTGGATTATCCAAATGTTACCCTTCTTGGCATAGCACCAGATAGGCTTTATGATTTCTTTATATATAAGAACGGTTTATTGTATAATAACAATTCTGAATGCCGTCCACGTAGCTAGTAAGATTTTAACTAAATTATAAATCAATGAAAAATACTTTAATTAAACATGAAATACTTTATTAATTAAAATTTATATTGTATTGCAGATTAAAATACCAAGGAGTGATTCCTCCTGGACCACGCTCTGAAGACTACCTGGATGTAGCTACCACTCAGCTCGTGATGGAAGACATATCAATTAATAGGTTTTTTAATTGTATTTAACAGTAGATCTATACTTTGTTTTAATTATTAATTTTGAGTTCTGACAGTTGGCAGGTGTACAATAAAATTTAATCATTTATTTAAGAATTGCAAAACTATTAACTTACTTGTTTTTACTTTTTTAAAAACTATATCATCACAGAAGACTGCAAAGTAAAAGCCAATATGACACTATAACTGATTCTGTCATGCTGCTACATTAGTACAAGTATTTTTGTATTGACAAATTGTGCAAACATAATTTCACTAACTGCACCTATTATACATCGTTGCAAGTTCTGTGAAGAACAACACATTAAATGTTGATACACATGACTATTGTTTATAGTTTGCAGTATTTAGCTAAATTATTTTGTTTGCAGGTACTTCGTACAGTTTCTAATGCAATACCAAATCTTTGAAGCTCTTTGCATTGAAGCTGGTGAATACGACCCAAACGATCCAAAATCAAATCCGTTGAATCAATGTGACTTATACGGAAATAAAAAAGTGGGAAGGTTATTGACGTAAGTACACAAAATTCAATACAGGATTTTAAGTAATACACAATGGCTTCTTCTAATATGTATTGTGTAGTATTGTTTTTTCATTAACTAAACTTATGTGCTTGAATTTTAGATTAGCCATCTCCGCCACAACAAATCAAAGGTTACTTCAGTTGATGATAAATTAATATAATGATAATATTTAGCTTAATAATAATATAATCATAATATGCTACTAATGGAAAATTACACACAAAAAATGGAAAATTTGTAAGCCAAAAACGTATGTAAGGTTTTTAGCTTATCTGGTTTGCTTGTCAGTTAAAACGTATTTACTCGAAACTGTTGACACTTCAAATGTAATTAATATTTCGGAAACTACTCTTCTTAAAGTCTCCCACTTCAATGAGTGGAGAGAGAGAGATTTGAATAACTTTCACTAGATCCTCTCTTTCATTTAAAATTAAAGGAAAATAAAAGGGAGAGAAGAGAAAAGAGAAAGAGAGAGAGAGAGAGAGAGAGAGAGAGAGAGAGAGAGAGAGAGAGAGAGAGATTTGAATAACTTTCACTAGATCCTCTCTTTCATTTAACCTTAAGGGAGAATAAAAGGAGAGAGAGAGGAAAAAGAGAGAAAAAGAAAGAGAGAAAGAGAGAGAGAGAGAGAGAGAAAGACTGAGATAGATAGATAGATAGATAGAGAGAGAGAAGAGAGAGAGAGAGAGAGAGAGAGAGAGAGAGAGAGACAGACAGAGATTGAGGGAGAGAGACAGAAAACTATACTTTGACATATGGCATCTAAAAACAGATATCTTTCCAAAAATAATATAGTATGTTATATTAATGTTATATGAACAATATCAGACTAAGTTAATGTAAAATCTATAACTACATATTTATTATTAGGCAGATATACAACAATATTCTCTCTTGTAGTAAACTGATGTAAAATGTTCTGTTACAAATTATATTTCACTGATAAAGTAAGAAGGTTCCGTTACCTGTATGTTGTGGTGTGCTTATATAGTTATGCTAGTATTTTATCTGAACAGGAAAATATATGAAAATGGAGCGTCTAAAGTGTGGACTGAGAGCCTAAAGGCCGGCACAGGGAAGGACTTCATAGACGCCGGTCCCTTCTTGAGATACTTCCAGCCGTTGTACGATTTTTTGGAGGAAGAAAATAAGAAAACTGGAGAGTTCATTGGCTGGGAAGTGTGAATCATAGTAGCCAAGTTGTACTTTGTTGGTTGGGTATGTTAACTTGTTCTTTATAAAGATAAAATATTTATAGAATTTATTTCTTTTTACCAACAAATTCTTGAGTTACGGAAAAGTTATCGTTACACATATATGTGTACAAAAGAAAATTTGGCAAATATCACTGCCAGCATGTACAAACATTTTACCTATTTATATTGAGTGTTCCTACTGTTTGCATGTGTTTATTTATCCACAACAAAACGTATTACTTTGTGCAATAATATACTTGCATAAGGTCTATAAAAAACAAATGTTACCTTTCTGTTTACTTGTTCGCTATTATAAATTCCGGCAGGAAGCTGTCTATTTGACATGATTGAAGCACATTTCCAAAAGAAGTTTTTTATAATCTCATTCTCTTTTTGAGACTCCTAACCTTTCATCTCCTTGGTAGTGGGATAAATAATCAATTGAAAAGATTTTATTTTCAGAATTCGTTTGTTTTTTGAGTAAAGAAGACAGATGGTTACAAACATTTTACCGACAGTTATAGTGAAATGGAAATAAAATAACATTAAAGTTTCTCTGCTCCCAAAGTTATCTATCGTCACACAACTATTGTCACTTTCTATATCTCTTCAAATCACGTCTCCTGCAACTTCGATCACACCCACTGAAGGTTGGATGAACATTGTTTTGCTCGAGTACATCCAACACGACGGTTTTATTAGATGCAATGCGCTGTGAAATATTTCCATCCTCTGATTCAATGTAAAAGTAATTTATATTTACTGTTTCTCAATTCATTAAATTAACTAGGCAAAATGGGTTCATAATAAATACTTTAAGTTGTACAAAAAATAAATTAATGAAATATCTTCAGATAATGGATGCTAGAAGACAAAGAAAAATCAAGAATATTTTGTATTTTTAGTTTTACTTCTTGTTTCAAAGAATAAAGCAATTATTATGACAAAGGCCTTGATAAAAAACAATTACGGGAGCTAAAGAATTATGGGATTAAATTTAAATAAAAAAACTAGATTAGATGTTCAATAAACCAGACGATGAGGCAGATCGCGTAAGAAAACTTCCTTCTTTCTGTGATGTGTACCGTGTCTCCAGGTCACTTCTATATACGCCTGAGATTTACTTGTTTTAACTTGGGTGTTTTGTCACAAGTAACTGAAGTCATTATAAATAGATCTACACAATGCCGGTTATTTGAATGAGAGTAACCGCCATCTTGAAACCTGATGAAACTAAATAAATTTTACAACCAAACCAAAATAGATAAGTTTGTGCAGCACCTACGTGCGCCTCTTTCTGCATAACTGGATACATCCGATGTTGTAATGTTCTGCCATTTTATATAGCCTACACCAATACGGGTAAAATGGATTCAAGTTACTTAATACAGTACTTCCTGACAAGTAATTGTGAAAAATGAATTGTTAGAAAGATTAATTTGCAAACTCAAACATTTGTCTTTTTAATTAAAACATAAACAAGCCTACTGAAAAGTTGTGAAATAATTTTATGTTTGTGTAAAGTCTAAAATAACCACTAACTTATCTTCAAAAGAAATTGCTTCTTTTAACTTATAGAACTATTGAAAAGTATAATTTTCCCAAGAAAACAAAAATTAACATTCTACTTTTCTTTTGTTTGAAGGTAGAAACGAAATATCTTTATGGGTTATCACACTAATTGTCCATAGTAAACAGCAGACACTGAAGCCCAACTTCTATTCTAGGTTGTAACTTGTAATAATTTGAGTAGCCTATCTGATTAAACCTCGTGTATTGCGTCTGGTAATTGCATAGCTTCCCCATTGTACCGTAAGCAGGTCAATTGCTAACGGTTAAGGCAAAGTCACTTCAGCCAGACAAGTTTTAAGAAACTTTTTTCATCAATGTCACAATTATTGCGGGTTGCGGAGGAAGAAGCAAAGCAAGTGTTTATTTAAACATAAGTTCATTATGCTCACCTCAGAGTGCAGCACATGCAACTGTTTTATTCCCGTGTGTTTACATCTATGTTTAAACAGACCCTAACACTTATAGTTTGTATGAATAACTTTTTATGTATGTCTGGCTCTCGTTATATTCGTAGTTGGATTTGGAATAAGTTTAAAATATAATTATTTTTTGAGTTAAAACAAACATTTTGCATAATTCTCATATTTCTGGGTACGCAAAAGGAATCTAGAAGTCTATATCGTCGCTCATTTGAACATACTTGGCCGAGCCTTACTGTGATGGCCACTCCAATAGTTTAGTTTTCAATTAAAATTCGTTAATAACCAGTAACGTGCTAATTTGTCGACCTGTCCCGCATGTACCGTGTACCAGAATTTTGGCATGCGAAAATAAGTTAGTCACAAAATAAAATAAGGCACTTCTAATAACAAATTTCAATTTTAAAATTAAAATATCTTTTGATTATGAATATTTTCGGTAATAAATATCTTTCGGTAAAACATTAGTGAAATGCATTCCAAACACTTATTTTGAACGGTTTTGACCCACAAAACTTTAATGTCATCTGATTTCAATATATAACGTAACAGCTGGAAAGACTATAAGGAACATGGTCGATGCAATATTATACATATGCAGTACAGCTGCCACAGTTGTGTATCGGAAGTACATTTTCACAAGGATATTGGAGTCCTTACGTTTGCCTGGCCTGTGCACGTTTCTAGTCTTTACAATGTGGTTTCAATTAGTTATGAATTATTTTTGCTAGGAAAGTTTATGAAAAATAGATTTTGATTTTTGAAAAATTAATATTTCATTAATCGATTCAACTGGACGATAATTTGAAAAATTAACCAAATTGAATAACAATATGTAAACGTAAATTTTTGTACTTTAAAGTACAATTAAAAATTAACTTTAGCATCCATAAAATACATTACTTTTTCATCCTAATGCATATTTGAAAATCTTATTTTACCAAAGAAAATCTGCATGGATTACTATTTTAAATATTTAAAAGTGAATAATGACCGCAGTCGTTTGTTTATATACATATATATCTTAATCTAATTCATATTATATTTCTGAAAGTTTGTGTTTATTTGTTTCTGTTTGTTATTTAATCACGCTTTACCTACTGGACCAATTGAGATTAAATTTGGTGTGAACATGGTTTAGGTACATGAGATAAACAAAGGCCTATTCCCGTTTAAAAAAAAAAAACCCATTATATTACTTACCCAGCCCAACATAATTTAGTATTTAGTTTTTGACATGTGTTAACGGCACAACAGTGACGTTTTATACATTTATTTGGTACTAGCTGTTACCCTTTACGGCTTTGCTTGCAATTATAAAGTAGGTGATAAAATTTATAGTCGATTTCCAAAATAATAATAGGTTAATTTCAATTTTATATATTTCTATATAAAATATTGTACGATTAATGGCTTACGGCCAAGACATACAGCTTTTTGCTACTCGATACTCTAGAACAGGGTTCTGTTATATTTTAATAAAATATTATTAAAACCTCACTATTATACAATTAACACTTGTGACAAAACTAAATAATTAAGTTGGACTGGGTAAGTAGTATGATGGCGTTTAAAATAATTTAAAATTTATTATTCACACCTACCAATATTTAATAAACGTATAAAACGTAACTGTTATACAATTATCACTTGTCACAAAACTAAATACTAAATAATTAAGTTGGAATGGGAAAGTAATATAATGGCGTTTAAAATACTTTAAATATATGGTATTTATTTAAATAATAAATTCTATTATTCACAACTACACATATATAATAAACATATAAAACGTAACTGTTATACAGTTAGCACTTGAATAGGCCTACTAAATAATTACGTTGGACTGGGTAAGCAGTACGGTGGCGTTAAAAATACATGAAATTTAAACATTTATTATTCACATCTACCAATCTAATCTAATCTAATTCATATTATATTTCTGAAAGTTTGTGTGTGTGTTTGTTTGTTTGTTATTCAATCACGCTTTAACCACTGGACCAATTGAGATGAAATTTGGTACGTATATGGTTTAAGTATCAGAGATACATATAGGCCTATTCCCGTTTTACAAAACGTCATTATACTACTTACCCAGCCCAAAATAATTATCCGTTTTTAGTTTTGTAACATCTGTTAACTATAGTTAGGTTTAATTACTGTTTACTGAACATGAGATTTAGGCACCTGAGATGGGCATAGATCTAATCCCATTTTACAAATCTTAATCTATATTTTATTTATTGCAAAATTATTGTTTTTAATGTTACATTTTAATCTAATAATCACAATCTGGTATTTTTCATTTAAGGCTATTCAATGTTTTTAAAGCAGAGTGCAGAATATATATATATATTATATACAATTGTATTAGGATTCTTTAATTGTAAGGTAGTATATATATTTGTGTAATTACATTATATGAAAAATGGTAAATATGCAGTGCAGCATCTATTGGAGTTTTCGATATTTTTCTTACTAAAATGCTTTATTATGTGCCCAAAAGCAAAAATCCAAAATATGAAAGCAGGAGAAGTACGATAAAAATCAAAAATAAAAGTGACCAACATAACCTCAAAATTGCTACCGGCAAAAATCGGTACCGTGTTGTACTGATTTTAGACGTATTTTTATTGTTTTACTGATCTACAGATCAGTAGAACAATAAAAATACGTCTAACACGGGTTTGGGTGATAGGAATGCCCATTTTTTAAAAGAATAGTGCATAACCTAAGTGACACGGTTGTTAGGCCTAACACAGTGATGTGTGAAAAAACCTTTAAATTTCTTAAAAGAATACTAAGTATATTAACTGACACGGTTAATAGGCCTAACACGGTGATGTGTAAAAAAACTTTTATATTTTTTTAATGAATACTACATATCCTAACTGATATGATTGTTGGGCCTATCATTGTGATGTGTGAAAAAACCTTTATTTTTTTAAAGAGTATCCAAACCTTAACTGACACGGTTGTCAGGCCTAACATAGTAATGCGTGATAAATCTTTATATTTTTTTAAAGAATACTCCATAAGCTAACATAAGCTAATTATATATATATATATAATTGAAAGCATTATTAACTTTTAGGCTGATTTAGAGGTGTATACATATATATGCATACATATATACATAAAATGTTTTAATGTCCACAATCAGTGCATATTTTAGAGCTTTACCCGATTCAGAGCTTTACTGAAATATTTTTATTTACGTCGATATTTTAAAATTTAAGAGTTTATTTACTTTTAGTTTTAGATATGAAAGCTTACAATATCACAAACACACATGCAACAGCCATATACAGTTCTTTCTTCCAGAGTTGCGTGACTACAAACTAATTGCAAGGACCATATGCCAGTGTTCACACGACGTCCGCTCGTGCTGATAATTGCCCAACAGATTCACTTTGTCCATTTGATAACACCTTCTTATCTGGTACTGATTATATTAAACTGATTATATTGTATTACGGTGTTTATCTTTTTTTATAAATCAAGTTACAAATGCTTTACTTGTGCGTTGATTTGTTTTGCAATATTATAAAGTTTTTAATTGTGTCGATACAGTAATAATTAACCGGCTAAAATGTAGCCTACTTTCTTAAATGATTCATTTTTATTCAAATTTTTTCCAATTTTTACAACAATTCGGTATTTAAATCACGTTTCATATTTAAAAATGAAATCTTCATTTTTAAATGAATAAATTGATTTATGATTTGCTACTATTCAGTGCAATTATTCTCTGTTTATTCGCTTTTTCATCCAAGATCCTCTTTCGTACTCCAAGTCCTTTTTAAAATAGTTCCAAATCATTCCTTTCTCCTTCCTCATCGCCTGCTTGGACAGTCTTCTATTCACACGTTTTATTCTTGACATGGATACAGCCTCTACGTAACATTATCAAAGATTCTCTTTCTCTCTCTCTCTCTCTCTCTCTCTCTCTCTCTCTCTCTCTCTCTCTCTCTCTCTCTATATATATATATATATATATATATATATATATATATATAAATAGAAGAAAGAGATGCTTCGTTCTATATATAAATATTTTCTAGTGTCATAAGAGATTCTTCATTCTATATTTAAATATTCTGTTAACTTCATGAAAGATGCTTCATTCTATATTATTAATATTCCGTTAACGTCATCAGAGATGCATCATTCTAAATATATAAATATTCTTCAATTTATAACGTATAAATTTTTCAATTTATCTAAATGTAAAAATCATTAAAATACTTAAAATTTTTTTCGTGATAAATAGTTATAAAAATACACGAAAAATATTATAGTTAAGGTATTTCAACCTTAATAATGCATAATGCATGGATGAAATTCATTGAGATAAAAAATAAAATTTCCACCGTGCTTACGTAATATTACATAATTGTTAGAAAATGACAATCTTCTTTTCATTTTTTTATGGCCTCGTATTTTAGTTTTTTTTTTATTTTCAAAGAAATTATTCTGTCTATGTAGTAAATTACACAACAATGTAATTTATTAAAATTAATTTTTAATTGTAAGCATAAACCTGCATTCTGCATTACATAACACGTTTTTGTAATCCCACAGATGTTGCTGCACATTATGGCGGGATGTAGTTGTTTTATACGAGGAATCCAGAAAACTGTTTATCCCGAATGCGCTTTAAAAATGTGTGTGATAATGGCAATATTTAACAGCTGATTTACTGACTAGATAAATATAGAGCGTTTATCAGGTGTTGATTTGCTTCATTTACATTTCGTTTATGTAATAGAGAATCATTTTTGGTGCTATTAGTGAAATCTTATGATTTTGAAGTTTAATGTCTTATGCTCCGTTATAAATATTTTTCATCGTTATAAACTTTCATTTTATAATTAGATTTTTCTTGTAACTCTTCTGTATTTTAGGATTGATATCCGATTATAGAAGAGTGAATGATCTATTCGTCTTTTAGTTGATGTTATCAGCCATTTGTATTGATTTCAAATGACGTTAATCTTACGCATGTTTTATGTTTCTCAGTCATGTTAAATAATAAGAAACAGATACATCAGAATATCTAACATATTTAAATTAAGTATTATATAATATTTTTTATTTATATAAACGTCTTGGCGAAGGGATATACCAAAGTTTGTCCTTGATAATCTTTTTATTTTTAGCGATTTTTTTTGGAAAACATCTGTTTAAGGTGTTATCAGGAATAAGAGCGATATTAACTTCTAGAAAACGTTTTTTTAATAAATATTAACATTAAGGAATTCATTTTGGACATGTGCATTTATTTTGTTTCCGTTATGGTTCACTTATTTGATTTTTGTATCGTGACGAAATTTTGCTGAATATAACGGATGCCGTGTTTTATCCCATTCAGTTTTAAAAGATGGACAAATAAATAAAATGACAATGGCAAAAAAGAATCCTAAATCCAGAGGCAGAACTGAAGTGCAATGGAATCTCCTTATTGACGGAAGTAAGAGAAACTTTCAATATTTGTTCGATAAACTGGAAACTGAGTAATATCAAATAATATCAGTTCAAGAGAAAGTATAAATCTTTTTAAATCCGCTTAACATCCAGGCAATATCTGATCGGCTGATTTTGCTGAACCTTTATAAGTAGCCTATACACATTACAGGTTTCTTCACTTCAGATTCGGTTATTGAGATGGCGCTAGTGGCAAACGTACCTTGCTGAATAAATAAGTACAGCACTGAGTGTACAAATCATGGTAACGTAAGCGTGACTCTGACGTGATAGAAGCAGATAGCATACCATATTAAGGAACATTTTAAAACGGCAGTTTACAACAACAAAAACAAATTGACTAAGATTAAGATAAGTTTATTTTGTCGCTTATGGACTAGATCTGAGCAAAATCGTCAGGACCGATTTGGGAAAAATCAAATTTTGGACAATTTTTTGATAAACAGTTTTTTTAAATCAAAAAATTATCTTTAGATATGGGAAAATAGTTTAGCAACTGACGAATTACAAGCGCGCGCACAGATGACAAAACTTCCTTTGCTCCATTGCACATTCTGTCCGCACCATTGTGCAAGTTTGTTTTCAGTTTTTATTAAAAAAAAGATGGGAACTGATTACAATGTTGTTCGGTTGGGGTTTCCACGTTTTAACAATTTAGAACCAAAATGTATTTCCGTGACACCCAAATTTCTTATTCGGATATACTGAACAGTAGCCTATGTGTGCATAACTTTGGTCCGTTTGAGTCAAACTTGGCGCGAACATTAATTTTGAAAGTCCGTTTTACAAAAAATCGGTTCAACTTTTCAAAGTGTCCGTCATTTAAAACAGTGAATCATTTATTTATTTGAAATTACTAATCTGCCCCGTCTTTACAAATGATTGGTTAAAGGAAAAACGCTTTGTTAAAGTGAATTGATTCGTGTAACATTTACCGTTAATATCGATGAAAAATGTTGAGTGTGCACTGAGCCCAACAAACTGTTCACAATCGAATGATCTGCGAACACCTTAGATCGATTGATAATAAATTAATTCAGGAACGCGATATAGGACTTTGCAAGCTAATGCCAGCCTGCCCAATAGCTGGCTGTAGCCTATAATAATAATAAATGCTGTTATTAAACAATAATTACTTCAATTAGTCGACTGAAATTGCAAAAAACCTGACCCCAATTCAAGCGGTTGTTTAGGTTTCTATTTCGGACAAACTTTTGATTTTTGTAGGTATGAATTATGTTACCCCCTAGAAATATACATGTACACAATTTACTAATATTAATATTTATTTGATTAATAAACTTAATAAATATTAAGTTTGTCAATATTTTATACAAAATTACCACCCGCAATTTTATTTCACTTTAAACAAATCTTATTTAAAATGAATTAGTTAAACATTAAAGTTGATTAACTTTAATTAATTAAAATCGATTAATTGTTTTTGTGTTTAACGTCCGACTATTGTGCACACTTGGGCTAATGCAGGCGATGGGATGATTTATAGAGTATGAATATGTCAAGCCCTGGCCGGGAATTGAACCCGGGTCCTCGGCGTGAAAGCCCAGAACGCTATCAACTAGGCCACCGAGTCGGCTTAATCGATTAAAATGTTGATCTTTTAAGCTTCTCTTTAATGAAAACATGTTTGCATGTCACTTTAACAGTACAAGTTTTAATGAAAGTTTGAATTATTTAGGAAAAAAATGTAATTTTATGAATATAAGTAAACTCTTTTTGTATACGTCAGAACCTAAATAAAATTACTGATTGCACTAAATTTACTTATCCAATTAGTCTACAGAGTCAGAAGAAAGTAGTTTGCTTCGCTTATTTTTGAATTAATAGAAATGTTTAATCGTGACTTTACTGCTTCCAGGTTTATGTGCATTAAGTTTGTGACAAAAGGACTGTTATGAAAGTGTGCCAGGATTTATAATTCAGTTATTGTGATCGAAGCACCGGTTCTATTTTAATTAAATTGTGTTTTAAAGGGGACAACTTGCAGTCTGCTTGTCTGACATAAAATGTTTATCTTGCATTCCAAAATTTGTTTTCTACACATGTGTGTAATTACTTCCTGCAGTGACCCAACAGTTGCTATTCATGACAGTAAAATAAGTCGGATAACGAAAGCTTTATCTGCTGTCAACAAAAAACATTATAATCACGACACGCAGCTGTTTCGCTTACGTGATAGAAACGAATTTTCAAAAATATGTTTTTTTTATCCTAACCACATTTTGAAATGTGACACACAAACATTAACAACATTAAGATTTCCATACATTAGTATTTTAATTTTTCAAATTGCATTGAACATACAAATAGAACGCTGACCCTGACTGTTGTCAAGTTAAATTTGAACGGATTTTGAAAATTGGAAATTCTAATTTATACAGCTTTAACTTTAATCGTAGTTGATGGTAAAATCATATTTTCAAAAATATTTAATACAAAAGTGATGAAATAGTCAACAATTTAAAAATGACCGCCATCTTGAAACTGCCGAAAGAATGTTGTCGGTTAACATTCCGTCCGACTTGTTGCTGGAATTTGTGTTTGTGCTGCTATGTTTTGAATGAATTGAATAATACTAACACACACACACGCGCGCGCGCGCACACACGTATACACACAACGATATGTTTTAATGTGTTGTCTAACATGGGCATATAGGTTGCCGATCTCAGATAGGCCAGACTGAACAGAGAATAGCGAAACAAAGCGTGACTTGTTGCCGGCCCACGCGCTGTCAAGCGAAATTTGGAACGAGTCGAAAACTAATTTGAAATAATTCTCTTTGTGTGGTCTTCTGCCTTCGACATATCGCCGTATTACTTCGATCAGATTTAAATCCACGCCACCACGGCAGACCGTTACTAATACGCTACCGGCAAAGTTATAGTTAGACTGCTGCTGATAAATAAGGGCAAAGACATATTTCATCTTTTCAAGAAACAGAATAGCTTTAAACTCTTGACCCTAGCTTTGTAATTTCATTAGATGCACATATAGCCTGGCCAGTTGTCTTGAAAATTCTTGCGAGCATAAATATTTGATGAAAATGTGTTTACAACTAGCAATTCAAAGAACAGAAGACCACGCAGTACATCCTGAGGTTATCAGGTAACAGCAATAATTAGGAAAAAAACTTGCGGAACCAACTTTATGTGAAATTTTATGTTCTTCTGCGTAGAACAGTCAAAATTACGTTTTGTGTTGATGTTCAGCCTAAATTACAGGAAATAGCCGGTAACTACACATTTAATCCGTTAAATCGAAGAGCGCCATCTTAAAACGGAAATAAATTGTGGAAAATCTTACACACCCGTCATTCGGGTTTTATACAATGTACTGTTGAATTTTAAAACAATCGGCCATGTGTTTGGCCGAAACTGCGTGACACACACACACACACACACACATAGTTGAATTAAATCATTCGCTTCGCTCGGGCAATAAGTAGGCCTAGTTGACGTATAAAGAACATGAACCCGCATAGCCAAAGAAATAACTTAAGTATAGGTCAGTGTTGTGTGATACTTTGTAAACAGTGTTTTAAATACGATTTTCTTGTTTAAAATAATAATTAAGACGTCTGACGAAATAAAAGTAATTATTAGAGGTCTAAATGCATTTTAATATACTCATCAAATATAAAAAATGAAAATATTTCCATTAAAACTAATAATTTTTGCAAAACATTTGGCAAAATTGAAATTTAATGATTAAGTTTAAGTTAAGTACTTATCGATACATTATTGAACTGTAATAATGATTAAGTTTAACTTATTAAATATGTATCGATACATTATTGAACTGTAATAATGATTAAGTTTAACTTATTAAATATGTATCGATACATTATTGAACTGTAATAATGATTAAGTTTAACTTATTAAATATGTATCGATACATTCTTCTTCAACAATCCTCTTTAAGAGTTGATAATGAAAAATCGAAAAATAAAAAAAAAGAGAAAAGCTAAAAAAATCATGTATTAATATCAGTTAATAAGATTAAATAATCTCGGCTGTATATGAAACTTCCAGTCAGTGTATCAAACTTTAAATGTAACACCTAAAGGATCACTGACTTGAGTCATGAAGAAACTTTTAACAAGATCTAAAGAGCTAATTTTCAGAAATTATTTAGAGTTTATTACGTATTATCATTTTCTGACTTTTTCATGGTTCCTTTTTAAAATAATTTCGATATCGTGTTTGCACAAAGTTCTTGCCTTATTTATTTCATTGAGAAACTTTTTTTTTTTTTTTTTTTTTTTATTTAACATAATTACAACTAGGCAATAAAGCCTATCCAGCAATATACATTTAATAGTAATGTCACTGTTTGTTGAAGTAACACCCACTGATGGACTCCTGATGTACACACACTCTGTTCATGTGTGATTAGTTATACACTCTCACTGCAAAGTTCCAAAGGCTTCGTCCTTTTCAAGCGACGGATCTCGCCAGAGTTGTCTAATAAGCAAGCTATTTCCTTGTTATCGTGATGTATAAGTCTTTGCTTGTGTTTCTCTGCAAATCTTTTGATTTCTTCTGAAACAGTTTTCATCCTAAGGTCCCTATGAAGACTGTCATTGCGAACGAACCACGGAGCCCTTACAATACTTCGCAGGACTTTATTCTGGAAAGTTTGAATTACTTTTACATTTGTATTTTTTGTGCAGCCCCACAGCTGGATTCCATAGGTCCACACCGGCTTCAGTATTTGCTTGTATAGAAGCAGTTTATTTTGTAGGTCTAAATCTGAGTTTCTCCCTATCAACCAGTTAATTTTCCTAAATTGCATGTTTAATTCAACCTTTTTCTTTTTGACATGTTCTTTCCAGTGGAGCTTTGCAATTGAGAAACTTGACTGTAATTTGCACAGAATCATTTCATAGCGAATTTGGAAAATAAATCATCATGGTTAAATTCATACGTCTCACTTAGAAATAAATTTAATGAGGTCGTTTGTGTACGTTATTAATATACACGTACGGATTATATGTATAAAAGTATACTTATAAAAATGTATGTGTTATCATTATTATAACTTAAACGTTTTTCGTTAGATTTTTTTTTCCAAATTTGGTCTAAACTTAACTTGGCAACGTTTGTTGCACATCAGAACCTTTAAACTGTTCAGAATGTCGCGGCTGTTTCAAATGTTAGAAAATTAATATTTTGTTCCTCAAACGTTTTGAAGGTCTTAGTAATACGAGTTAAAATATTCATACTTAGTATTTTACATTTTAAAATTTTATCCTTAGTACGAGATGCCATCCTTGCGGTGGCCGGTGTTCCTTTTCGTTATTAAACGTAATTTTAAAATTTAAAATGATAATTTACACAGATTAATAATCTGGTAATGGAACAGATTTTTCAAGCAGTGAAAGGAATGATTTATTGATGAAGCTTGTTTAAATAAAATCGTGCTTCGGTTTGTTAACGCTTTGATTAACATTTTCAAGTAGGATTGTTAATTTAGCGGTAAATCCATGAACCAAAGCCATTCATTTCCGCTTAGATTTCCGCACTAACGGTTAGGATTAATTGTTTTGGTAATTTAATGATGTGACCATTAATTGAATGCCAATGGGTCATTACGGCACTAATGGAATACATGCCTTCCCTTTATACTCACCAGCTGATTTGCATTGGCACGTCAGCGTCACTATAGTGATGAAAATAAAAACAACTAATTTCAACATCGAACATGCGCTTTACATTTATTCCAGACATTTGTATGAAACAATTCCCCTGTTTGTTCTGTACAATTTGATTACGTTCCGAACAGTTTGGAACACTGTTCCTTGTTGCAGCTACGAGGCAAGAACAATCCGTGTTTCCGGAACTTGCGCATGCGCAATACAATCGCTAGCAAAAAATAATCTAACCTAAAAATATTCGTAATTATGAATTTAAAACCTATTATATTTAATAAATACAAATTATATTTTATTAAAAAATATTTGTATACATTACTCCTAAAATTTCAATAAGATTTTAAAATTAGATATATTTTTGCAAAGTCAAGTAGGCTAACGTACTTTTAAAATATTATTAAAAAAACCGTAAACATTTATACAAATAAATCTGATTACAAATCGTTAAATAAAAAAAATAGTAGATGTAAATTTTACACAATATCAATTGCCGTTCATATGTTTATTGTATGGCGTTTGTAATAACTAATTATACAGAAATATTTGAAACTTTATTCAACACTGTCTGAAACACTTGTTATCACTGACGGATTAATGTAGTTTTGATTTAAATTAAAATAGAGCTTCCCTTCAGGACGAACATTTTTGTAATAATATTTTTAAAAACTAGCACTGTTAAGCTGTTTTGAGAATTAAGACTAATATAAAATAAGTATACAAATTTACTCTGTTTTAGAAGAAAACGATTTTTTTAGATACCTAATTTCTAAAACTTTTTGCAAAAGTGGCTCTATTTACATAACTTTAACGTAACAACCCCAAATTCCAAAAACCTTTATCAACACAGAAGCAAATTAAAAGATAAATTATTTAAATAAACATTAAACAACTTGTATTCTGTACGTTTTTGAGAGTTGCGTTTTTATTAGCTTTAAATTCGTAATTATAACACACTTTTCTTTTAAAAATAACATTAGGAAAATGTGAGTGCTATTAGAGTAATGGTTAGCACATTAGCTTCGTAAACGGTTTTAATGGACTGTTTATGTGAGTATAAATCAGTAAATGTGACTTTCTTCGGAAGGAAATTAAAATGGTGGTTCCGTATGGTGTACGTTGTCATCGTACGTTAAATAACCCAATCTAGAGATAAAACATGGACCAGAAAAATTGTCAGCTCACAACTGTCATTGACGAAACACACTAGTCAGTGAAAACTGATGTAAAATAAACAGTTAAAGAAAAAACATTAGGAAAGTAATAAATGAAAATATAATAGTTCTTTAAAAACTATTTTATTTCTTTCAATACAATTATTTTACAGTAGCACTAATTTTGAAACAAAAGTTTTACTTAAGAAAACATTGTTTTTTTTTCTCAATATTCGTATTTATAATTTTTAAATATATAGCCACAGTTACTCCCTTTGCTTACTCTTATCTTTAAAAGTGATCCATTGTTCTCATAACACTAGAACAGTTTTTCTCATAACTGGGAAAAGTTTTGTTTCCCAGTTAAGCGCCACAAAAGTTTCTCAACCATGTTTTGATCAATTTTAAAGTTTACAAAGATCTTCCTACTGCTGCAGTTCACATAGGAAAAGGATAGAGAATCGACAGAAGATTTGTAATCGATTAACCCCGTTCTCACACTCAGTATAAGCATTACAAAGTGCACAAACGTATGTATGTACGCATAAACATGAGATCCTAATAATGTGACCCATCAGTGGCCTCCTCACTTGAACATTTCCCTCGAAAATACGTATATACTTGCATTTTATAAAAGCAAAATATGATATTTTAATTTTTTATTTTATCTCTTTTGTCTCAGTCACCCCTTCGACTGTTACTGGTTTAAACACCTTATGGATGACTGTTCGCAGAGTTAACGCACACGCTAAGGCATCAGTCGTTGGGTTGTTTAAAGAAACAAGCTACGAAATATAATTTAGTATTTAGTTTTATGTCCTCTTGTCTCGCATAGCATTTTAATTTAGAAAAAAACGTAATTGTAATCAATACAGTATTCATAAAATACCACAAACGACATAAGTTAGAGAAATTTATTTTCAAGAAAATCGACTTAAACTTAAATGCAAACACCCGGGAATAAAACAGGAGTTGGTGCTACGCTCTAGCGTGAACCTAACGAACGTATGTTTAATTAATCACCTGATCAAATAAAATCTTTTCATAACTTTGAAAAACAATTGAATGAAACCTTAAGTGGAAAATTATAGTTTAAATACATGATGACACATTTAAGCATAAATGCCTAACTTAAAAAAATATAAGCAAAGGACGGCCGAACATATGTTACACTATTTATTTTGTAGTATATAGATGTTTTAGTTTCATAAATAAATCTGTACAGTTAAAGATGTTTTATAGATTATGTTTTAGTTATAAATCAACATTTCTGAACCCGTTTTATAAGTTAAAGGTGCTTTATAGATGTATGCGAAGTAATAAGAAAATATAAGGCACTTTAGAAAATAAAAGTGTTTATATTGTAATGAAGTATTGAACACTGTAATTTTATTTATCAGTTAAACTCTGTAAAAACATACATGACAAACTCTGATACAGGTAGCAATTAAGTAAACAAGATAACATCTTACCCCACCATCAGAACCAGAGCATATACATTAAGCAGCTGCCCAGCGCTCCAAAAGGCAGGCGGGCTCCTCTGGCCCAATCCCTCCGTGCGTATGTATCCTAGTACATACAGTACCGGCATGTTGAGCCAATTGTTATCTGTAACCGTAACGGCAGAGCAAGCCGTTGATTTCCATTTCCGTACACCGGCAAGTTGAGCCGACTTGAATTCCTGACGAAATAGTTCCGTATCAAGAGTTCAGCAACGACATGTGATATCAGCTACTCTTCCGTATGATACTCTGGTATAGATCGCCAGACAGTCAGCCGTCTTCGTGTTCAGCAAGAAGTGTTCACTGAACGATCCGAGGCTATAACCGTGTGTTTAGCTAAACCCTCCAGGATACTATATTAAAAGTTACTCCAGAAGGCATAGGGACGATCTTGCAGCGGTTAACCACAGGAATTGGTTTGTACAAAACCCCTGCAGCCGATAACATTGGAAGTATTCAAGAGAACTTTAACTGCAGCAATCAACTGTAGTTAATCAACAACAGGCAATAATGACAAGACTCCAAGGACTGGACAAGAAGACTACTATTGTCACAGCCAAGGTAAATATAACAGTTACAGGCAGTAGAAGAAAGAATTTTCCGGCAGACAACAGAACCCACTCCAAAGAGTGTATCCGGAACGAAGGTGTAATTAAAAGAAATTAAAAAAATTTATAAGCAGGCGAACTGCGTTATGCGTTATATCATTCAATTTTTCCAGCCTACCTAGATAAACTTCGAGTGTTTTGCTAGAACAACAGAATGTTCTTTATTTTAAGGCGAAAAGCACATTGAGGCTGTTATCGCCTCCCTAAATATAAGTGTGAGTGTAAAGTGTTTAAACGACTTTAAAGTCGTAAGTGTAAGTGTGTGTTAGAATGATGTACAGCGAGGGACGTCTAAATTCTCTCAATAGGTGTAGCTAGTCTACACCCACTGCGGAACAGAATGTTTCTTTCGATACTATATATATATATATATATATATATATATATATATATATATATATATATATTGGAATTTCATTAAAAATGCGAAAGTAATTTTTGTTGTTAATTTTCAATCAAATTTGAAAATTTTAAAAACTAATGTATGCCAGATGGTACATTACACACGATGTTAAGACAAAATTTCCAAAAAAATGTTTACTATATTAAAATTAAACTTATGAAATTTTAAGATTTTGAATGACTGCCATTTTTGAAACGGATACATAACGCCTGCCCTGTTACCAAAATAAATTTTTTGCCGCTCGTACCGTGTCTACAAATAATTTTACACATTTTATTACTCTTACAAAAGTTATGATTACTTCACATTTCATGCTCTTGGGTCTGCGAATCACTGTTGTGGATGTTTAATGGAATTTCATTAATTAACACGTTGCAAATTAACATTAGAAAAATCTATTTTATAAAATATCAGCTGTTTTACAGAGCTAATTAATGTGTGTTGTCTGTTATCAATAGAATCACAGTCATATGTTTTGTTACAACAATGGCCTTTGTATCGTTTTGTCGTTGAAATAAAATTGTTAAATGGAATTGTTTAACAATAAAATGAAGTAAATTTAAACAAGTTTCAACTACTTGTATTCGTTGTGTTAATAACACTTTATAAATATTATCATCAGGTGATCTATTCGCTGACTTTAAACATTAACCTGCTCTTATTTTTAATATAAGTTTTGTACATTGTCTTGTACTACGATGCCATAAGTAATTGTAAAATTTTACCAACGTGTTTTTAATATTAGGCTGAATTTTGTTTTTACCGATAGTTCCTGAACCAACATTTATATAAATTGAGTATATACACGCGCATGCATGGTAAAAAAAGCAGCGCAGTTTACTGTATGGTGATTTATAGTAACAACTAATTGTAAATAAATAAATATAGATAATCTATCTTGGCACTAAATGGGTATTATTCGTGTGTTTCCGTAAATACTTCGTATCAACTCGCCTCCACGGTTACAACAATAGTATCGGCACGTTTTACACAATTATTAGGAACGTGTCCCACAACGTTTCCTTGTCCACGGCCTTCCTAATGACGTGTTCATTATTGTAAGACAATTCCGTGCTTTATATCGATTGTAAATATTCTCGCTAAGTGTAGGAAGTGGAAATATCGGCACTACATTTGGCAACAAGTCCGGCTGTTATTTACAGAACCCCAATAACGATGGCGATTCTAGAAGAGACAATAATTCTTTGGTCAGTTAATTGCTCGAAGGCGCATGCGTGGGCACTCTTGTTTGGAGCTCTTCCAGGTTCGGCACAGGTTGTTCTGTTTGTTCGATTTTATGATTTATTTTATTTAATCGACGTAGGCAGTTAGGTCGCACAATTAATTAATGTTATTGAAGTTATCCAGTTGTCATGTATTTAATTAAATTTGTTTAAACATCTTCAGGTGTGTGCATTTCCTGTCATGTCCATTCAGGTTCGTGCTTAATTACTTCAAAATGCTACAGATGTATATAGAACACTTTATTTATTACTTTTGGTTTTAAAAGTCAAAGTTTCATTACAAGGTTCTTTATTTTACTTTCTATTTATTTAAGTAAGATTTCGTTTATACGAGCCCTATAAGATAACCTTTTACGTTATTAGTATAGGAAGTATTGTATATACACAATAAGGAAACAATTTATCTTGAGATGAGTAAGTTTTCACGTCACCTCTGGGTTCCAAAAAGTGTTTTTTCCTTAAATATCTGTTGTTTCTCTCTCTCTCTCTCTCTCTCCCTCTTTGTGTGCGCATATTGTTGTGAACTAAACAATTGATCGACTTCATTTGACAAGTAGGTTTTGTTTAATCATATCTTGTGACAATTTTTAATTTAAAAAAAAAAAAATCTTTGAAATCTCTTTGTGTCAAAAACAATTTTTTAAATAAGATTTCCTCGAAACTTGCTCAAACGGTTTTGGTGAAATTTCGCTCAAAAGGAATCTGTTAGTTCCCAAATGAACGTAGTTTCGCACAGGTGTGTTAAACTAATCCGGAGCTGTTTCATTTAAATTAAATTACTTGATTTAAGTAAAATCACTTAAATTTAAATTACAATTGGCGTATATTTAAAAAAAACCGTTTCGTCACATATTTCTTCAATCTCATTCATGTATTACGTTTCAAAACTAAAGTAGCAACTGTAAATAAAAACGTCCGCAGTTCAGCCTTCACCCGCGTCAGGCTGTTTATTTTAGCGGTTTTTTTACATCCAGATCGCTTTTTGAAGAGTCATTAACATTTAACAACTATTCTTCTAAAATATTCTATTGTGTGTGTGTGTGTGTGTGTGTGTGTGTGTGTGTGTGTGTGTGTGTGTTGTTTTTGTGTGCGTGTTTTTGCATGATAACGTTCCCAATTTTGGTCCGATTTTATTCAATCGTAGTACAAAAATCGATTTTGGTAATATCTTGGACCAAAAGAATTTCAATTCTGTTTTCGTTAACCAGAAAAAAGTTGTTTAAAAATTTAAAAATGGCAGACATTTTAAATATTTTAAAATTGATTAAATTTTTTTGGAAAAAGAGTGATTCGTGGTAAGACGCATACCAAATTGATTTTATGAATACATTGGACAGTGAAATCGTTACCTAGCAGAATCCTTCAACAATTTCAAAGTGACGGTATTTAAAATATTTAAATATACAGGCCTACATTACTTTTTTATCTAACTTGCATAATGTTAAATTAAAAAAAAAACTTTTTAATGCTTTTATTGTATGTAAATTATATATCGTATAAAAATTTAATATATTTTTTTGGTAAGAATACGTACTTTTTTAATATATAGTATATGTGTGTATATTTTGAAAAAAAACCAACTTAAAACGATGTAGATACTCGCACTCTTTGGTTGCCTTATGTTTCTGTTTCATTCACTTTATCACACAAGCATTCATTTTGTTTTTACTTTTTGTCTGCGAGGAAACAATGCTACAGTTTAATTTAAATTCACTTTCCCGTTGTGTAAAGCATTAAATATGTGTATAATCGGTGATAATCCAATTTTAAACAATATAAATTATAAACTTATTAATTACACACAGTAAAAACTTTATTTCCTGAGAACAGGATTCAAACCTGTGCGTGTAGGATCCATTGGATTTCAATTCCAACTCACCATGGATAAATGTATATTGTTGTAGGCTATCCATGTTAAATTAGCGATGTAAAATTATCCATATAAATCTCACAAGTACTAAAAAAATCGTGGTAGGCCTAATAGAATTGACGAAAGACAAAAAAAATGTTTCAAAGAAGCACATGTATTATATAAACATAAATATTTATTTAACATAAATAAAAGCTCGGGAAGCCTCCGCACTTAGCACACTAAGCTTCTATTTATAATCACATAGCCTAGATGTGATTTGTGGGAAAGTTTCTATTTTTTAATTGATTAAATAAAATGTTTTTAAGAACATTTTAAGAAACGTGTTTTTAAAAAAAAAAAAAATTATTTAATTTTTATATTTCGGTGCTAAACCCTACTAATTGTAAGTTCCAACATAATATGTGCGATTCTAATAACAAAAACTATTTTCCACAAAGTATAGTTTTTTATTTCTTGTTAAAGTTATTAAAAAATACACTCTTCTTTTATCGAATATAGAAACATGTTTGACACTGTATAAAACTAACATATGGTAGAACATGGTAGCCAACTTTGCGATACTAAACGCTGCACGAACACGGCGATAATTCCAACCTGACAAAGTATAAATTTAACAGCCTTCTATTTTCCTGCCCACTCCCAAACGTATCAAATGCTTTCTTTATGGCTTCAGCAGAACCCACAGGAATGATTTCCTTTTTTTACCAAATATCTGCATAAGTCTCACGTTTTATGCTTTCGTTCCTCACAGGGGAGCCGTTGCTTTTGATTTGCTTTATTTTTAGCCGCACGTAGAAGATCGGTTCTGTAACAATTGAAATAGAGCACAAAAGTAAGGATCAGTTTGACAGGTTTTATTGACATCTTGAAGTTTATTTCAATTTCAGTCACAGTATAAATTCCAATTGGAAATGTTATGCAATAAAGCGAGTGCTGTGATTTAGTTTAGAGAAATTAAATATATTTTGAATTTTTCGTTGTCAAGAAAGTATCACTTTGGAAATGTTTGCAGGAACTTACAGGACTTTGTCTATAAATTACATGTATTATACATAATACCTTTAATCACAATTTTTGTATCTCACTCTTTAACCTCGAAATCAGCGTTAAATTTTACACAAATAAGCATTTATGAAATTTGAAATTATAAAACGCTTATTTATAAAAATTGTAACTCTGATTACAATATTGAAAATGTAACTATGATTTTAAAAATTTAAAAAGACACCATTTTGAAACAGTTGAAGGGATTTTTTCGGGTGAAAAACTTGTTCAAGTTATTATAAAAATCGTTTTTTGTACTAAGTTTGAATTAATAAATTCAAAATTTTTATCGTTTGAACACGCGCTCGCTCCCTCAACACAAACGGGCAGACATTCCAGTCAAAAACACTATTTTGTCTGAGGGTCCTGAAAATGTAAACATGCAACGCAATCACCAAACTTTCTTTACGATTGATTAGTGAGAAAATAAAACCATCAGACACTGTTGTTCACGCACTTCTAGCTAATAAAATTTTTCCAGTAGTACAGACCTACATTTGTGTTAAAACTAGTCAAGTAATTTAACACCGGATAAACAGCTGTCTCACTGGTTATCAATTATAAACACAAAATAAATCTTACCAACCCACACTTCCATAAAAACTCTTCAACAAGCAGCTGACAGTTTTGCCAACCACCGATGAGATATTTACAACACTGCCTACATGATTTATAAAATATCTCGACACGCAATAATCGCATCTTCAGAGTGTGTAGTGAAAGAACCGTCATGGCGGCTGTTTTCAAATCAGCTGTTTAATGTCATAAAACATAACATTGCAGCCTGGTACGTCTGGATCAACGCATTAGTGAGTCAATTAATGTTCGCCTATTTATTAAAGGATAAATTATGATGAAAGCACAAGACGATTATTCACTTGTAACAACAACAATACAAGTCGGATTCACCCTGGGATGTTGCGGAAACATGCGCTGTGTGGAATAGTCCAATACGCTCTTGGCCAGTTCACGTGATAGAAGTCTATTTCCAAAAAAGTAACAATATTGCAATAATTTTGTATCTTAAATTTAAAAAACAAAAATCCTATTTCGTTATTAGCAATTTAAATTTCTTTGGAAATCCGAAAATAATCGCAGACCCCGTCAGATTTATTTTCGTATTTTTAATAAAATTAAAACCGCCAATTTTTGTAGATTTTAACGATGTGCACGTTGGTTAAATCGGATTTTCAGAAACATGTTAGGAAAACGATACAATAGCCGAATATTACTGGGTAAAGCTATTACAAAAATCGATTTTTGTGCCAAGTTTTGATCAAATCGGACTCAGATTAAATGGTTCATCATATTTCGGTAATATTTTGGTCATTTATACTGACTCATGCGTCTAGTTAGTGCAGAAAATTTCAAGTGAAGCAAATTCGCAGTTTGTGAATAAATACGAAAATAATAACAAAGCCTGACCGCAATGTCTGTTTTCTCCACCCATATATTAGCAAAGCATACAGTAGATTTATTTAATTCCAAATTTGTTACTCTGGGTTTGATTTATATTGTACATATTCAATTTATACGTTTTTTCTCGTTTTCTTTTTGTGAACATTGTTATTCAATGTTTTTATTTTGTGCAGCGTGTTTTGTTACATACACTCAAATCACAGATTAGCAAATTTCTAAAACTTAGCAACTTTCTTGCCCGATCACTTAACGTTTTTAAATAATTAATTCATAAACCACTTTATAAGGACACTAACCATTGTTTGCAAAGTAAATATGTTTATCTAGCTTCATAATGCTAATAGGATCCGTGTAGCTAATGTTTGAACAAAGACAAGTTCCCACACGTCCATTGTTTACGGATCGCCACTTCTGCCGGCCGTGACGGTTTTATTTAAATTTCGACTCCATAATTTCGTGAAACGCCGTCAACACGGTAAAGCAAAAGTGTTGGAGCGCCGCGCCCCCGCGCTGCCAAGATGGGAGTGTAGTAAGTGTGACGCCTCACAAGTGCTTGGATTGTACTATCCAAGAAGTACATGTTGAAACCGAGGCATATTTATAGTTCCTATATGAAAGGTTTTTTTGTATAATGGGCTTTTTAATCCATAGAAATGAAATATCAATTGTTATATTTCAATTTTCCAGTGGAAAAAAATCATTGTTAAGCTTTTGAAGAATCCAGAAATAGTCACTTGAAATAACACACACACACACACACACACACACACACTATATATATATATATATATATATATATATATATATATATATATATATATATATATATATATATATGAGTGTGTTGGCTTTAATTCAAACTTTTCAAAAAATACGTAATGGTAATAGCTTGTTCATTAACAAGCTAAATGGTTGCTATTCCTGATTTTAATAAATCATAAAGTTGAAATTGTATTGAAAAACTAAAATATACCTGTCTGGGTCATTTCCAGTATTAATAAAGCTGATTTAATCGTTAATTATTATAGTGGAATCAGATTTCTAAACCTATATCGATTACAGCTTTCCTATCACTTCAACAAATGTTATAATTGTTTTTAATTTTTGACATTTTTCCTAGATTTTTCTACGTTTGAACATATAAATAGAAGCACAATTTAGATTAGTTTTTCTTTCGAAAAAACTTGCTTTTTATATCGTAATTTACAAAAATCAAAAGGTGCAGAATAATCAGACAATCACACTGTAGGCTGTAATCGACATATACAAATCAAAAGATGCAGAATAATCAGACAATTACACTGTAGGCTGTAATAGACATATACAAATCAAAAGGTGCAGAATAATCAGACAATCACACTGTAGGCTGTAATCGACATATACAAATCAAAAGGAGCAGAATAATCAGACAATCACACTGTAGGCTGTAATCGACATACACAAATCAAAAGGAGCAGAATAATCAGACAATCACACTGTAGGCTGTAATCGACATATACAAATCAAAAGGTGCAGAATAATCAGACAATTACACTCTAGGCTGTAATCGACATACACAAATCAAAAGGTGCAGAATAATCAGACAATCACACTGTAGGCTGTAATCGACATACACAAATCAAAAGGTGCAGAATAATCAGACAATCATACTGTAGGCTGTAATCGACATTCACAAATCAAAAGGTGCAGAATAATCAGACAATCACACTGTAGGCTGTAATCGACATAGACAAATCAAAAGGAGCAGAATAATCAGACAATCACACTGTAGGCTGTAATCGATATATACAAATCAAAAGGTGCAGACTAATTAGACAATCACACTGTAGGCTGTATTCGACATACACAAATCAAAAGGTACAGAATAATCAGACAATCACACTGTAGGCTGTAATCGGCATACAAAAGTCATTAGATGCAGAATAATCAGACAATCACACTGTAGGCTGTAATCGACATACAAAAGTCATTAGATGCAGAATAATCAGACAATCACATTGTAGGCTGTAATCGACATACACAAATCAAAAGGTGCAGAATAATCAGACAATCACACTGTAGGCTGTAATGGACAGTTTTGGAATTTGACCGTATTAAAATTTTAAAAGTCCGCTTGTTTTTCCACGTTTTCCTTTTTTTAACTTTCAGCTTTTTGAAAGTGTGAAATAAAACAGCAACGAAAATAAAGGTTAATTACACGTAGTGTTTCTCCGTAACCCTTTAAATAATATTTCAAAGATTTGTATACACGGTGAGTCAAACTTATGTGACACAACTTCATGAAGTTATTGTACGGCTCAAACAACGTGTACCGTAAAATGCTTACTTTTCTATCTATTCTCCATTTTGTTTTTTATAAAAAATATATTAAAATTCAGCATGATTATCGTAGTAGCTAACTCCATAATTGTAAAAAATAAAACAAGTTTTTTATCGTTTTAAAGTGGTGCTTAGTTTTAATATTTAATGATAAAATTCATGAACACCGTGTTTTTATAGAAAAGGTACATTGTTAAAATAGCTATTTTCATGTTGGAAATTACATCTTACAAAAAAATCAAGGAGTTATTGCAATGTTTTCTTAGTTATTTTTGAAAAAAATTAATTTTATGAAATTATATTGCTTTTTCTCCGGGAATCATGAAAAGTTTACGCAATTACTTTTTGAAACAATACATAATCTGTGTTAGACGCATTGACCTATATGCATAAAAATAGCTATTTTTGCACATCTAACACAACCTAAATGTTTACTGTCTGACTTTAACATTTAGACGCTAAATCAGTCTTCACAGTGAAAATATTTAAATTATGTACTGGCGCCTTGGGGGCAATGCAAAGAAATCAAATTCGATTAGACGTGTCAGAAATGCAAGGGGCGTAATCTGATAGAATATTGATTGTACTTGGGCGTTGGGCTAGTCTTGACCTAATCAGCTACAATGGGCTTGTTAGCGGTTTGAGGTTATGCTGATGAAAGATATAACATGAGGCGTGATCTGTTCAATTTTGTTATTTACTTGTCTATTTATTGTATTTTGTTTATCTTATTTTATGAAATTGTAAAATTAACCGAATTATTTATGTTTTAGGTGTATGCAGTAGCTTTTATTTCGCAAATTACACATTATGACAGCAAAAATGTAATGAAATCTGCTGGTTAAATTCAAGTGTTATTTTACTAGGCCTAATTATTTGTTAATAACATAACCTGTATATATATATATATATATATATATATATATATATATATATATATATATATATATATATATATATATATATATATATATATATATATATAGATATAGAGAGAGAGAGAGAGAGAGAGAGAGAGAGCCTGCCTATTTGAATAGATGTATTTCATCAAACAAACGCTAACTAAATCGATGTAGTTAATTTATGAAACTTAAAAAATATTGTTTTAAAAAACTATCTTTTCATAATAATTTCATTTAAATAAATCATTCGCTATAAAATATAATCGTAAGTTTCTACCAGACTTCCAATTAAAACACCTTGCTGATTTTAAATATGAAGTTACAATGTCGTTTATGAAATACAGGTTTATAATTATTATTTTCAATGTAATTTTGTAGCTAAAAATACTAATTCGTACAGTTTTTAAGGGTAATTGTGATGAAATCAGTTGTTCAAATGTTTTTAACAACAAAAATTATAAATTCCCTTCAGTCATACCAGCGAGATAGCTTCGTGTCGCAATTATTGTGAATAAAATTGACTTAGACTTCAAAACACGTAACATTCAAATGACACGCGCTTGCTTCGTGTAGTTTTCGGTGAACTTACAATTTTGTGTCAGCACAAACACAGCAAATGATACTGCCCCTATGATCAGATGAAAGCCTACTCTGCAGAACCTTTTCCCAGGGTGGCAATCTGCGACCTCGTTGCCTGGTAACCAGGTAGGGGCTCGCAGTGACCATACTGGGTATAAATACTGAATCACTTTTTTATGGGATTTTTTATTTTCCTTCCCTGTCCCTCATGCCCGAGGGATTGTTTTGTTTGCAGTTTTAGGTAGGCTACGAAAACACTTCAGCATATCCAGAAGACAGCATACATTTGTGTATATATTAGTAAAGCCTTTAAAAACTATAAGAAAAAAAAGTATTATTCATGTTACATTGAAAAATGGTAGTAAGACCCATACCCAGAACTTGAAATAGTGGTAAGGTCCATGCAAAGACCTTGAAATGATGGTAAAGAACATATGTAAAATCTTAAAATGGCGGTAAGATCCAGACCAAGAACCTTGAAATGGTAGTCAGATCGATGATAGTAAGGATTTTGAAATGATAGTAAAACACATATTAAAAACACTAAAATGGCGGTAAGACCCAGAAAAAGGACCTTGAAATGATGGTAACATCCAAACAAGGCCTCGAAATAATGGCAAGACTCTACACAAAGAACCTTCAAATGGTGTTAAGGCACAAGAATAAGGACCTTGAAATGGGGATAAGGTCCCCAAGGATGACCTTGAACCTATCGTAAGATCCAGACAAAGATCTTAAAATGATATTATGATCTACACAAATAACCTTGAAAGGTGACCCAGCCAAGAACCTTAAAATATTCACCTTATCCTGACCTTGAGTATATTTTTGAGGAGACGTTTTATAATTTCTGTAACCATATTTTACATTTTATTTTGTGTGTGTGTGTGTGTGCGCGCGCGTGCGCGCGAGGCAAAACCTTAGGTTTCATCTCTTTTCCTCTGATATAATTCAATTTTGGAAAAAAATATGTTTTAGTAAATAGTTAGTACAAGTTCGTTATCCAAACAAATGTTTTCATTCATTTCAAAATGGCTAACGTTACAAATAAAAATGTCATTACTTTTTATATATTACAATTTTTCGAATTTTTTAATGCTTATTTTTGAACTATAACGGATTTTGAAAGTTTAAAAGGTTATTTGTGCCGATTTTCACGCTGATTAATAAAGTAAAAACATGTTTCCCGGAAATGGTAAGATACATGAAACTATTACATTACTGTTACTTTTTAGAAACTAGCTTCCATCATGTTAGCGAGACAACAGACAGCTGTGTGTCAAGGTTATATCAGTTATTGAATAAATAATGTAATTCTGTTACAAAATTTATAATGTTATTCGAAAATATACAAACTAATGGTGTTAAAGAATTACTTTAATTTTCTTACGTTCAATTATTTCTTTAAAAATCTGACACCGCAGATATCAACAACAATCGGAAAATCAGCCTAACTTCTCAAAACGGGATCAACATATTTGCTTAATTTTTGCCATGTATGAAGATACATATATGACCTTAGATTAGTGTACCTAATTTAAAATATATACACTTAATTCTAATAATTCAATCGAAAAAATTTAATGATGACCAAGGTTTATTTTGTTTTTTTGATTTATTCTCAAACTCCGAATTCCTTTTACTTCAAATTTACTTCATATATGTTGACATTTTAATAAAATGGACACATCTAGACACAGATTATATATAGATACATTTGGATACAAATTATATATATGTTATTATTATTATCTGCGTATAGACCCTTTTGGATCACGCAAAGCACTCCGACTCATGTCTTGCTCCTTCTAATCCTCCACACCTCCCTCATCCTGTCCCCATGGATCCTCTTCCGCTCCTCCGTCCATTTTACCCTTGCTCTCTTTGGGATTTCATTCTCTGGGACCTTCCAACCGAGCATCTTTCTCCTGTATGCGTTCCTGTCTTCAACGTCTGTTGAGTGTATTTCTGCGTCACGTAGGTCTATTCTGACTTGTGCTATCCACGACTTTGTTGATTTGACTCCTTGTATATACTTAAGGATTCTGTTGGCAAGTCTCGTTGTTGGGAGTCTACTGATGTGTCCATAGAACCGAAGCCTCCTTCTTCTGATATCTGCTGCCAGGTTCGATATCTTCTCTGTGGTCTTACGGGAGTGCAACCTATATCCATCTTCTGTTAATCTCGGGCCAAGGATCTTCCTCAAGATTTTGCGTTCTTCCTTCAAAATATCCTCCATGGTAGCTTTTGTGTGGATATATATATATATATATATATATATATATATATATATATATATATATATATATATATATAAAGATAAAATACTTACGTAATATTTTTGAAGAAAAGTTAAAAATGCTTCGTTTTGGTGTTCATAATATAATGGCTTGAATATGAGTCTAACTGTTCAAGTAATTGGTTGTAAGATTAAAGAAAGGTAAGATCCAACTAGGGCACCTCGGAATTGCCAAATGTGTGAACCCTCGAGGGATTACGGCCAATAACTGCAGTCTCGAACCTAAGATCTTGAGGTGCGCAAGTTCAAAGATGCAGCAGATTGACTGGTGTCGACTACCGTAAAATTTAAACTGAATTTTAGTTGCAAAAGTAAATGCGATTATATCACTTTTATAATTAATTGTATGAATACTTTAATTTAGAAAAATATTCTTTAATGGCCTAGACCAACTGCAACTTCAGTACAGTCCTCTTGGTTGAAGAGCTTCAATATGTTATTAGAGTGGCCATAACAACATAGTAACAAACTGTTACTTTCAGATGATAACTACTTCGTGTTTTATTGCTACTTGACATGAACTTGCTGGGATTATATTGATCTTTTCATTGGTTATAATAACATTCAAAGCCGAACAAAGTTAGTCTTGATTTTACAAGAAGGTGATATTCAAACAAGTAGAATCTGTACAAGCATCTCATGCAAAATGAGAAATTTCTTTTTAATCCAAATAAAATATAGAATACACCCAAAAAAGATAGCATAAATACGCGATAAATTAATATTAGATGGACTAAAATCAGAGAGTTATTAAAATACTTAATTGTTCATAAATTATTATTAGAACGAGTTATTGTTATGAAAAACGTTTTTATATTTACGATGAAGGAGTATTCAACTGAACAGAGAAAGAAAATAGTAAAATTGTATAACAAAATCAGCAATCCATAGTTTTAACTCTGCCAGGCTACGTATTGTTATATAATTATATTTAGTGATCTTCCACCTATTGACAGGAAATAGTGTCTTTTTCTAAAATTAGGAAAGAAGATACAGTGGATAGTTTAACATAAAATATTGAAAAAGGCAGGACGATCAACGTGGAAAATCTTGTGTCTTCCAAGCGTAGCTCTTGTTTGTCCTGAAATCCTTAAATATCTGCTTTTGGGTTAGGCGGGTGGAACAGCGTACGCTGAATGACTAAACGTTGCTTTGCTTAACCTACGAATAGAGATGGTAACGATATCACAGAACTGCTACTTTTTCACAGATAGTCAAATTTCACATATTTATCTAATAGTGAATGGCTGAGTTCAACTGTTACTAACTGTGAACTGAAATCTCCGAAATCTGTTCAACCGTAATGAGTTCACAGTTTGGTCCTAACTATCTACAAACTAACTGTAAACTGTGAAATTTTCACAGCTCGCACTTTTGTTAGTGCGGAATTACTGAGACGAGATAAATATTGAATTATGGATATTGCTAACTGCGCGCGCACAGTTATTCCCCGTCAGATTTAGCTTGTTGTTGGTATTATTTATTTAGTATAGCGAATGTTTTTTGCACAAGTAGTGTTGAGTAGAAGAATAATTGTATAAAAAAATTGTGTATTTGTGTAGATAAAATACCTGATTTTATTTGTTTGTTTTTTTCTTATTTATATTAGCCTATATGAAGAAGCAATAGCTACATAACAGGCCAGCCAGACATTATTTCACAGTTCACAGTTATTCACAGTTTAATTTAACAGATATTGAAAAGCAGCAGTATCAGTTTTCACATATAACAGTATTTCACAGATAATATCATATCTACCTACGAGGACTCTGGAAAACCAGGCAACCTCTTAGTTTTTATGTACGTTACACGTAGAGCATGCAAGTGCGATATTCTATTTCCCTAGCTTCATGTGATTATAAGCTATAATTCATTTTTAGTACCTAAGACATATAAAATATATTTTTTCTAAGTTTCTTAATCATTTTCAATACTAGATACCAGTAGCAATTTAAAGCACTTTTGGTAGCATTACAACAAATACACACACACACACACACACACACACACACACACACACACACACATATATATATATATATATATATATATATATATATATATATATGTATGTATGTATGTGTATATGTGTGTATATGTGTATGTGTGTGTGTGTGTGTGTGTGTGTGTGTGTGTGTGTGTGTGTGTGTGTGTGTGTGTGTGTGTGTGTGTGTGTGTGTGTGTGTGTGTGTGTGTGTGTGTGTGTGTGTGTGTGTGTGTATAATATGTGAAAAATAAATTCTATTCTCATATTATTTGTAGTAAAAATTTACAGTTAGTAAAAAATTAGTATCTAAACTCAGCAACTCTGGTTTCCCTTCAAATCGTATAAATCTTTCGCCTTTTACTAACGACTTACGAGTAGGAGATGAGTCCAGATACAATTTTTGTAACACTCTACCGTAAGGCAGGGCACACACAATGATCGCAAAACAAGAACTGTGATAATTTAAAACTGTTCATACTCTGTTCTAGTGTTGTGACTACTGTCGAAGTACAAACTGTGATTGTTATTGGCAGCTAACGCTCCTGTAGTTGTAGGCAGAAGATATCAATTATAGAAGTGAAATGTGCATAAATAAATCACACTTCACATGCACACAAAAAAAAAAAATTACCTAGTTCATCTAATGATTATTGTTTGATAAATACTATAATTTAAAAAATTTAATTAAAATTGAAGGTTTTAAAACAAGTAATATTTAATCAAAGAATAAACTTATTGCAAAACACAGAAATACCAAGGGGCCCGTGCGAAATTTCGCACTATGAATTTTGCATAAGAGTAGTCGTTGGGGTGAGGGCGGTAGTTGGAAGGAAGGAAAACCTATTCGAAAAATAAATCGAAAAGCGATCGGTTTGAAATAATAATAGCAAATTTATGACTGTCATCGACCGTATTATTTACCTATTGTTAAGGAGACTTGTAATGAGAAATCGTAATATTCAAATACAAATAAGTAAATAAATGCAAAATGTTAGAACATTATGTTTGCTTCTTACCTGGTACATCACAAAGTCCACAATAACCTTTAACTGTATTTTGACATTTTAATTGTACTTCGTATTTTATGATGTCCGTATTAACAATAGATAAATTCACGATAAAAGAAAAATCACAAATATATTTGTGTATTAACAGTGTCCAAAACGTGTTTGTATTCGACATGATTGTCCCACCTTGTACGACGGGTACGAAGTTATAGTTTAGTTATAAGGGAATATCAGTAGGGCCACATAACCTATAAGTTTTGACTTCTAAATAAATATTGAAATTGTTCTAAACATGTTATGCAAAAAAGTGGCATTTGTCTATTCGTGATTAATAAGTTAGCTTCGTAAAATATAAAAATATTGTCAGATTTGTAATACCGCGCATGCGCATCCATGATGCCGTTTTACCATATGACAGTTAAGTAGATTTTATGTTAAAATTTTTCACAAACTGTAAGTTTTAGCAGAAAATAGTTTTTCAATGTCAGAAGCCGGTTAAAAAAATCTTTCTAACGATTCCTCATCTTTAGAATGGTATGATGCATCTCATCTCGTGCATAATCTTGTACGAATGCTGAGAAAAAGGAATGGGTACATACACCAACATGATTTACCTTAAAAAAATTGATTTTCTTTATTTTGATTTTAAAATATATTTGTTATAAGTGTTTTATTGTTTAAGGGAAAACTAAAGAGAACTTAGTTTGTGTAGTTCTTTCACATCACATCGGTAAAATGTAATTTTGATGAATTTTAGGTTAAAATTTCTAAATTCTTTACTGAAATTTCTTTTTTTTATAAGAATATTGTGTTATACAACCAATATTATAAATAATATTGGTTGAACGTTTATTATAATTATTATTAATAGTGTAAATAATTTCTTAAAACAAAGTTATTCGATATCACTACTATTGGTAATTCTCATCCGATATTATATCATCGATACTAAAATATTGTATCGAATGCCATATCGAACACCTTCCATAGTTGCGTATAAACCAATTACACAAAATGAAATTATAAAAGGAATAGTTCGTTGTACGAATACATTCGCGCGCATTTGTTACAAGCGATGTATTTTGTGCCCTACCTTTCGATAGAGCGCTCATCATATGTTCTCCTCCACGGAAATCTTTAGTAAAAGGCGAAAGATATATACGAATTGAAGGAAAACCAGAGTTACTATTTTGGATATTGGCAGGAGAAGTCAATTCTCCCCTGTTGTCATACTGTTCCTGTAACAAAACATATACAGCGTATGTAATAACGTGGCTTTATTGTGTCTTGTCTACGTTAGGAATGAGATGTGGGTTGGGCTTGGATTTTGTAAGGTAATTTGGTTTGAAGAGAAGTGACTATGTGATATTCACATAGTCACTTCATGGAGGTTCGTAGACTAGATACAGAGGCCTTTTTCTGTATCGTAGTGGGGGAGCGGGATCTGTCACAATGGCGGACAGATGCGCGTGCGTGGAGCCTTCTGCTCGCGAAGCTAGATTTTGTGAAAGTTTGAGGACATATTCCTCGAGTGTGAGGACTTTAAGGCCGTGGCGTATGGTCTCGTTCCTGACGAACCACGGAGATTCAGTCAGGAAACGTAGGGAACGGTTTTGGAAGGATTCCAGCCGTTTCCTTCGAGAGTTAGAGATAAGAGCGTACCAAGCCGGAGCTGCATAGGTAAGAATGGGTCTGATGTACATTTTAAACATAGTCAGCCTGATTCGTAGAGGTATTGGGCTTTTGTTCGTAAGAACAGGAAAAAGCTTACCGCGAGCCGCAGAAGCTTTGCCTATAATTTGTTTGACATGTGGGGCAAAAGTCAGTCGTTTGTCAAGCGTGATACCTAAATATCTGACTTTAGGTTTCCATTCTATGGGAGTATCGTTGATTTGAAGTATAGTTTTGGGAGGAAGTTTGTTTGTGAAGGCGATGGCTTCTGTTTTATCTGCATTCACTGCAATTCTCCACCTACGAAACCATGGCTCCAATAGGTCCAACTGACGTTGAACGATTTTGGCCCCAAACTCGAGGTTTGCTGTAGGATAATAGAACATGGAGTCGTCGGCGAAGAGCCGCAGTGACACAGGTTCTTGGACAGGCATGTCGTTGGTGTACAGATTGTACAACAACGGGCCTAGGACTGATCCTTGTGGCACGCCAGCCGTAATAGGTCTAGGCGTAGAGAGTGTACCATCGACGGACAGTTACTACTAAATTAAGTGCAATAAATTGCTAAAGGAAATGGTGTCCTACCATCGACGGACACCTGGAACCATCTGTTGTCGAGGTACGATCTGATTAAGTGGACATAGCATGGAGGAATAGGGCTGTGAGCTAGTTTGTACAGGAGGCCTTCGTGCCAAACCCTGTCAAAAGCTTTGCTGATATCCAGGAATATAGCTATTGTGTGGAGGCGTTTGTTGAAGCCATCTGATAGGCTGTTGATGACGCGGACTAATTGTTGGGTGGTAAAGTGCTCTTGTCGGAAGCCAAACTGTTCGTGTCGGACTGTGTCAGCAAGGTGTTCAGTAAGCTGCCTGTTCACCAGTCTTTCGAAAACTTTCGATAGAGATGGAAGCAGCGAGATTGGTCGGAAATTTTGAGGAAAGAGAGCCGATTTCTGTGGTTTAAGAATGACTATTACTTTGGCTCCTTTCCAAGATGTGGGGTAGTGGCCTGTTCGCAAGATTCCACTGAAGATATTTGTAATGTATCCTACTGTTTGGGCGGGGATGTGCATTAGAGCCAGGTTGTTTAAATTGTCCAGACCAGGTGCTTTCCGTGGGTGTAATTGTTTTATGACGCGGACCACCTGATCTGTTGTATAGGGATCTGGGGGCTGGCCCAATGGACAACTGAGGTAGTCCTCGAGATAGTTTTCTACGTGCTCGATGTGTTCGTCCACGTAGAGATGATTATTGGGACTGAACTGGTCTTGGAAGGAATCTGCGAACGCTTCTGCCTTGTCCGTTGGGGAGTAGGCCAGACCACGCTGGCCATGCAGGGGTTGGTTGGTGCGTTTGGGTCGCAGGAGTTGGCGGTTCAGTTTCCACAACGAACCGTCTTCAGTGTTCATTGTGGACAGGAATCGAGTCCATTCCTCTTCGGAGTGCGTTTCTAGTAAATGCTTTACTAATTGGGTTTGGGCATTGACCTGTCTTTTTACAGACGGTGCTCGGGTGAATTGCCATTGTCGGCGAAGCTTTCTCTTTTTAGCCAACTCCTCTCTGATGTAGGGAGGAAGTTCAGGTTTGGCACCCTTGCAGGCAATTTGGTGGGTGCTGGATTCCAGCGCGGAGGCTATAGCCGACTGAAGGGTGTCAACCTCGAGGTCGACATCTTCGGGTGAACAGATCTGTTGGGGCCCGGGCATGAGTTGTTGAAGACGTTCCGAGAAACGTCTCCAGTCAACACGCTTAGCGGTGCCATTGTTGGGTGGTAGCCTCTGGCCGAATGGATTACTTATAGTAAGTAATATGGGATTGTGGTCGGAACTTAAATCGTCGATGCAGTCTAATTGATGGACAAAAGGGAAGTTCTTAAGCACAGCAATGTCGAGTACATCAGGACGTGATCGGAAGTTTCTGGGGTAGTACGTAGGGGCTGTCGGACCGATTACGACAGTATTTCGGTGTTTTCTTTGAAATTGATGTAGGACTTTGCCGTGCTTGTTTATGACATGGCTGTTCCACTTTGGATGCTTGGAATTCAGATCGCCCATAAGAACCGTAGGTTCTGCGGAGTCGAGTAGTTTTTCAAACGTGTGTATAGTAACAACACGTTGAGGAGGAAGGTAGGCAGAAATTAATCTAAAATTTGTGCCTTGAAAGTGGATTTGGAGTATGGTATGCTCTATTGATGATTGGGGGTCGTTCGGTAACGCTTGATGAGCGATCCGCCTGTGGACCAAAACTGCAGTTCCTCCGGAAGCTGGACAGTTGGCCGGAAGTGGGCGATCTGATCGATAGATGTTGTAGCATGGAATAGTGAAGGTTTTCTTCTGTGTGAGATGTGTTTCTGATATTAGAGCTATATCAATATTTCGGTCTAGGAGGAAACGTTGGAGCTCAGCTCTACGACTGGATACTCCATTTGCATTCCATGCTAGGATGGTGGGAGGCTTACTCATTCTGAATGAGCAGCGTCATGAAAGAGGTTAGTACTGTGACTATGATCTGTTTATAGTCATCAGTACTATTGATTTTGGTGAGGATCTCTTGGATCCACTTCAGTATGTCAGTCTTCCTGATAAAGGAAGACGACGGTTGTGCCTCTGCACCCTGGGGTGTATCAGCTTTTGGTACGGGCTCGGGCGACTGCACCGCCTTGATTGGCGCCTGTTTCGGGGCCGCTTTCTTTGCTAAGACCGGGGTCTTAGCTTTGATGATTGAGGCTGGGACTGAGGTTTGTACTGGGGACTCAGTCTGTCCCATCTTGGGCTTCTTGGCCTGCCGCGCGGCCTTCGGAGCTACTGCACGTGCAAAGCTCTTTGCTTCAGTGTCGATTTTCGGCACTGGGGGAGTGGGTACCTGAACCTTGGGGGTTGGTACTGTAGGTGCAACCGACTTGGTTGCTGGCTGAACTGTGGTCGATGCTGGTTTGGGTGCCTCCTTGGAGGCGGGGGCAGGTCGCGAGCGGCTCTGCTGTCGAAGGTGGTCCCGGCTACGCCGGAAGTGCTCTGCGTAAGCAGGGCAACCCCGGTAATTAGCGGATGCACACCCTCGCAGTTAACGCATTTTGCAGCGGTTTTGCGAGATTTCGTACATTCAGTACGATCGTGGTTTCCGGCGCACTTCACGCAGCGAGCCGGAAGATGGCAGTTACTATTTTGAGATAGTAATTTTGTACTAACTGTTAATATAGACTTCCAATTATTCGCGAACATTTTCTTGCATCTCAAAAACACAACTAGAGTAACAAACTATAATTTATTTTTAGTACCTGTAACATACATAATATATTTTTTTAAGTTTCTTAATAATTGTTTACTTTTATCTTATCAGTTATTCAAATAATTCTAAGAAATATCAAAAAGCGTGGCCAAAACTTATATCGAACGTCATCGCGCATGGCATGGTAGTAGTTTTAACTTTTGCTACTAGGTAGCGCCACAAATTTCACAAATACCGGTTGGCTAAGAAGTTGGTCTATTTAAGTTTCTTGATAGTACAGTACAGTATAAATAAATGCAATGCAGAAACATTCACTCGTTTGTCTAACATAATATTTAGAATAAATAAATTTATTTCTTTGGATGAAATGAGTATTTTTTTATTCCAAATGTTCAATTGTCTTGCTATTAAGACGCCATAAAATTAGCAAATGAGAGGGGATCAAAACTCTTACTGTAAACAAAGCAACAGAGAGAGAGAGAGAGAGAGAGAGAGAGAGAGAGAGAGAGAGAGAGAGAGAGAGAGAGAGAGAGAGAGAGAGAGAGAGAGAGAGAGAGAGAGAGAGAGAGAGAGAGAGAGAGAGAGAGAGAGAGAGAGAGAGAGAGAGAGAGAGAGAGAGAGAGAGAGAGAGAGAGAGAGAGAGAGAGAGAGAGAGAGAGAGAGAGAGAGAGAGAGAGAGAGAGAGAGAGAGAGAGAGAGAGAGAGAGAGAGAGAGAGAGAGAGAGAGAGAGAGAGAGAGAGAGAGAGAGAGAGAGAGAGAGAGAGAGAGAGAGAGAGAGAGAGAGAGAGAGAGAGAGAGAGAGAGAGAGAGAGAGAGAGAGAGAGAGAGAGAGAGAGAGAGAGAGAGAGAGAGAGAGAGAGAGAGAGAGAGAGAGAGAGAGAGAGAGAGAGAGAGAGAGAGAGAGAGAGAGAGAGAGAGAGAGAGAGAGAGAGAGAGAGAGAGAGAGAGAGAGAGAGAGAGAGAGAGAGAGAGAGAGAGAGAGAGAGAGAGAGAGAGAGAGAGAGAGAGAGAGAGAGAGAGAGAGAGAGAGAGAGAGAGAGAGAGAGAGAGAGAGAGAGAGAGAGAGAGAGAGAGAGAGAGAGAGAGAGAGAGAGAGAGAGAGAGAGAGAGAGAGAGAGAGAGAGAGAGAGAGAGAGAGAGAGAGAGAGAGAGAGAGAGAGAGAGAGAGAGAGAGAGAGAGAGAGAGAGAGAGAGAGAGAGAGAGAGAGAGAGAGAGAGAGAGAGAGAGAGAGAGAGAGAGAGAGAGAGAGAGAGAGAGAGAGAGAGAGAGAGAGAGAGAGAGAGAGAGAGAGAGAGAGAGAGAGAGAGAGAGAGAGAGAGAGAGAGAGAGAGAGAGAGAGAGAGAGAGAGAGAGAGAGAGAGAGAGAGAGAGAGAGAGAGAGAGAGAGAGAGAGAGAGAGAGAGAGAGAGAGAGAGAGAGAGAGAGAGAGAGAGAGAGAGAGAGAGAGAGAGAGAGAGAGAGAGAGAGAGAGAGAGAGAGAGAGAGAGAGAGAGAGAGAGAGAGAGAGAGAGAGAGAGAGAGAGAGAGAGAGAGAGAGAGAGAGAGAGAGAGAGAGAGAGAGAGAGAAGAGAGAGAGAGAGAGAGAGAGAGAGAGAGAGAGAGAGAGAGAGAGAGAGAGAGAGAGAGAGAGAGAGAGAGAGAGAGAGAGAGAGAGAGAGAGAGAAAGAGAAAACTGTCATTAGAAAAACGTTATTATGAAATGAAAACATACCTAAAATCATAATTGATTGAATTTTACTTTGTATTGCTATATTTAGAATGAATGAAACAACCTTAATGATACTAGATTATTCATTTGCTACTACAGTTAGCAATATTAACATTGATGTCAGTTTTTATAATGAATATAGAACAAAGACTGTTTTCGACATAGGCTATGATTAATAATTTGAATTTTAAGTAAGGTGTGTTATACAAAGAAACCCGCTATAAAGCCTATTACTGACTTTTCTAATTTTTATTACTCTGAAGTGACAACAATATAAGCAAAACCTGATGAACGAATATTGAAAAATTATGATTGTGTTTCAGTTTCTTATAACACCCGAATTACGTTTTTAAAGGTCACAATCTTGCTATGGTACCTCATGTCCAGGAAGTGAAACTACAAATTTGAAAGGACTGAAAGTTTGTGCCAAGACTGCAAAGGGTGTCTACCCTCAGGTATGTAAGAACCAATCAACTACCCTTGTTTGAGGGTGGGCTCTAACCGATCGTGAAATGAGTTGGAAATTGACCTGTCTGTTTTTATTTATAAAAAAATCGTCTCCAACCACCACAATGGGGCTGTCAGCGTCCAAAGTTTTGCGGAGATCTCTTCCCGGATGTTTTCGACAAGAACTATTAAGCCGTGAAAAGGTCTGCGCTTTTATTTTCGATTAATATCAGTTGAATGGATTTAATTGAAAACATCCAATGTTTGATGTTTGTAATGAATTCCAAGGAATAATAATAGTGCAAACAACATTACAATTATATTTGATTTTTTTAATAATAATTTAAAGAATAAAAAATATCTGTTCAAATAATTTGTTTTAAAAATTGTCAGGTTACATCTCCTACTGGTAAGTTGTAGATCGGAAGTTTAGGAAGCAAACTTATCAGCTGATTCTACGCCTTTACTTAGCTGAACTGTTTGCTACGCTTGTAGCTCTCAGTTTGAGTTGCTGCAACACTGCGAAGAAATAATTATCTACGTGCAAAAAAGAACGCCATGAACACGTTTAAAATGAGCACCGATCTTAACGAATCGTTCTCTCACAACTCTCTCTTTCTATATCTATTTATCGCTCATACCAATAGCTTGGTCATATACAAAACTCCAAAATATTGCAACAAAATTGAAATTAAAACAAATACGGTTTGGGAACAAATCAAACAATCAAAACAAACCTTGACCGCCTTCGGGCTTTAAACTGATTGACTGATTGTAGCCTAACTGGTTTGCACATGGATACAAATATGTATAGGGGGTGGTTTGTATGTATTTTTATATTTCAAAAATCATCTCTCTCTCTCTCACTCTCTCTCTTTCCTGTTATGTCAATATAAATGTTAATTTTACAATTATGTATAATAAAACTCTTTCTGTATCATATTGTCGTTTGTAAAATTTAGTTTCTGAACTAACTAAGCATGTTGTCAAGTTAAAACTCATTACTTGTTAAATGACATAACCCAGATTTTGGATATATTTATTGTTTATTGTAAGAATAAATGTTTGCTTTTGCAATTTTTGATAATACTTTTTATCTAGTTAACTTTAAGTTACTTAAAAGTCTTATTTGTAATTAAAATTATTATTATTTTAATATGATGCCTATTTTATCTAATTCATATTATATTTCTGAAAGTTTGTGTGTTTGTTTGTTTGTTATTCAATCACGCTTTAACCACTGGACCAATTGAGATGAAATTGGGTATGAATATGGTTTACGTATCAGAGATACACATAGGCCTATTCCCGTTTTACAAAACGTCATTATACTACTTACCCAGCCCATAATAATTATCGGTTTTTAGTTTTGTGACATGTGTTAACTGTAATTATTTACTGGACCTGTGATTTAGGTACCTGAGATGAATAGATTCAATCCTATTTTAAGAATCTTAATCTGTGTTTTATTTATTGCAAAGTTATTGCTTTTAATGTAACATTTTCAATATTTTAGTTGAAATTTTTTTCAAAACTGACTTTAATTTGTTACTTTGTGTTGAATTTTCAATATTAAATGTAAAAAAATCCCTACACAGAGTGCCAATTGTAAGGTAGTATATATATTTGTGTAATTACATTATATGAAGAAATGGTAAATATGCAGTGTAGCATATCCTTATTTTTCGATATTTTTGTTACTAAAATGCTTTATTATGTGCCCAAAAGCAAGAATCCAAAATATGAAAGCACGAGAAGTACGATAAAATCGAAATAAAAGTGACCAACATACCCTCAAAATTGCTACCCGGCGAAAATCAGTAACGTGTTGTAAATCGGTAAAAGAATAACAATACGTCTAACACGGGTTTTGGGTGATAAGAAACCGATTTTTTAAAAGAATACTGCATAACCAAACTGACATGGTTGTTAGACCTAACAAGGTGATGCGTGAAAAAACCTCTATATATTTTTAAGAAATAGCCTACTATATATCCTGACACGGTTGTTGGGCCTATCACGATGATGCGAAAAAACCTTTATATTTTTTTAAAGACTACTACATATCGCAACTGACACGGTTGTTAGGCCTAACACGGTGATGCGTGAAAAAACCTTTATATTTTTTTAAAGAATACTACATATCCTAACTGACATGGTTGTTAGGCCTAACACGGTGATGCGTGAAAAAACCTGTATATTATTTTAAAGAATACTACATAACCTAACTGATACGGATGTTGTGCCTATCACGGTGATGTGTGAAGAAAACCTTTATTTTTTTAAAGAATACTATATAACCTAATTGACACGGCTGTTAGGCCTAACACGGTGATGCGTGAAAAACCTTTATATTTTTTTAAAGAATACTACATATCCTAACTGACACGGTTGTTGGGCCTATCACGGTAATGTGTGAAAAAAACCTTTTTTTTTTAAATAGTACTGAAACCTTTGACACGGTTGTTAGGCCTAACATGGTAATGCGTGAAAAATTCTTTATATTTTTTTAAAAGAATAATCCATAAGCTAACTAACATGGTTGTTATGCCTAACACGGTGATCCATTAAAAAAGCCTTTATTAATTTTTTTAAAAATAGTACTTATAACCTAACTGACACAGTTGTTGGGCCTAATAAGGTGATGCATGAAAAATACCGTTATATTTTTTTTAAGAGTAACTTAACTAACACGGTTGTTAGGCCTAACACAGTGATGCGTGAAAAAACCTTTATATTTTTTTAAAGAATACTACATATCCTGACACGGTTCTTGGGCCTATCACGATGATGTGTGAAAAAACCTTTATACTTTTTTAAAGAATTCTACATATCCTAACTGACACGGTTGTTATGCCTAACACGGTGATGCGTGAAAAAAACCTTTATATTATTTTAAAGAATACTAGGCTACATATCCTAACTGACACGGTGGTGCGTAAAAAAAACTTTCTATTTTTTTAAAGAATACCACATATCCTAACTGACATGGTTGTTGGGCCTATCATGGCGATGTGTGAAAAAACCGTTATTTTTTTGTAAAGAGTACTTCAAACCTTAACTGACACGGTTGTTAAGACTAACATGGTGATGCGTGAAAAAACCTTTTATTTTTTTTAAAGAGTACTCCAAACCTTAACTGACACGTTTGTTAGGCCTAACATGGTGATGCGTGAAAAATCTTTATATTATTTTAAAGAATACTTCATAAGTTAACTAACATGATTGTTAGGCCTAACGTGGTGATGCATTAAAAAACCTTTATTTATTTTTTAAAATAGAGTACTCCAGAACCTAACTGACACGGTTTTTGGGCCTAATACGGTGATGCAGGAAAAAAGTCTTAATTTTTTTTAAAGAGTACTCAATAGGCCTAACTTAACTAACACGGTGGTGCGTTAAAAAACCTTTATTTTAAAAAAGAAATTCACCATAACCTAACTGACACGGTTGTTGGTCCTAACACGGTCATGCGTGATCTTTAATGTATATTACGATTGCGGGAAAAGCCGTGACGGGTAACAGGTAATCATATTATATTTCTGAAAGTTTGTTTTTGTTTATTTGTTTGTTATTCAATCACACTTTAACTACTGGATCAATTGAGATTAAATTTGGTATGAACACGGTTTAGGTACCTGAGATAAACACAATACTATTCCAGTTTAATTTAATAATAGTGACTTTTTAATAATACTGTATTTTATTAAAATATAACAGGACCCTGTTTTAGAGTATCGAGTAGCAAAAATGTATATGTCTTGGCCGAAAACCATAAATCGTATAATATGGTAAATAGAAATATATTAAAATGAAATGACCTATTCTGATTTTGAAAATCGACTATAAATTTTATTGCCTACATTATAATTGCAGGCAAAGCCGCAACGGGTAACAGCTAGTCTATTTATAATTACTGTACATTTACTTCATTTTTTAATGTTGTATTTTGTTGTCATGGGGTTAAATAGAAGAGCGAGAGAACTGATGGTTCTATATTCTTATAGAGATACGACTATAACTCTCGCTCTCTGTATGGCCGATGTGGCTAAGGTGCCGTTCAGTTTCCTGCATCTCTGAACTAAACAGCTCAGTGTTGTTAGTTGTAACCCAAGTTACTGTCCAAGATATTTTTATCCTTTGCCCTCACTAGTCTAACAACAATTACCTTATTCTTTGCAAGTTTAATTGAAACCTATTTCCATTATCGTAATCAACGATGAAATAAGCGTAAACTAACATTCAATTTCTTTTAAATATATGTGAGTGGGGTCAGGGTTCATTTTTGTATTTGTAATGTAATTATTTTTCAATGATAATTTATGCATATTGCATAAATATGATTCTGATGGTGAAATTAGATTTTCAGAAAAAGCGATATTACTATTTTTTTGGAATTTGCTCCCATCCCGTCAGTAAAGCAGATGCGTGTTGAGGTTGTTTTGTATTTCTCAATTCCCCAAAGTAAGCTTGTGCTGTTAAAATTACATAGCTTGTGTTGTAAGTATAGGTCTACAGCATAGCTGTGTTAAAATTACACCTTGCTATACATATTATCTGAAACTGGAGAGGGCAGGGCATTGTTACAAGCTCCCAAACACAGATAAGGGAAGCAATTTTCCCCCTCTTCTTCGTCCCTCTCGGTTTGCAGCAGCAGGACTATTCAGGGAAACACAAGAAGTCGATAACCGAAATCGATAATGTTTTAAATTGTACTCTGGACAAGTACTTTTTGTGTACAGTATTTTTTTATTTACACTTTATCATTTTAAAGAATCGAACTTGTACATCGAACAATTATATATATATATATATATAAATATGCAAACGCTTGATTCTAAAATTATTAAAAACTTCATCAAAATAGAATTTTCTTAAAATACGTTCTAAAAATTTTGTTAAAAAATGAATGTATTCTAAAATAAAACATTTTAATCAAACATATAAGCATATTTAAATATGCATAACCAAAGCCAGTGTACTACATTTAAATGAAATGGTGTTGCAGAAATAGAAGAAATAAGATGTTTCAAAAGTAAATTTGGATGCCTTTCGGCTACAAGGGTTCCAACCCCTTTAGCTTTTAAATAAACAATTTCCGCCTGCAATCATTGCAATTACATTCGAAGTCTTTAGTCTTAACAGGTTTAGGTCTGTACAATTAAATTACGAAACATGTTGATTTAAACATAATTAATTAATTATAATAAACACGTTCGTTATTCTTATTCATCGCAGTGGAAACATAAATATTTCAACAATAACGTGGAATAGCTGTGGTGCAAAAACAGGTACTTAGATGAACGCCTCCACCCATGGGTGCATGCACCATCTTTGCATAACAACTAGAAGTTGTGTTCTTATATTTACAGAGTAGATTTATTTATTGAAGAAAAACATGGCTGAGTTTAGGTATATTTTAGGTTTTTTTGATTTCCTTGTAAAAAGCAAACTCGTTTTATTAATATAACATCGATCAGACTCGCATCACGCAACTGTCTCGCAGACTTGTCAGTAGCAAATTGGCAAAAATATTTTTCGCTATCTCCCCATTTTTCAAAAATTCTGATTTCACCATCTTAATCAGCATTAAAGTGTGCATATTAGCGTTTAAAACTCAAATTGCATTGAAAATACGAAAATAAATTTCGACCGCCGTCAAAAACGTTTTTAATTTCAAAGAGCTTTGAAAATTCGAAATGATAATTTATGGAGTTTTAACGCGTATTACAATTTTGAAAAAGTATTTAAAAAAGTTAAATAAAAGTTACGAACTAAAAAAAATAATTAGCTGTCATTTTGAAATTGTTGGACTAACGTTCCTCATTAACAAACTTCTCCAAGCTATTACAATAGATTCTTTGTGCCAAGTTTGAATAAAATCGGACCAATAGTGCTGAAAGTCACGTAAAAATAAAAGTTTTGTTTCTGCTTTTAGAGTTCATGAAGCAACCTGATATAGTGTATGGAATTTATAAAACGAACACAACAATAGCTTGTGTTTATCCAGCAAGGTGTGTGGACTAATTAATTAATGAAGGATGCTATAAAACCACCAACTGCATTCTGGGTTTAGTTGGCGCTTGCTTTGTGAAATCATATTGTTAATCTCCTTCATTTCGAATAAAACTTTTAATTATCCCTCAGACAGAATGATCAAGGATTCGCATTGTTACTTTAATTAAAACTTATGGGATACCTGTATTTAACTGGAACTTTTAATTAATAACAGTTTTAACAAACATTTACAGCAGAAATGTCTGAGAAAATAAAATCTGCTTTTGTATGGAATATATTCGTTAAAATAATATGATTTAAGCAAAATGTATTATGCTTAAAGTTTACGTTTATATTTGTAAAATTTTGAAAAGTTTCATTTATTATGGTTACTATAAGGGTTGGTAATAAATCTGCCCTGTTCATTTTTCCGGTGATTGTTTGCAAATTGTCATTGCAAAATGATAATTAAAGGGGCGAGGAAGGGGATAGAATACAAAAAGGCAAAACAATAATATTTTTTGCGAATCAGCATAAATCTTTTTATAAATTATCTGTTTGTTGTAAATTTTACTTATTTTATTTCCAGTTCCCCCTTACATACAATATTTTTCGATACCTTTTGAAGACTAATTTTTTGATCACGCTTATTGAAATCTGAACGTTGTAAAATTATATTTTAATTTAAATTTAAAATCGTAATTTAGTTTTTAGTCTGGCATTTTTACTGATGACTTCTTTTCCAATTTGTCTTCGAAAAGAAGCTATAAATGCGATTTAAAAAATAAATTACATTTTTAAAAGTGCCTAACATACGGGCTGATTTTTGTTTTCACAACTTTTAAAAATACTTCAGTTATTTTAAGGAATACTGCAGTTTCCGTGACCTGCTCATGTTGGCACTACTGACACGATCTGGAAGTTACTTGCCTACACATTTCTATGGCATATCAGGAGAAAGTGAAAAAAGTCTAACCTAACCAAATGAATTGGTAACTGTCCATTTGCGGCAATGGGCAAAACACAAAATAGTGCAATGAAAGTTAAATGAAATGTTATATGTTAAAGATACGCACTTAGCGGTTAAATTATGTACTCGTAGTTAGGCAGGGTTTACCATTAACCGATGACAAACTGTTCTGATCTAGTAAACAATCTTTAATAAATATTTTATTACATAATGCTTTATTTTACCTTGAATTTGGACTTTATGTTTGTTATGTGTTTATTTTGTACAAAAAGTTTCAGAAAATAAGCTGAATAAAACCCAGCATTCTTCACTCTTAGAAACAATCGAATTTGTTGTCTTATTTACCCTGGATAAAGAGCCGCAGTAGATCGTTATTTGATTTTAGTCTGGTCAGGCACAGTGACTCCAATAAATTCTATATAAGCTCCAAATTTATCAAACTGAGATACGTTCTCGACTAACGGTTCGGTTTGCGAATTATCAGAAAACCGGAAAATTGGTAATGGGGGGGTGAATTAAAGACGTGCATCCTCATAATATATATTAAAAGGATTTTAATAAAATTTAGGTTATAACTTTTAATATTGAAGTCACTGTATCCAAAGAGTAATAAAAGAGAACTGTGTGTGAGAAATAAAACAGCTTTTGAATGTATGATTAATCTCATTCTCTTAACTTAAAGCTTCTAACTTAAAGTGTCTAATTTAAAAGTTAAACTTAACGGGTTGTACTCTCAAACTAATAACAGATACCAGAAGATAAAACCCTGAAAAACTAAGAATAACGTGTATTTATAAGTCACAATGTAGGCTAGAGGAAAAACAACACAAAGTTGAACAAAATAACATCAATATTCCATCATTAAGTGACAACTTAAAAACATATGAAGCGACAAGTTAAACTTGAGAAAGTTTTAATGAAATGGTGTATTCCTTTAACAAAGTTACCAAAAGCTTTTATTGGTATTTTTAATGTATTAATTTCAATAGAATGGTTTATTGTTTACAGTGGATGGAGAACTTGAGGTCTAGGTTTAACTGCCTGAACCTTCTGTCGCGACACCTATTCCTATTGTTCATAATAGTCACATTCATGCGAAGTAATTAGAAAAGAAGAAGAAGAAGAAGAAAAGAAGAAGGAGAAGAGAAAGAAGAGGAAGAAGAAGAAGAGGAAGAAGAAAAAGAAACAGGAAAGTATGATCTGTAAAGGATAGTGGCGGCGGGTATTTAATTGTATAGCCTAATTTTTTACATACAAATAAATTGGGGTACATTATTTTTGAATAAATATTACTGAGACATAACTGAACTTAAAGTTGCTTTAATAATATTGTATGTTTTATAATGTTTAATAATATGCTTCAATGTTGTACAATATAACTTGCACAGGTCGTTAAATGCAACTGGCAATATATAAAGTTAATATATATATATATATATTAAGCATATTATATATATTTGATAGTGGAATAGTAATATATATAGTGGAATAGTGGAATAGTAAATATATATATATATATTTAGCCCAACCATTTATTAATGAGACCGTATACACAGACATTTAATGGTTAATATCAACGACATTAAGGGGCACATTTATCTTCATTGAACTTTAACGTATCTGAAGATTTAAACAATACAATTCCCCCTCATCCCTTCTTGTCCCTGTCTTTGATGACAATGCATTCACTTTTGATTTATACAACGTCTATACGTTACCAACCAGAGAAAGCTTTTAGATTTAAAACTATAAAAGCATAATATCGAGTTAGACATCGAGTTACCCTCTCGTTTAGGTAATAAATACAATCATTTATCAAAGAATAATAGTAGGGACCATGTTAACTGAAATGAAGATACAAAAATCGTTTTCCCCTCTTAAATATATAACAGCTGACTGACTGTGGCTGGTCGGTTGAATAAACTTACTTCCGGCGTTTACTTAATATTGCTAACGTTGTTTCTTGTATAAATAAATAAAGCTTCTAACTTATTAGTATTTGTTGTTTACCTACTAAATATAAACCTACTTAAAAATAAACGCAAACGTAAACAAAAGAAACACGGAATAATACAACAAACAAGTACTTACTGCGTTATGAGGTAAATCTATTGAACTCTGGGTTAATAAACGTTATTTAACCTGAAGGTGTAGTAATGTGATTAAATCAAATACGTTTAAAGTGGGAATTTTGAATGCCTTGAGTGAAAAATGATATATGCCTTCTAATATATCTAAATAGAACATTAATGTCTATTATAAACAAATGCAAATTAGTTACATTTGAAAGTGATATTGGAACTTTTTAACAGTATGCAGTGGAACAAGCCATACAGACTTTAAATTTCCTCAAAATATTTTTCTGGTCTTATTCAAAAATTTGTATTTAAGTAATTTCTGTTAAAACTCAGAAATTATTGTGTAACAAATATGTATTTTAGTATTTTTATCTTACAAATTACAATAGACAATAAATAAAAAAGTAGGCAGTCGTGGTACTGGCCGACAGAAGTGACTACTTCTTTAAGTATGCCTGACTGTATTCTTTTTTCACTATTATGATTTAATTAGCTGTTACCCGTTGCGACTTCACCCGCAATTGTAATGTTGGTAATAAAATTTATAGTCGATTTTCAAAATCATGACTACGTTCATTTCAGTTTAATATATTTCTAAATACAATATTGTATGATTTTATGGTTTTTTGCCAAGACATAGATTTTTGCTACTCGACACTAGAATAGCCTATAACTGACCATGGGAGAAGCACGGAACTCCAAATGTATTCCTGCTACTCTTAATATCTGACCCTGTGACTTATTGTCATTGCAAATGCCAACTTCAATGGAAACTGCAATATTTTAATTTGGAAAGGCAGGTTGTTTGGAATTATAAGATTGTTTCAATTAAAATCATTGCAAATGTAAGCTTATAAACAATAATTTTATAATAAATAACAGGGATTCAGATTTTAAAACGGGATTACATCTATGTCCATCTCAAGCACCTAAACCATGTTCATTTTAAATTTCATCTCAATCGGTCCAATAGTTAATGTGTGATTGAATAACAAACAATCATTGCAAATGTAAGCTTATAAACAATAATTTTATAATAAATAATAACAGGGATTCAGATTTTTAAAACGGGAATACATCTATGTCCATCTCAAGTACCTAAACCACGTTCATTTTAAATTGATGGAAATAAATGGCAAATATGAAAAAACACACACATAAACTTTCAAATTTAAAATATTATATTCAGAAGTATAAATATTATTAAAACGTCACTGTTGTAGCCTACAGTTAACACATCACAAAACTGAACACTAAATAATTCAGTTGCACTGGGTAAGTAGTATAATGGCATTTAAATATTTATTATTCACACCTACCAATAAATAATAAACTTATAAGACGTCACTGTTACACAGTTATCACTTGTCATAAAACTGAGTAATTAAGTTGGACTGGGTAAGTAATATAACATACAAGTTTTCACTTTAAAAATACCTTTTTAAAACAAAAAATATATAAGGGTGTGATGTGTGACGGCAAACTGAATTTTTTCCCGTGCAAAACATACATCCATACCCCGCCATAAGAAGTAGTCACTTCAAAATGTTAATTCAATTTTTATATTGTATAGTTTAAAATAGTATCAATAAATATAAGAAATGTTCAATAAAAAATTTATGAAAATAAATAATATTGTTGTAATATTTATAATAGGTTAAACTGTAATATTCTTTACATAGGGTTTGTAATATTAGAAACCCTTAATAAATTATATTTCATAATATTTATTATTATATTATATTATAATATTTAATATTGTATTTCTTAATAATAGTCTTAAATCCATAGTATTTCATAATACTATCAATATTATCAAAAGAATTCTTTTGCGCAAAACAAAACAAAACCAAACATGAAGGCGACGTAAATAATATTTTACTTTGTTTTAACTAAATTAGTGTTATAAAATAACTAAATTTTTACTGAATTCAATTGTATCCTCTTTATTTCAAATTAAAATAAAAATCAATTTAAATCTTCCAAAATCTTTAAAACATAAAATTTATTTTTGTTCAACAAAATTGTAGAGTTCTACAGAGTTGTAATATTTTTTACTGCTTATTATTTATTATTATTACGCATATTACGAAATTGTTATTTTATTTATAGTTACAAATTAAAACATAAATATGAAATTATTGAATTCTCTCGCCACGACAAATTGTCCATGTGCGTTTCACTGAACTCTGCTACCCATGCCTTTGTTTAATTATTGCTGTTAAAAGACAAAGTTTCGGTTCCAGAAAAGAACGTCTGGTAGTGTGGTCTACAAAACTGTCGTTTTATGGTGCAAAACTTTGGCCAAACTTTATTTTGTGTTCAACATCAAAAGTTTTCTAATCACATTTTGATTCTTTTTACAGCTTTACGGGAGAAGATGTTACTATCCCAGTAAATACAGATGGACTTACTGTATTTAGTGTACCTGTGAAGAAGGTAAACTTACTTCTTCTGACCGAAACTGCTTTTGCTCACTTTTATATTTTGCAAACGTGTCTCTCTCTCTCTCTCTCTCTCTCTCTCTCTCTCTCTCTCTCTCTCTATATATATATATATATATATATATATATATATATATATATATATATAGTTACAAATGTTAAATGTTAAATGATCCTCAAATTACACTTCACTTGAAAGAAGCAGTTGGCAAACTAACGTAATACATTGTTATAAATAAAGACAACGCCAGAAAATAAGGACTTGTTTTGTATTCAGAGCATGTCTGGAGGAATGCAACAACCAAGGGTAGCACTGATAAAACTTTGTGAAGATTATAGCTGGGGGTAGTAAAGTAGGGGTGTATTTCGAGCAAAGGGAGTTTTAGTAGGATGACTGATTTAGTAAGTAGTTAATATCACAAAAACCTATTTTGTGATATTAATATCGAAAATAAATTAAAAAGCTATTTAAAGTTTAGCAATGTTTAACTATAATTGAAAAGTAAAATCGTTAAAAATTAGCAACTTTTTTGTATTTAGTTTGTTTTAAAAATCTGATTTATTCTTTGTAATCAGGGTCATACAGTATATGCATTTTGTATTTTGAAAATCAATTGAAATGAAGAAATATAATTTTACGGCCGTCAGGGTCCATTCACAATGTAAGTTGCCGATTTTAATTCTATTCAACTTTAATTCAGCCGATTATATTAGTGAAATTAGAATTTCAAAAAAAAGTTAGGAAATAAAGAAAAATGCTTTTGGAAATTTGCTTTATTCATGTCAGCGAAACAGCTGCGTGACGTGATTTTTTTAATATGTTCGTAATTTAAGTTACTTAAGGGTTAAAATAAAATGTTTTTATTGCCAATACTGGAAATATAAACAAGTTACAAATTGTTAATATCTTGAAATGTTTTATTATTGCACATCCTGATGCTGGCCCGAATACCTAAGGCTTAAAACATAATATAATTTGAAATAAAAACAGTGTATTAAATTATTTTACTCTTTGTAAATTTAACCTAAAGTGTTATATTAATGTAAGAAAAGCATTTTAATAAAATAATTTAGACGTTTCCAAAGTTATGAGTCAAATAAGTAAATATAAATACATGCAAAGTACGAAGAAATAGAAGTACGGAATACCTTTAGAGCTTAAAGAAGAAGTGAACTCGTTCTGAAACCTTTGTGCGACCTCCAAGTTTGTTCCGTACAACTTTTGTCGGAATCACTGGCGGCATTCAGATGAGCAACTGATCTTTTCAAATGTATTAAATTCTATTGCAACTTGCCGCATTACAAATATGAATACAGAATAAGTTATACAAACTTTAAAATTCCCCTACAAATGTGTGAATAATGTTATAAAGGTGAGTTTGGAACTGTTCCCGCCGTCTTTTATGTATTATTTAAAGATACTCTGAACACACTTGTAAACAAATGTCAAAGTACAACTTTTTAAAATCCCACAAAACATGAATACTTCAATTCAAATCTTACATGCTAATTTGAAAGAAAAATCATTACTTTTATTTAAGTAATTTATTTTTAAGAACAGTTTTAAGTTTCTTTAACGTAATAGTCAAATTAGCAACAGTTATTTGACACTACGTGACCTAATTTTTCAGCTATTAACAGTGATTTTTAAATGATTGTTTCTTCTTCGCTGTGTTAAACACAAAAATTATATTTCTTGTCAGTTTTGTAGCTGACAGTTTAATCGTGAAACTAACGGGAAAATATTTCTTTTTATTTATAAAACATTGTCTCCACCACAAACAGACTGCCATCGTTCAATGTTACCCGACTGATCACAATTACAACACTGTTACAAACTGAACTTTTTATTTTTATTCGAATATGTTTAAACTGAAAATAAAGTATTTTGGATTTAAAAGTAGTTTTTATATGCCAAGTAATGCCGAATAGTAATTAAACTTTTTACCAAATAAACTTTGTAAAATTTCAAGGTCATTATTACTTTAAGAAACAATATTAAACATTTAATCAAATAAACACTCGCTACTTTTATTATTTTTGTAAAAAACACAATAGCAACAGAACTGTATATTGAAAACGAATACGACTTATTTTTTTTCCTTTATATACATTTCGTCATATATTTATTGATCAGTTTAAGGGAAGTCACTTAAGTATTTGAGAATGGTTTATTTTACTTTTCTCATAAGCATATTAAGGTATGCGTGATATCTGGGAAAAAATCAACGTTTATAGAAAGAAATGAATGAGAATTGTAATAAAAAACACTGTAAATCTTTATTCATTAAAAGCATTATTATAACAACATAAATTTGTATACATTAGAAGGTACTCTCTACATAAAAGTGGCAAAAAGTAATATAAGTATAATACATTATAATAAAAAAAACTCTAACAGAAAAAAAGCTGAAATTTGAAACAAAGTTTATGTACTTGTCATACTACTCTGAGTGTAAAATTTATTATTTATATAAGTATGCTGTATAAAGAATACAAAAGAAACTCTACAAATGACTTAAAAGTAATCGTTATTTTATAACTTAAACGATTACTTGATCAGTTTTGTATATTTTAATGTTAAATAACTATATATAATTGATGTTTATTGAAACTTGTGTAACAAGCAAAAAAAAATTATTTGTAGTAAATTTAATTAAAATTAATAGTTGTGTTTTGAGCAGAAAAGTTGTTGTGTAATTTTTTTGTTTTGATTCGATATTGTTTTTTGTTTGATTATTGTTTACATAATTATTTACTGAAGAAGTTTGCATGGTAGTAATACTCATTGCTTTAGAACGTTTACAAAATTTTCATCTCTTTTTAAATTTCAATATTCTGAACCATGAACAACATCTTCTCTTTCAATATTAACAGTATGCACCCATTTTGTTGATTAAGGAGAACGTACTGACTTTCATCCCTAATTCTCACAAAGGAATAGCTTGAGCAGATATTATGATGTAAATATTGGAAATCGTTTGGAATACAGTTTCTATGGCAACCGAGATTAAGCGATTTAATTAAAGTGAAATCTTTTTAAACGGTAATATTAAAGCTGAAGACAGAATGTGGACAATTCTTTTTGATGAAAAGAATACTTTTTTCTTTATAATACTTTACAATAATTGTCCAGCTTGGACAACTTGTGTGTCCGTCTATTATTAAAGGCTATTTTAATTAAATGATTCTTGTGAAATCATTTATTGCTCATTATTTTCAAAGAAGGAGAAACTTACTCACTCATTAGATTTGTCGACGTCTCTATTTTATTTTTGTTATGCTCATGAAATTACTAGTTATCATTTATTTTTTCATGCAAACACTTATTACTGAAAGTTGAATGTAATTTAACCAATCAAACCTAGTTTTACTGCTAACTGTTCGAATGTTGTGTGCAACAGAAGATAAATCTTTCGTCACAGTAGTTAGACGAAAGGTCTGAAGCTTCTCTGGTGGGAGATTTTAATGCCACATAAATCAAAAGTGGGAGGAAATATGAAGTGAGTGAATAGCAAAAGTGAGGGGTTTGCATTGTTTAAGTCTTTAACAGCTCTTGTGGGATGAGTACGATAAGATCTTTATTTGAGCACTGGCTGGCTTTTGTTTTAGTATCCGAGTACAGCAAAGTATTTAAAATGCTATTGTGCTTTTTATTAACTTTTTAATTTATATATTCAGTACTATGGAATGTAATGAAAGTGAGTACAATAACACCCCTTCATTGCAGTCTCCTAACTGTACAGCCACACGTGACACTCATTGAGAAATAAAACGTCTGCTTCTTGACTACTGAAAGTACATAAGTAAATATCGGACATGTTCTTCGCACTTATCCATTAAAACATGGCGAATTTTTAATTAGTTAAACAACTCGTAATAACTTTTTAATCCTACTTCGTTTAAAAAATATGATTGCCATATTATAATCATCGTTATAGTCAGCATAAACTAGCATTTTTAGTTTTTAATTTATATTTATAATATTGTAATGTAACATTACAATGTTGTTTTTAATATAATATTGTTTTTAATTATAATATTGTAACCTTTGAACATTTAATATTTAATACGCCAACTTGAAAAAGTAGATTGTGAAAAAAATTAAGATAAGAAAGTTTGACTCTTAAAATTGTAAAACGGCTACACCAGTAGTGAAATCAATTTTCTTTCAAAAGTTGATTTTATCTTATCGAAATATTTGTTTACATTGATTTATTAATTGTTCAGATCTAACAATTACTTCGCTTAACGCAGGGGGCAGACAACTGCATTTATTGAGAGGATTTAGACGTCCCTCGCAGTACCTCATTCTAACACATACTTACACTTACGACTTTAACACTTTACACTCACACTTACATTTAGAGAGGCGATAATATCCTCAATGTGTTTTTCGCTTTAAAATAAAAAACACTCAGTATTTTTGTTATATGTTTTACTTCGCTTAGAATATATTTTAAAGATAAAATACAAATTTTATTGATCTGATTTTTATTCTTTCTGCGAATATTCTAAAGAAATAGAACTACTAAAAGGGACGCAAAGTGAAATTGGCGGAAAATTGCTTCCCTTATCTGAGTCGGGGAACTGCCAACGATGCCAAATTGTCCACTCAAATATCTCAAGTGTCTCGATTTTATAACAGTGTTACAGCTCTTGTTTGTCGATATTGCATAATAAACGTAAATTCTTAGTTGCTGTAAATTTTGTTGCTGTTTGTTATTCACAAACATTTTGTGAAGTTATTTTGGTAGTTAATTATTTTTTTAAATATTAAAACGAGTTAAAACTAAAAAAAACATGGCCATAAGATGAGCTGATTTTATGAGAATACGCGGCTGATCCTTCGATTTGTCAATATCAATGCAACGCGTTTCTTGCACAAAAAAAACGTAGTTTTTAGTTTGGAAATACTAGGGATAAATTTGAGCATATAATTTCATCTTCAAAAATTATGAAAGGAAAACTTTGGGGGGAGGTCTTCGAAATCTGTCAACGTATTCAGTTATAACCAGGCTCACTAACAGTTGTAACTCACTGACATACGATATTTTCATGTAAAAAATATTTGATTTGATTCATAGATTACGAAAGTTTTAAATTTTACCTGAAAAAATCATTGTAAATTTTATAATTTATAAGGTCAAAAATAAGAAAAAAGTCAACAAAATTAACAAATTTGTACAGTGAAATACATTTTTTTCTTTTATCCCCATAAAACAGTCTTTTAAAGTTGAAGATACCGTATTTTATATATTTGTGTCATGTATTTTGTTTACAAGTATACATACTTTCTTTGAGATGTAGTTCAGTTCTAAGCTTTCTGAACAATCGTTTATCCAATATAACCTACACGTGTACAGGCGAATACATTCTATTTATTTATAATAAAAAGAGCGTTTTAATAAGGCATCAAGTGTATTTGTGAGGTTATATTTACACACAATTTCATTCAACAAGATCGCTGTACCTAACCGCATTAGTTTAAGACAAAGGGGTTGGTAACGAATTGAATTCTTATTGAAATGCAATAATTATTATCACTTGCTTTGGCCAAATCAGCGGTTTATATTCTAACCTGTAATATTTACAGTAAAAGTTCATGTTGGCACCAGAAAATTCTATCTTATTTGTATTCAGAGCAGGGATTCAATTACCAGAGATAAGTCTGATAACAGTTTGTATGGACATGGGACATAGAGAGGGATTTATTCCTTCAATGCTTCCTAGATACTGACGGTCAGAAAAATAATCTTATTTTGTTTCAATCTTACTTCATGATGCAAAACAATTTCAGTGACAAATAGATCATGGGAACAAAATTGAAATTATTACTAAATGGTATAATAATCAGGTTATTTTTTTTGTAATGGGAAATTTGCCAACATTTGTATACGTGAAACGACACAGGACGGATCGAGTCAATTAATTCCGGTTCTCAAATTTCAAACTTTGAAAATAATTTTAAGAAATGGAGCATGAGGTTAGTTGCCGAGATAAGTTTTTAATTATTAAAACTTAAAATAAGGAATGATAATAAGTTGAAGAATGGTCAAAAATATAAAGTAAAACTTACATGTGATCCAGAAGTCACCAAGTGCTGCTTCACTGAGCTGACAATACATCAGGCGTACTGTTGTCAGCAGGCCAACAAGTAACTCGTTAAGGGGAGCACACCCGTTGTCTCTCTCTTACAACATTATAGCCGACACCACTTCTTTTTTAACCGTTTTAAATTCGGCTTTTTAAATATGAAATTTTACTTATTTTCAATCGTAAGCTCTTTTTAAAGTCCGGGTAGCCACAAAGAATTTATTTCTCCATTGGTTTAGATGGCAGCGCTGTCCGTTATCTTTACGCTTCAATTATTTTTCGTTTGTTTAAGTGTACTACTGGGTTATTGTTTTTTGAAATTTAATTTATGACTATATAGTAAAAATATAAAACTATATATAATGCATTTTAGAGTATATAATATGATCGTCAATTTTTTGTATTCTTAGTTTTAATCAGGAATGTTTTTGTCTTAGGTAATTTTTATTTTTAAATCTCACCAATGTATTCCAATTGTTTATTGTAAATTCTAGTGTCCTGAACGCCTACTAAATGTTTCGTTTTGGATTTTTCTTATTAAAAGAGTGCCGGACTTTATATTTTATAGCAAATTATGTTTAAAGTTAGTCACTTTAGAGAACGAGAGTCGATCAATACTCTCAAAAAACATCTTGGTATACACACACACACACACACACACACAAACACATTATAGCAAATGTCTGAATACAAAACAGTTACAACATAAAATAGTGAAATATAAATATAATACAAATTAAAATTAAAATAATTACGATATAAATTAGGCAAAATTTTTATACAGAGTTAAGGTATAGTCGTAGAATTAGAAAACCAAAGGAAAGTAGAAAAAGAGTTAGGCTATTTTTAAGTGAATAGAACAAAAGAATTACTTAAAAGGGCTGGTTATATAATGTATTTTAGACTTCATAAAACTACATTAAAATTTTTAAATTCAATATATATATACATATTATAAATACGTTTATACTCGTATATTCTATAAAATTAAATAATTGGAATTTCATTCAAATAATTTTTCGAACAAAGTTGTAGACATAGTTTTTGTTTCATAAACTTGTAACAAAATACCCACTGGGCGGCTGTTATGTGTTTTTGACAAAGGCTGGAACTACATAGGACCTAGAAACTTTTGTGCAAAGTCTCTTGAAGTATGACTTGGAGCGCTAAAGGCATTTAAATATGACGATCAAAGTTCAACGTCTACGAAGTATTGTGGAACACTGTTTTGAAACATCTTCAGTACATGCAATTAATTAAAGTGTTAGCACCAATACTGTGATGTGTTTATCATATAACTTAAACTTATTTACTTATCATTATGAAAATTACAATACTGAAATTCCTAATCCAAATAAGTAATTATAAAGACTGACAGGAATATTTTCAAAACGAGTTTTATTATAAAATTAATGTAAAAGAAAGGTTAATTTCAACATTAGCTTACAAAAACTGAAATAAAAATTGAAAATATGACCATTAGAATTTGCTTTTAAGAAAACAGCACATTTCTCTTCATTATATTTCTTTCTCTCTCTCTCTCTCTCTCTCTCTCTCTCTCTCTCTCTCTCTCTCTCTCTATATATATATATATATATATATATATATATATATATAAAAGCTAGTCACATAGTTGGATAGTTAAGTGTCAATTTATATACTTTAATTAATTGGTCGCCTATATATAATACTTTATTACCACCTAGTTGAGGCTTCATATATTATATAATTAAAAAAAACTGCTGTAGCTTCATTTATTAGACTATCTATGAAAACTTTAATTAATGAACGAATTGTTAGCATTTATTGAAAATTTATGGAAATATTTTAAAGATTTTTTAAGTAAAGTATTCAATATCCTATACACAATAATTTTAGTTATGAACGTATCCTAAAATTATTCTGACTTTTATCCTGTTTTTATACTGAAATTATCCGGTTTTATACTGACTTTTATCAATAAATTGTTACACTTTATGTGACTTAATCTTCACTTCATAAATATCAGAATTTGTAATAATTAATCAGTTAATGAAATTAATAAAATATTATAGAAATTCACACTAGCGACTTTCATACAGCAATTTCAATGAATTCGATGAACGCTTTGTGTAAATTTACAAACACTTTAAAACAACTCTTAGTTCTATTTGATTAATTAACTGTTAGACTCCACTTATTGTTCGGTTATATCGGTTTGTACTGATCTGTAACTACGACTTATTATAACATAAAGAAAGGTTGATCATGAAGCGATGTGAATTATCTGTTGAAAAACTGTAAGAGTTTTTTCGCAACTATTCTCTTTCGGTATTATACTAACTCCTTCACACAGTACTTGGGCTAGTTTTGCTGAACCAATAACGACAAGCTTCGGCTATGTCTATGCCAATGAGATTGAAGCATTTCTTTAAATTAAAACTTCTCTTGCCATTACGTTACTGCAACGGTTGGTATATTTTTATGATTTGCCTAAATAACTTTTTGTACTTTTTTAGAGTCCTATTCTAGTTATAATGGATTGTAAAACCTATATTTTTCTTTTCTCAACAGAAAGGTATCATGCAGTTAATTTTTATTTTAGCTTTGCTTAAATGACAAGCTTTTTAAGACATTCAAATTCCTAACAACAACAAAGTACATGCTAGTCGTATTATAACATATTCGCTAACAACTTCTATTTGATAAGTTCAGTATAAAACATTCAACTCGAATTGTGCTTTGTAACTCAGAGACCCATCAACCCTCCCACTTTGCAAACCGAAAGTACTGCAAGACTTAAAACAAAGCACATCCAGTAAAGCAGTAGGGTGTACAACCACGCCCCGCTGTGACTCCGGATTATTTATTGCGCTAAATGGAAAAAGCTTTCGTGCGAAACATTCGAAGGTGTTTCAGCTTAAGATGTGCTTGATTCGGGAGATGTGCTTGATTTAGTTTTCACGAGAACACAAAATGTTGTACGGCGACAGTAAAAAGAATCAATTTTTATGAATCGTCTCGCCCTTGTCTGTGTCGTTACACACCATAGCCGTCAGGTATGTTATTATGAATCGTCTCGCCCGTGTCTGTGACGTTACACACCATAGCCGTCAGGTATGTTTTTATGAATCGTCTCGCCCGTGTCTGTGACGTTACACACCATAGCCGTCAGGTATGTTATTATGAATCGTCTCGCCCGTGTCTGTGACGTTACACACCATAGCCGTCAGGTATGTTATTATGAATCGTCTCGCCCGTGTCTGTGACGTTACACACCATAGCCGTCAGGTATGTTTTTATGAATCGTCTCGCCCTTGTCTGTGTCGTTGCACACCATAGCCGTCAGGTATGTTTTTATGAATCGTCTCGCCCGTGTCTGTGACGTTACACACCATAGCCGTCAGGTATGTTTTTATGAATCGTCTCGCCCTTGTCTGTGTCGTTGCACACCATAGCCGTCAGGTATGTTTTTATGAATCGTCTCGCCCGTGTCTGTGACGTTACACACCATAGCCGTCAGGTATGTTTTTATGAATCGTCTCGCCCGTGTCTGTGTCGTTACACACCATAGCCGTCAGGTATGTTTTTATGAATCGTCTCGCCCGTGTCTGTGACGTTACACACCATAGCCGTCAGGAATATTTTTATGAATCGTCTCGCCCGTGTCTGTGTCGTTACACACCATAGCCGTCAGGAATATTTTTATGAATCGTCTCGCCCGTGTCTGTGACGTTACACACCATAGCCGTCAGGAATATTTTTATGAATCGTCTCGCCCGTGTCTGTGTCGTTACACACCATAGCCGTCAGGAATATTTTTATGAATCGTCTCGCCCGTGTCTGTGACGTTACACACCATAGCCGTCAGGAATATTTTTATGAATCGTCTCGCCCGTGTCTGTGACGTTACACACCATAGCTGTCAGGTATGTTTTTATGAATCGTCTCGCCCGTGTCTGTGACGTTACACACCATAGCCGTCAGGAATATTTTTATGAATCGTCTCGCCCGTGTCTGTGTCGTTACACACCATAGCCGTCAGGAATATTTTTATGAATCGTCTCGCCCGTGTCTGTGACGTTACACACCATAGCCGTCAGGTATGTTTTTATGAATCGTCTCGCCCGTGTCTGTGACGTTACACACCATAGCCGTCAGGTATGTTTTTTGAATCGTTTCGCCCGTGTCTGTGACGTTACACACCATAGCCGTCAGGAATGTTTTTTGAATCGTCTCACCCGTGTTTGTGTCGTTAAGCACCATAACCATCAGGGATTCTTACATTACTTGTAATTTATTAAATTTATTGTGTTTAAAAAACCAAACCGTAGCGCGAAAATTACATAGGCACGGCATGGTATTACCTTCTTTCTAACGGACTATAAAAGAAGTATTGACCAAATCGCTCTCGACCAAACTTAACAAATTTTGGCGGGAAGAAGTAAAGATTTAAGTGTAAAACTTTTAGCGAGCTTCCATAGGAAAGAAAGGAATTGAAGCTGTCATCATAGTAAAACCCAAACCCAGACCCAGACCCAGACCTCAAAACTTAAAAAGTCGTAACATTTTCGTCCTTTAGTGTCAAAATCTGATTTCACTGTTAACAACAGCGTTAAAATCTAAATAAATTATTATTTTAGCTTTAAAATTACAGTAAAGTTACATAAAATACAAATTTTATTAGAGCGATATTGTTAATCTTTGGAAATGCGCTTTCATCTGGCCAGCGAGACAGCTGCGTGTCGTGATTATTTTACAGTCAATCGTACGTCCGGTAGCTGACAGTGCTGCTGATCAAAGAATTTCTTGTTTTATTCACGCTACGTTTCCTATCAATGCCATAAATTTATTACGATATATTTTACTACCTCTAGACCTACCCTTCAGGTACCCCTTATCATAAAACAGACATGAAACATTATCAGAAATCACCCCCGGACCCTCCTCCAACATATCCGTACCTTGTGTATCCTGATAGCAGTACGCGACTGCAATACGTAACGATTTCTTCTAAGTATTAATAAAATACAAGAGCCACTTTACTTTGACTCGATCTCTCCAGAGGTATCATTACAGAATAATCTTACGTACGTTATTTATCACTTTAATAGTATTTTACTAATTAATTAATTATAATAAACAATACACAGTATTTATTAATGTATATTAATATTACAAAAACAATTAAATAAATTTGAGTTTCATAAACTGTTTACAATTATGAATACAGTTAACTATAGTTCCAAAGCAAAACACTGTAGTTGTTTGAAAGCACTACAACGCGCGCGTGCATAATTAAATTTAAAAATTATCTTTTCTTACGTATATAATATAACTGTTAACTGTTAATGTTGTTTGAAAGTTTTTGCAACCGTTTTAAATTTCATTTATATCTTTAATAAGTGAGCTTTTGTAAGTATACACGATTTTAATGTATATGACTCTTGAAAATATCAGAATGTGTAATTGTTTTATTAAATTACCAAGAACAGTATTTTTTAAATTGTTTACAATTGTCTCAGCTTTGACTTACAATGGTTGCAAATGGTATCACTATGTTCCATATAAAAGGGTTGACAATGTTTAGATATTTTTTAAAGAAATATCTGTTCATGTACTTGTAAACGGACGCAATAATGTTATTAAGATTCTATGAAATTGCAAGAAAAAAACAAAAACGTTCTATAAAATTTAGTATCTGTATTTTAATTTAAAACTGCATATATCTTATTTTTTATAAAAATATAAAATGGCGAAAAAAAATAAAACTATCAGATATTTGTTTTTACGTTTGGCACAATCCTGGTAATAAAATTCTATAATGCAGGACAGAAGAGAAACACCTATAAAGCCAAAACAACGTTAGAGTAGCACAACCTCCAACAATAAAGGTATTTTGATCGCGTCCCAATTGTGATTCATAGTATTAATTTAATGCGCAAAACTAAGTATAAATAGGAAGTTAATAGCCTGTTTTCATCTGTTGATATAGATTTGCTGTTAAAAGGTTTTTGATAAATTAAGCTAATTATTTTCATTTCAACTTTTGGGTGTTTAATATTACTTATGTTTCTGTTTAGTATCGATATTATTAATTTGTTTTTTAAACTAAAAATTAAAACATAATAAAAATATAATAATGTTTTTGTATTATTATATACAGCGGGGTGTATAACACCACAGTATAGTCCATATAAACTTAATTTAACTAGTTGAAAAACGTACAGGTACAATATCACCTTCAACAATAGTTTCATTGTCAAAAAGCTGATTGCATTCAATAAGAAATATAACTATAATATAATATAATATAATATAATATAATATAATATAATATAATATAATATAATATAATATAATATAATATAATATAATATAATATAATATAATATAATATATTATAATATAATATAATATAATATAATATAATATAATATAATATAATATAATATAATATAATATAATATAATATAATATAATATAATATAATATAATATAATATAATATAATATAATATAATATAATATAATATAATATAATATAATATAATATAATATAATATAATATAATATAATATAATATAATATAATATAATAATATAACTATAATACAATATAATATAACAATAAGAAATATAAATATAACAATTAAGTAAACAATAATAAATAAATAGTAAGCAAACAACAAGAAATTTGTGAACAACAAGATATTAGTAAACAATATATTAGTAAAACACAAGAAATTAGTAAGCAAGAAGATATTAGTAAATAACAATAATTAAAATAATAACTAAGAATCATTCTAGTGTATTATATTCAGAGCTTTTATAAAAGACTGAACTCGTGTATTTAAGTTAAAGAAATTCCTTAAATATCTGTGGGTAGGTTACCGTTACATACAAACAATTTAATATACCTGAGGAACAACACTATTTATTACTAACGATAACATATGTTTTGATCAAAACTGTACAATAAAACAATTTCAAAAAAATATTTCATAACGTAACACGGTTAGTGTAAAGTACTAAAATATACACTTTCTGAAACTGTTCCACCCCCGTTGTCATTAGCCTCCCCTAATCTCACTGCTTCAACTTTCTTTAGACTTTTCAAGTTGAGTATCTGAAACCAAACAAACTTTACATACTCGAGCAAGTGCGTTGATCAGATTACCAGAATTGGGGAGGTGGTTTTATGGCTTGATTGGGGTTGGAGGGTGTTTTGTTGCCGGGGAAACGTGATTGGAAAGGAATAAACAACCCTTAGAATTTTCGTTAAGAAGTAAAAAGGGGAAAGTTTAAGGTAAATCCTTTTTTTAATAAAGCTACATTGATAAATTTATCAACGAGACTGGGAACAAAGTCACTGATATTTTCTGGAATGCTTAAATAATAACAAGTACAAAACTCCAGTACCAATGTTACCTTTATATTTATTAAAGAAAGTTTTGTTCAATTCTTTGTTCGTTCTGAAACATAATTTCCCCCAAAGTGATTATTTCTTTTAGTTTGCAATGTCCTTGAACTGCCTTGGGTTTCACAAGAGTTTCTTGTATTGAGTCCTATTGTGTTCAGAAGGAAATTAGTGGATGTAACAAGTTTCAATAATTAAGTAATATTAAAAAACTCAGCTTTGGCAAAAAACTGAGTAAAACATAGAACTGTGGCGATACATTGCAGCTGAAGATTCAGAGTTCTCAGCTGATTCGATGACGCTGGACTTTCGTTACAACTGCGCATTGTTAAAGCCTTGTTCTGCAAAGGGAGTTGACTGCTGCACACCTTACCAAACAGGATGGCAATATACGAGGGATCGACAAGCTGCCAAAGTAAATAGTCTGCCGAGGGTTCAACAAGCCTCTTCTGTGGACAAAAGAGATTGCCTGAACCCTACACGATGAAATCGCCAGTGGTTGAAAAAGAACGAGTAGCCCAGAACTCAGCACGTCTCTGCGACTGGAAACAAGATCACCAAGTTGTTGTAACTACGTGAGAAGGCCCAATCCGTCACGCGACAAGATCGTCTTTGCAGATCGCTCTGTAGGTGCCCAAATATAACCGACTTCTTTCTGCTGATACTTGGACCTCAACACCTTTATTGTTTATTGTTTCTTTATTCGATAATAATAACGAATTTACTTCGATTCATATTTCTTACATTAATATATTTACATTTTTTTATATTCTAGTGTGTTTGTTTGTTCTATACTTCATACTAGTTAGTATAAGGAGAACGAAGAATCGACATTAACTGTAAAAGAAACCCTTACAGCAATAACTCAATCTCGAGTACACGACCTTGAGGTTCACAAGTTCAGTGACGCAGTACAATGACCTATGTTTTTTCATCTTGGACATGGTTTTATTTCGTTACAGCTTTATTAAATTCATTATAATGATTTTATGTAACTTTTTTATAAATATTTGGAAAGGAAGTTTACTTGCAAGACATATATATATATATATATATATATATATATATATATATATATATATATATATTTTACAACCTTTATTTCACCCATTTGGTGTAAAATTAAAAAATTTAAGGAAGAGCCTTATGCGTTAAACATAAAAAAAAATATTTACTTACTTAAATCAATTTGCCTTAAGACATATTTGATGAATGATTCAACTGTTGAGATGTTTTAAACTTTGTGAAAAAATATATTTTGAAATTACGTAACTTTTAACGACTCGTTTAAGTATATTTATGTTTATCTTAGCGTTAATCTTTACCCTTACTGATTGCAAAAGTTCAAGGTACAAATACCTTTTAGTTTGGAGCGAGATAAGGTGTCGGAGGAAATCACCTCGTCTTTAGTGAAGTTACGTCACACGTTAGTCCGGTAAATCCACTTTGCCCCGGGTTGCCAAGCTGTCTTAGACAGGCGGAAAAAGTAATAACAATGCGGCGAGGTCTGGAAGATTGGCAAAGTTAGGTTCGGTCCAGTTAGAGTCAGAGGACGGGGGGGGGGAGATTAGTTTCTTGTTTGTTTGGCTGAGTTCACCTGAAGAGCGAATAAATACTGTATTACAAATTTAGCGATCAAACAAGATGGATCTGGTTCTGAATTAGTGAGTGGGTTTACCCACTTGGGCTAACTAGCCCAAACTTAAAAGTTTTCTTGGCTTTAATTTCAAGTAGCACAGTACATTATTAAAAGCTATCATGATTTTTAATAGAACTACTAGTTCTAGTATCGCATTAATTTTCAATGACGAGGTCTTATTTTGCTCATGATTTAGATTTTCAAAGTAAAATGATGGATTGAAAATAAAAGCAAAATTCAAACTTTTTTACTTTCGAAATGATTAAGTGGCCATTTAATGATAAGAAACATGTTTGTTTGTATTATATTTGTGATAAAAGTTCTAATATATCATATTATTAAATGTACTTTAATTTTATTTGTAACTTATTATAAACAAGAAGTTAAAAAAACTTGTAAATTAAAACAATATATAGAAGCAGGATAATTTAGCTTCCAGAACAATAAACAAAACTGTGATTATCTAAACATTACCAATATCCCGTAATCTTTTCTCGATCAGCTGATTAACAATTAGTTGGCATTAATTGTGACCGACGAAGGTCGCAATACAATAAATAGTAAGCATAGAAATCCATTAATTGAATTCTTACAAAGTAGTTCCTAAGGTATTTTAATAATTGAAATTTGCAAAAGAACAATAAAATAAAATTGTAAATATTTGTTACATATAATTTGTAAAATGTAACAAAACATGGTTATTTAGCTTACTACTTTGGCAGCTTTTTTGTATAAATATATTTGACGGTACTCAAGTCTATATGTTTTCAACTTAGAGAACTGTTCCTTTCAAGTTGTCAAGTTAAAAATACACCAACCTGACATTTGTACTTTGAAACTTTTTCATTACAGCGTCATAACTTTAAGTACTTAGCTTTTAAGACTTGACTTCCAAGTTCTGAATCAAAGTTGTTGGGAAGGAAACAAAAGTTAAAATCTACGTTTGTATACTGGAGCAAGTGCGGTGATCTGATTAAGGAAGGGAAGGTTACATTAAGGGTAAATGTTGATTGGGGTGTTTTGTCACCATGGCAACTAGACCGGAAATGAATAGTGAATGTTTTTCTTTCGAGTGAATTACTTGGAATATTAGTGCAATATGAGTTAAATTATTTTGCAATGTAAGGTATAAACCTAATACTGCCACGTTCAACAGCTGTTACCTATGTATTATTAACTTTATGTTTATTACGAGTGTTTTATAGGCCTATTTGAAAACTAGCTGGATTTTATTAAAATGTATTTTTAAAATTAATTTGAGCTGCCATTATGATAAGATATATGAACACGGCATTGTTTTATATATATATATATATATATATATATATATATATATATATATAGTTTGTATTTTTAAATTCTACTGGATTTTTGAAATGCTATGTAATAATATGAATATTATTTATTTTGGTGAGATTTTTTAAAAAGTGTGATATTAGCTGTCATCACTTCAGCTAGAATAAAAACGTAATTATTGTACAGTTTTGAAGCTATTTTTTGTTTAAATCTATTCCGGAATAGTTATTATGTTACTTTATAACACTTAAATGTGTTATGAGAACACACGTCAGATTTACTTTCCCTTATGCTATACAAAACATTTTGCCTTTCCAGAAAAACACCCCGAAGTTTATACGAAGTTTTAGCTCAATTTATTGATACAGGCTCTACTTTAAAGTAAAACGACAAAGCAAGGTTTACTATCCCGTAAAGCCTTGTTATCGGAACCATTATGTACCAAAGGCAATTACAATAAACCACTTCTGTTCTTTGTCATTTTCATGAGTCGGTCGGGTTAGGTTAGGTTAGGTAGACAAGGAGGGAACAAAGATGATTGGATACACAACGTCCACTGTTGATGTAGTGCCTTCTTAATTGATTTTGTTTAAATCTAAAGAAACATATGCCACAATAATTATTTAAATGTTTGAGTAAACATTTTGAATCGATTATAGTTTTATATCTCGTGAAGGCAGCTGATGGGTTTAGCGATCCCACCATACCTCTAGCTCTACTCTCATTCATCTATTCAAGATATAACTTGCATACACTATTATGCATAATCTGGCTAACTCTAAAGTGTAAAGCAACCGGTGTTGATTGAGTATGTGATACCGGGTCTTAAGATGTATCAAACATAGGCTGGGATACATGGCAACCTCCCAATGTACCTTAATCCATGCACGATGGATTCTGTATGGGCGAACATAATTTCCTTAGCAACTCATAGAAACATGAGTAAGAAAATAAATAAAATGAGCGAGAACTCCCCGTACAACAAAAAGCTGGCCAAATGGAGCACAAACTCCGTGATAAGGGTCAAGAGTAAGCAGAAGAATTTGAAATCCAATTAGCAGAGCAAGCACCTGAAAATACCTCAATAATGATTTGGAGAATCACCAATAGAAGTGGAGGAGTTAAACACGTTGAATACTTTCCAAATCCTAGACTTTAAGAAGTGTACTAGTACTGGGGAAGGCTCTGTAACTGAACAGCTCAGGAATACAGAAACGGAACACAATCGATCTGTGAGGGCGCAGTATCATAGTAACCCTAGAAAATCATTCATTCATTCTTTTGTTAGTATTTATCTTAATGATTCTTTACCTGTCAAATTAACCTGTCAGGTGGACAGAATCCAGCCAACGATTGTTCTTATATTCTTTCCAAGTTACAGAAAAAGGATTTTTTGAGACGTAACTACCAACACTCGTAACTAATAATTAACGAGTAAATTGTAAAATATTCGCATCAAAATGGTTAAAGCCAATCACACTTTTAACCATATTAGCAATTTATTTAGGAGATTAGTTTTATTTTCTTTCTGCAACAGCAGCTTCCACTTCTACGTCGATCGGTAAAAGTTTACATTAAAATTTGTAAGCAGCCCCATATAGAGAAAAGTACATCTTTAATGTCTTGTAAACATCTCACTGGTTTGTTTTTTTACTAATACACTAAAAAAACTTGGGGAGTATCCAAACTTTTTACTAACCCTGTATACATACATTCACACCTAGATTAACATCCACATAACCAATGGTTGACCTTTTAGAACTAGGGACCATGCACTAGAATTGAAAAGTTTTTAAAATTACCGTATCGAATTTTTTAGATTTTCACAAGAGTTTCCTTCTATGTGATATAAGAAAAAATTAATGACTAATAAAATTTTTAAAAATATTTTAGTTTATTTCCCGTCTCAGTTATTTTCGAAAAAATATGATGATAAGTTCCGTTTTGGTAATCATTTTATAAAATTAGTTTTAAAACCATTTCGATAACACATAAATAAATGAAAATATCAGTAAGTAAATAAACATATAGATGTATAAATTAAGATATAAATAAATACACATATAAATACATAAATAAAATATACACACTTATAAATAAAATAAAAATAAATAAGCACACACTTATCTCTTTAAATTGGTGGAGAAAATTCCCCAAACTTGTCACAATTCAATGACATCTCATAAACGTCCTATTAAACGTCCGAACAGATCTCTACTTTTTTTTTAAAAAAGGCAAAATGAACCTTGACAGCCGTAAAAGTCGTTAATTTTCGTCTTGAACCGATTTCAAATTCATTTTCATATTTGAAAATTCAAAAAACAACAAAAAATAAATTGCTCGGTTGTGCATACAATTACAAATGTTTTTTTGTGATAAGTTAATTTTTTATTTAAGTTCTTTTGAAAGTCCCGGGTCTGTGATTTTACTGTTTGCCGCTTTTAATATTTCATTTTCAGATGTAAATCCTCAAATAAAAACTGGTGTAATTTAAATTTGTAATTTAAAAGAAAATGAGTACTCAGCTGTTTTGTGTCCAACGTATGTCCCACCTGAAGGCAATGGCAAACAAATGAGCCACTTTGTGTTTCGGTTTGAAAAAATGGTTTTAAGTGTCGTTCCTGTACTGTTGCTTTAAGGGCAAATAATGTTCAATCTAAATTATTACACAACTTTTCCATTGAATTAGCTTTGTTGGAAGAGAAAAGGTCAGCGAGTTTGCAAGGCATGTTCCTTAGGTTGTTGTGCGAGAGCTGTGGCCTCATAGCCTTCCATCAAGTTCCCTCAATTATAACTGATTGTTGTTGTTCTTCTTGTTTATAACGTGCAATGATACTTATCAATGAGAATATACGTTTTCTAAATAAAAATATAAGTTTATTAAAAAACTTATTGATTTGTTTGAGTGGGATTAGCATACAAAGCGAACAGGGTTAACTCAAACTTCAACTACAGTAAATAATATACGTATAACCTAAATAATATTTCCTTTATTTAACTGTCACTACATTCAATTTGTAATGTTCAATATTGCAATGCGACACTTCAGTTGTTTATTTCGAATTAGTGTTTAGTTATTTCCTGATTTTAGTATTAGCTGCGGAAGATTTAAACGTATCAGCAAATTATAAGACAATTATTTACAATCACGCAGCTTGTTTGTTTCCTACGTGAAAGCGAATTTTCAAAAAAAGTAACAATATCACAATATTTTCCGTTACTATCTATACAAATTAACAGTCTAAATCTCTTGAATCAACCTGTTACAAAAATTCCATACTACCAAAAAATAAATGTCATATTTGAAATGAAATGTAAACATTTTAAATGCTAATTAATGCACATTTTATCCATAATTTAGAGAGTGAAATCTTTTCATGAAAATGTAAGATGAAAAAATAATGATTTTTCAACGATTTGAAACGGCTGCCATTTTGAAATTGTTGTACGGATTTTAATTGTTCGTTACGAATTTGTCAAAGCAATTGGCACTAGATTGATTTTAGTGCCAAGTTTGAGCAATATCGAACCAAAATCTCTCTCTCTCCCTCCCTCCCCCTCTCTCTCTCTCTCTCACTCACACACACACACACACACACACACACACACACACATAGAAACTCAGCAATTTCTAATTTTCTTGACAGTGTGTTTAGCTAATATTGAATACATGCTAACACAACTAAGTAATTGTCTCTTTTACATTAGAAATTGGGATTTAAACTACGTAACGGTTAAACACAGTAAATTCTTTTAAAAATTAATTTCAATACATTAGCTCTAAAGTACCCGTAAATTCTGTAAAACAGTTCCGTTAATCTTTCGAATATCACTGCATAGATTATTTTCAATTTATTCGCCTTTTCTACCGAAACCGTTCACCGGAATAACGTACAAGCAAAACAAAAAGTTCAAAACCAATTACATCCGCACAATAAATCCGCATCTATTCCGTAACAGGTTAAATGGTGCGGATACAAAATCTGTCGGTATTTTAAAAAATACTTCGGCTCGCGAAATGCAGTATTTGCATATAAATGGCCAAATCAGGTGAAACGTGAAATAAACTGTGCCCTGTAGCCTAGGCGTTAAATTTAAATCCAACCTGAAACACGGTGTCCATTTATTCGTTATAAATAAATCTAATTCTCAGTATTGAATAGCAGCGCTGGTGATTTTGTTCTAACCGTGATTTATTTTAATCGTTTACACTTGAATAGAAAGGTTTTTGCTTTAACAGTAAAATCGATTTTTCTTAAATAAGTAACTAAAGTACCTTCAGCTTGAATCCCTATTCAGCTTACAGCTGTAAATTGGCTTACCTTAGGTTCCTATAACAATTAAAATGTACATAACCTCAAAATGAACAAAGAATTTCTATAATACCTGCTGTTTGGTGCAAATAATGTAATGTCTTTGTTTACTTTGTATTATTGCTTCATAAAATGACTTTAGTCGACTTTCCTTTCTTAAATATGTTTACTTTCTCACTAAGCAAATTAAAAAGAAAGTTCGTTGAGCGTGAATAAAATAAATATTGAGACATAATACAATTGCTGGCAATAAAACTACAAAAATCAGGATCAGAAATGCTCTTTCCAAAAAGGACTTATATTTTGTATTCGGCGCAAGTAAATGTACGTAGAAATTGAATTTCCTTAGGGACTGAAGAGGGAAGAGGAACTGGTTAATTCACTACATATTTATACCTGGCTCCCACAGGAGTTTCTGTGGAGCGAAATAACGGGTAAATCGAATTGTAGAATATTTATAATTCCAAATAATTTCAGCACCCTTTATTATGGACTGCCTTTGCGCGGGTAATGACAAAATTGAAATACAACTAATACGATTATAGAGTTGTAACACTGTTTTATTGAGTCAAACAAATCTGCATAACAGAATAGCTTGAAAGCATGCCATCAATTCCTTATAATTTATTGCTAGTTTTTAACGTAAATAACAATTAAAATAAATGCCAATGCAATAGTATACGAGTACATTCGGCCGTGCCAACAGCGGGACCTCTCATTGCGCTAAATCCGACCTGGTCGTTCGCTCACACCTACGGATTTGCGATGCAACGCAAATAAAAACATTAGGTCAAAGTTAACATAACGGAAAAATAAATGGTGCAAAGCATTGTAAAAATTGGCTCACGTATAATTATTTCTTCAAAATGTCTGACCGAAAACCATGAAGTTCGGTTTAAGTTTTCAAATTGTAATCGTACGATATTGCTCAAAACTTGTAATAAAAAATAGTGTACCAAACTTGAAATAAATGACATTTATATGGCAAAGTAAAGTGGTCGGAGTACTTTTTTTGGATAAACCCCGAAGAATACATTTTTTTATTTAAGTTTAGTTATAACTTGTATTATAAAATTTCGTTCACAATAATTTGAGCAAAATGTAACCAACCGATTTTGAGAAATTAGTAAATTCTTGATATACTTTAAAACGACTTTTTGATACTGTATTTATTTATACCTTTTGTTTGGGGGGGGGTGGAGGAATACTTTATAAACTCTACTAGTTTATAAACTATTCCAAGAAATCTGCTTCTTTTGTGCCCTTTTGATTGTCTTGATGGACTAAGCAAGGGATCACCAGCGGAATAACTTCCTGGCTTCTCCGTTCACATACTTCTCAACTGCTTCTCTTTTTCTTTCATTATCCAGAATTATACCCTTTTCGACATTCTTCTATTTTGTTCCGTTTTTTAACATAACAACAACCATATTTTCAGGCGTTGTTCTTTATCTTTATGATCAAAATCATTGGAGCAGGTCTTGAAAAAAATCGTATGTTCTCGATAGACAGATTTACTAACAGTTTCTGCAAAAAAAATTTAAAATACTTTTTTGAGAAACCAGTAGAAAATTGACCCGAAATAGTAAGTAAACCAAACATTTATGTCAAATTTAATCAAATCAGTTATATAGTTATATATATACCAATGTCCGCTCCACACGTGCACACACACACACACACACACACACACACACACACACACACACACACACACACACACACACACACACACACACACACACACACACACACACACACGCACACATAATAGATAATTGTTTAAGTAAAAACCAGAAACCACCCCTTTTTTCTGGAAATCTGAAAACGTAAAGGTCTATTACAAACTGAATATGAATTATTCGCTATTGTAATACTTTTTTATATTTCATATATTTTTGACTTTATATTAACTTGATTCATAAAGAATAATTGTTAGTTGTTTTTTAAAAAAAAAACATTGATTTGTTTGAAAACGAATGACAAATTTTCTTACTGATATTTAGTGATCTTGGTTTTGTTTTGATAAAAGCGAAAATATTTGATCACATGAACTCATTATTTGTTATCATTCAGCGATATTGATTCAACAAAGTTCGTTGTGTATTCAAATATTTTGTTGTAAGCAGACAGATTATATTTTCTCCCTTTTTTATTACTTTTCTCGCGTTCAACCCTCGGCCTTGATAGAAATGCAACGCTTATTAAAATGTGTTGTGTAGAGGGTTTGGTGGGGGTGACACTCAGACTGCCCATTGTTGTTAAGTCAAAGTTAACAAAAAGAATCCACCCTCGGTAATGCGATCTGAAATAGTACTCGTCGAGATCATTTGGCAGTCGATAATAGGCGTACATTAGCTAGGGGCTGGAGAGCAATTAGCGGAGGGTTAGTTGCAAGGGGATGATTTCTGGGCACAAACAAATAGATGCTGACTGAAAGTGACTGGGGATCTTTGGCCTTGCATTGTTAGACTTCAACAATAGCTCAAATTTAAATGTTGATGACTTTATATTTTAAAAGGATTTAGAAGTTAATTGGATTTTTGTCAAGTGACAGAAGATTAAAGTTTTTAGATAAATATTTTTTCCAATAATACTAAATTTACTGTTTTCAAATATGTTTATAGCTAAAATTTCTAACGTTAAGTCTACTGTAAATAAATTTTACTAAATATGCAGGCAGACGGTGACATACATTCGACATACGATTCACACGGACATGTCTGTTGTGCTTAAAACATGTGTCTGTTTGTTTTTATACATCGACGCAGGTCGGTTTCAATAACATTGTATAATTAAGTATAGATTTGGAATATAGACGTGTTAGCATTGCCCAAATTTCTGAACTATATTTAACATTTTCACAAATTTTTATTTTTAAAACTTTCGTATTTAAAATTCTTTAAAGTAACCAAAATAGTAATTACTCAAAATCGGTTTTCATAACTTACTGGCTTTTTTAGATTAAACCTTTTATGTATTGTAAGTAGTGGTGGTGGTGGTGTGGTGTAGTTCATGCGTGCGAGAGCGTGCGTGGCGTTTGTGTGTGTGTGTGTGTGTGTGTGTGTGTGTGTGTGTGTGTGTGTGTGTGTGTGTGTGTGTGTGTGTGTGTGTGTGTGTGTGTGTGTGTGTGTGTGTGTGTGTGTGTGTGTGTGTGTGTGTGTGTGTGTGTGTGGTGTTATCATAGAAAAATAATGAAACAAAACAGTAACTTTCTTGGAAGACCGAGATAACGCGTCGTTGCCCCTATTAATTTCAATTATAATAATCCTTAACATTAAAGATATTAAATTTAGTGTTTGAAATAAACAAGCCGGGGGAGAATAATAGATGGTGTGACTGCAGATGAATATTTCAGGTCCCAATGTGGCAGCTGCAAATTAAATAAATCCTGAAGTTTGCACGATTTAGCAGTTACTGGCAGCCTATTGTTTATTCGGACACTTGCCGCCATTGGTTTATAATATAACCGACGGTTTTTATGCTGAGTCAATACTCGTTTTTAAATGATTAACTGAAAACATAAATTTAGCAACAACCGCTCGAGCATAGATAGTTCTTAAAGCGCATAAAATTTTATGCAATTTTTTATTTAAATTGGATTATTTTATACATATGTTCCTAGCTTCCACGCATATCTTGGCTTCCAGTTTACCATTGATCGTTTTGAAAAAAAGAAATTCCCTACTAATTACTTTTTATTTGTTTGTCCACAAGTGTGCGCATGCGTGCGTTTGTGTATGTGTGTTATATTTTATAGAGCAAATAAGTCTACTCTGATTTAGTTAAAACTTTATAATAAATAAAGTTTGCTCATCTATCTAGGTGTGTTCTTTTTGAAAAGCAAACATATTTCTAAAATTTAGTTATTTGTGAGAAAGTCTAAGTATTTTTGAATTTTCTTATTTAAACGATATTTAAACTTTAAAACTTATTTCCATGACTTAGCGTATGTATCTTCTTCAAGACAAGACAAGACAAGACAAGACGAGACGAGACGAATGACGGGTTTGAAAATAAAATTTAAAGTGAAGCTCATTTTTATTATTATAGTGTAAATATACAAATGCCTTGCTGAACAAATAAATGCATGATTTGACGTAACAATAGCAAACAATCATACTTTCGTTTCTGAACACACTGTGGGGCTTTATTCCTGTTTAGCTGTAACTCTAACATTAAAAAACGAATTTTTTAAACTGAGAGCTTCAATTTATCTTAAAAATTATTTTAAAAGATTTATAGGAAGGCAAAACCTTTGATTTACACATGAAAGCTCATCGAGTCACGTGGCGTATGGCCGAGACATGTCATTTCTGTCACATAGGCTTATAAATCCTACGATTGGTTCAAATCTGGGTAATCTTTGGTTAAATGTTGTTCGGAAGCGTTCCTCAGGGATCCGGGAAATCGGTCACATTACTCAATCAGATTTTGTTCAAATTATTCTTAACGAAAAATTAACTCGTCAATGTACCAAGATTGAATTGAGTGAAATGTTCGCGGTTCGGGTAGAACTATAACTAGATAAAGCCGATAGCGTTCAGGATTTATTTTTAGATTTCTCTTTCTATTTGTACTAAAAACTATATTTTTTTATTCCCAATTACTATACAAATTTTGATTTTTGTATCTTCATATATAAAAAAGATTATATTTTCGCCAAAGAATATTTATATAAAAATACGTTTATAATTTTCAACAAATATTTAATTGATCGAACCGTTTTTGATAAATAAATTATTTTTGTAAACGAAGTAATCAAAATGGCGACACTAATGAGTAACTTTAGATTTCAGTTCACATGCCAAATTGATTTTCCTTGTTTTGACTTGCTGGATCATAGCCTATGCTAAATTCCTTACACCTTATATAAAACATCATGGAGATAATATGTTAAAAAAATCTGTAAATTAATTAGTTCACTTTCCGACATACAAATACACAGTTGGGTAAAACAACCAATAAAAATCATCTTTTTGAATCGAGGTTTAAATACGATAAACCGTAATTTCGAGACCTTTTATTTATTTATACTTTGTATAATAAAAAACATAAAATGTTACTTCAATAAATTGTTTTAAGGCTTATGCACACAGAAACAAACATAGATAAGCAAGTGCTGATATTTACATAAAGATTTTATAAAATGCCGAACTCACAAATCCCGCCCTAACGTAAGACGTAAGCTCGAAAGGAAATTACAATTTCGCAGAGTGTTTCGAAGGGTGCAGCACCCCTAACTGGGAAAGCTTATTATTTCCTTCGAAATTTGATTTACCGTTTTGGTTACACAGATATGTTTACGGAAAAGAGCTTTTATGTCAGACATAACCACATAAATTTATGTTCGTGCGGTGTATTAGCTGTGCTATCGTATTGTATCAAATCAAAAGGGCAAATGTTGAATTGAAGGATCGGCAGTTTTAAAAAAAAACTAGAGGCTATTTATTACTAGCATTTCAATCTTTACATAATGTAATGTATGTATTGAGCAAATGTAGTGTTTCTTTTATAAATCATTAAATTTACCATGTTTAAATAAATAAACTATAATTACCACAATTTACCATAATTAAATAAACATACCATGTTTATAATTATCTGGGGGAGGGGCTCATACCCCAAATAATTAAAAAAATTAAGTAAATAATAAATACCGGGAAAATTTAAATTTTAGTTGAGGAATCAAGTATAATTAATTAATTAGTTTTTTCGGAAAACGAGGCAAAAGAGTGAGCGATCAAATGACCACTGCCGGAACTCTATCAGTCTATTAAACGAGTTTAAATAGCTTTCTTTAGAATACTTGGAAGAGCCAATCAACGGTAAACATGCTTATTTCAAAATTATATACTTTTAAAAAAAAGTTGAAGTAATAAACACTTTAGGCTTATACACTCGTATATACTAAAGTAACATTTTGCGGAATTGAAAAAAAAACACAGACAGGTTATGTTTAGACTATATTAAGCTACTTTGGAGTTATGAACCATATTCGTAGTAAAGTGATGATTGTTAAACAATAAATTTGTTTGGATGATCCATTCGTGTGTGTGTGTGTGTGTGTGTGTACATGACACTAGAGATTAAAGAAATCGACTGATATTTTGATACTTACCACGTTAAGTTTAATCTTAGTACTAATTTCAATTTGTTTTTTGATAATTGTTTTTGAAGCTCTATTTGATAGAAAAACTGATGTAAATCGTATTATCTCAAAATACGCTCACACTAACTTAATAAAGTTTGCTATATAGTTATCCAAGTACTAATTTGTTTGAGTTTGTTACAAAAATTCCATGTATCAAAAAAGGATCGGGTCGTTACTACCCTCCCAAACATTTTTTGCGAGCAGTTATCGGCGAAAAATAAAAAAATCTGCCTTTTTATAAAAAACTAGTTCATTAGATACTGCTTAGTGCTTAAAGTCATTATGAAGATATTTCTTGTTTTAACACAGCTTAGAAAAGAAATTTGTAATAAAAATAATTTACAATTGAAAAGAATATTAAAAATAAACCTTGAAAACGGAAAGGTTCAATTTATAATACAGAATTCTGTAAACTAACACAATATTTTGTTTACAAACATTTTATCGGTTTTTAGTCGGTTGTATTTTTTTTTTTTTGTAAAGACTTAAAGGAGAAGTATGAGACGTGGGAGTTTTGTTGTGTTCTGAGGAACCTGACTAGATATATATATATATATATATATATATATATATATATATATATATATATATACACAGTTTCAATAAAGTAGGTTCTCATTTTTTGTACAATACCGATCGGAATGCTTAGTTTAATAATATATGGAAGAAAATAAATTACAAAAAGGTAAAAACCTATGGTTTTTATGTGGTTAATAATATACAGAAATAAAATTTAACAAAATATAGGCCTAAATTAGAGAATAGTTAGGAATTAATTGTTTTGTTAAACAATTAAAGGTTATTATTGAAGAAACATTTTCACTTAAACAACAATCAAAATCTTACGTAACTTTGAGTTTTTACTTTTAATAGAATGCAGTTCACAGTAGTCTGTCTGTGTAAGTCACCGAAGGGAAATGAGCACGGTTGTTCTAAGTCGTATGGCATTGTTGTGTTATAAGGTACAAACTCACAACACTGTAAAGGAATCAGAAATAGTTGATTTGTTATTCGTTACGGTTCCATGTGAAATCACAACACGTAACACCATCACTGCAGTGTGTAATGATTTGTGTAAATAAATAGTACACAAACTTTCTTCATGTTCAAATTATGTTTGATACAAGAAAAAAACAAGAAATGTGCTTGTAATTTCGTAAAAATGTCGGTTCGTGTTTTATAGGGGTAAAATAATACATGAAGATACATTATTGAAGGTAGAGTAGAAAATTTTAAGTTAAAAAAAGAATTCGGAAATGAATTGAAAAACTCAATAAAGCCTGACCGCCTTTGCTTTTTCAATTACTAGTCCAATTTCATTAAAACGTGGCAGAAAAACTGATTTTTGTAATAACTTGGACAAGTTTGTTAAACAACAAATGTACATAAAGGAGATATCATTCAAAATATTACAATATCATAACGTTTTCATCTTTAATATTTTTCTAAAATCTAATTAAAATTAAAATCTAATCTAAAATCTGTCCGAAATTAAACACATATTTATTTAGCGTTAAAAAATGTAAAATGATGATTAGTGCTTTTCATGCTGCATATAATAGATAAATAAAATTTTAAAGAATGTGGCATAAACTAGTTAAGTTCTATCTCTTTTATTTGAAGATATTTCGCTGTCAGAAATGTGATCAAACTGTTTTAGTAACATAAGTAAAATAAATGTTGATTTTCGGGTATTTAATTAAACAATTAATTTCTATCTTGTTTACACCATAATTAGTTTTATGTTAATTATTTATTGTAATTATCAGAAAATAATATGCTCAACGTTTATGTTTCAAATAGTAATTTAATTTGGTTATAAAATATAGTAATACATTTTTTTATTCATTATATAAATCTACAAATAAGATATTCAATATGGAAAATATTTTCAAGCTAAATATTGTAATTAGAAAATGAAAGTGTAAAAATTAAAATCGATGTAGCGGAAATAATTCCAGATTTATTGGTTTTACTTTTTGTATAAGCTTTGGTGAGCCACGTGGGTATTTGATGCAGAACAGATGTAAAGAGAAATGGTTAAACAAGTGTGAAGGGAATTTTTAAAGAATGGGCGATAAATGGAGTTCAATTCGTAACAGAAATCTGTAAAAAAAGTTTCGTTACATCAAATTAAAAAAAAGTAATTTTCTTTGATTTTAAAGTTGTGCTGTTGCAAAAAAAAAAAAAATAAAAATACATAGTGTCGTTTATTTTTGATTATTTCTTTAAAACTTTGGTTTGGAATTTTCAGGAAAAAGCCTAATAAGATTGATTTTAATATATAAAAAATGGTAATAACTAAGGTAAGTGTATTAAATATTAAGGAAAAGAAAATTACATTGGAAGAGTAACATTTTTAAAATATTACAAAACCGACAGTGGTAAAGCTTTATTTTTGTCTTCTCAATTTTCTCCCGAATTGTAATTTTTCAAAAATGAAAAAAAAGTTTGTTTCTCGGTAGCTCTAGAACGGTATTTTTGGGACATCCACAGGCCTATATTTTATTAAGGTTACTTACAGATTACATGTAGCAACGTTTAACTATTTTTTTGATGAAATGAAATGTAGATCCCGAAACAGGAGCTATTCATGTCAAATTTAAAGAATTTGGTTTAGTGTCCAAATACGCACACGGACTCACATTCAGGTAAAACCAATATTTCCGGCAGTACAACATCAACAAGGAGTTTTACAATCTCTGAACGTATTTTACACTTTGTAAGGAGAAGCGAAAAACTAAAAATACAAAAAATAGAAAAATCAACCTATATTTAAAGAATTTTCTTAGTAAATATGTCATTTTCAAAATTTGATATTTCATAAATATAAGTTACAAACAATTTATTAAATAAAAAAATAATGGCGTGCTATTGAATAACAAACAAAATTACACCTATAGAGTAACGTTACAAATTTCAAATACATTTGGATATATTGAAAAAGTTTGACGAAATACGCGAAAGTCTGAATTTGAAAAAATAGGAAGGCAATTTGTTGAGAAGTGGGAAGAGTGGGTGAGCGAGAATGCCTTCAAGCTCGTAAAAAGAAATTGGTTTGAATACAAATACTGTATCTTGGATTTGTTTTTTTGATGTTTTCCGTACTAAATATTTTAAAATATATTGTGAAATACAAATACTGATATATGATGTTTAAATTACATGATTATAATTTTTAATGTAATGTATTTAAAAACAAATCTGTTTTGACCAACATAACAAGCATTAGAATTTGAATTTATTGGAATGTTAAACTTTAAAGTCACCGTGCTTCACTGTTGGTTGCGATTGTGAAATTAGATCTTTTTAAAAGTGTAAAATAGAAAGGTTTTTGTGAAATTGGAAATGGCTACTTTCAAACAATTGGATGGATTTTAATAAAAAATGACAAACTTTGTCTAACCTGTTGTTGAAATCGAGTGTTGCGCCACGTTTAAACCAAACCGGCATCAATGAGCTCGTTACGTTTACAAATTACATTGAAATATGAAAGTGAACCGCGGTCGCAGTCAACTATACTTTCAACTAACTTGACAACTATTACCAAAAATTAAATTTTGAGAAAGTTTCAATCAAATTGGATAATTACATAATTTTAGCAACCGATTCGAATCTAGAGGTCAAAATTTACGCTCATTTCAAGATCCCAGTCTTATCATGACCGCTTTAATAACCAATTTTTCAAATTGTTTCAACATCACTAATATCTGCTTATGCATTTGTAAGCTAACAGAAACTATCAACTTGTTTAATGTATATCTAAAACGTTTTTCTAGGATTGTTAATTTACATTTATTTCATTATCTTTAAACTAGCCGCCTCGGTGGCCTAGTGGTACTAGGCTTTCACTCCGAGGTCCCGGGTTCGATTGCCGGCGAGGGCTTGGCATTTTTATACGCTATAAATCACCCATCGTCTGCATTAAACCAAGTGTGCACAATAGTCGGACGTTAAACAATATATATATATATATATATATATATATATATATATATATATATATATATATTTAAACTAAATGAATAAATAATAAAATCAGTGAAATAGCAAGACAAAATAATTTGTCGACAATCTGATCGTTAGGAGATGAAACATTTTACGTAAATTGTATTGCATAAAATCTGCATAACAATGCAACGAAATCGTTTTGAAATTCTTTCCCTTAGTTATCTACTTTAATTATGATAAACTGCATTTCTGAATTTATTTTACATAAATATGAAATCATTTCCATTTTTTAATGATCAAATTTATCGTTGATTCTATTAGGATCAACAAAATACAATGGCGGTTTTAACAGAAAAAAATAAATTACGAATTCATAACACACATTTTTACTTTTTTTTATTAAGAAAAAATGCCACAGTCATAGTGAGTATTGAAATGTGTGTAAATTAGCATTCTAAATGTTTTAGATGTATTAGAAATACCAAAATAAACCTTGACCGTTGTTAGATTAGATTTTGATTTATTTGTCAATGAATTTTGAAATTAAAAAAATAGACTTTAACATTGTTTACGATGGTTAAAGTCGGATTTTCAAAAAAAGTGTTACAATTTTATTAAAACTTGAAATGTTTGCAATTTTAGAACAAATGAATTTTGCTGAAAAACGAACCTTCCAATTTATTACAAGAAGAGAATGTTTAAGCCAAGCTTGAATCAAAATTAATATTGTAGCCATTTTTAAACCGGGCAACTGACTTCTCCAAGCTACTATCAAAGTGAATTTGCATGTCAAGTTTGAGTCAAATCGGGTATACATTTTACATGCTTCTCAAAAAGTAATTTGAAAATTAGGATCAGCGCTCATTTAATGATGTGTGATCTTACTATGACGGCCGCTTCAAAATGTAATGGTAATTCCTCAATTACAGTTTGCGAATAATTTACAAACATTTAAATAGAAATAAGCCTGTATATACTGTAAACGAGTTCGTGTTGACCCTTGTTGAACAGTTATGCGTTGAGAGGGTGTCTGCACTCGTGGAAGAACGATTTCTCAGTCCGTTTGTTTTTACGACACTGCACCGCCCTCCATCATACTAAACCTTAAACTGAACGTCTTCTGTACCTCTTCACACATCGATACATCTTGCCACATGTTCGTAAGCAATCTTACCGGGACACCCTGTACAGCGGTAATAAAGCTGTCGATTATAACAGTATAACCTAGCAGAGGATATGAACAGTCTGCTATAAGGGTGTCGATGCACTGCTAAAGTTATTGCTGTTAATATATGCACATTTCGTAATTCATCGATAAATTTAAAAAAGTTCACCAATATTAAATTTGACGAACATATAATTACTAATTTAGTTAATTTCCATTGGTTCGGTTTTTCTATGGGTTGATAAAAGTTATATATATATATATATATATATATATATATATATATATATGTGTGTGTGTGTGTGTGTGTGTGTGTGTGTGTGTGTGTGTGTGTGTGTGTGTGTGTGTGTGTGTGTGTGTGTAATGTACATAGAGAATCATTTTAAATTTGACAAATATATTCAAATTATGAATATGAATGAAACAACGGTTATTCTGTTTTCTATGCAGTTTTAAAATTTCAATTGTTATTTATGTAGGATTTAATTCTGATTTATAATTGCATTATATTTTTTTTCTGATTGAAATTTGCTTCCCTCACGTGAGCGAGACAGATGCGTGCTAACATTATTTGTTTCTATCTGTAATTAATTACAGTTTAGCCTAAGATAAAAAACAATATGGCGTTACGAAACAGCTCCTTATCGCGATTACTTTCATACAGTAATACACGGTGTAATTGTAATGTGAAAACCCGATGGAAATATATAATTTTCCAGGTACAACAAATCAGGCTTATAGTTTTCAAATTTAATAATGTTTTATTTTTCTTACTTTACATAGTTTCTTTAATGCATACAACAAAATTAAAATAAGTATAACTTTTCTTAATGCTTATTGAAATCTACACTATTAAACTTAATGGCACAAGTTAGAAGATATATATGTACGGTTGAATATATAATGTTAAATTAAAATATAAAATTATTAAAAACGTATTTTTAACGCAATATATACATACATATATATATATATATATATATATATATATATATATATATATATGTATGAAGAAATCATTCATTATGATGATACTTTGCTGATAGCATTCACGGAAATGAAACGTTGCTGTCGCCTTTTTTATTAAATAGTTTTTAAAGTTATACAGAGACACAGGAAGAAAAAATGTTTTCTTTAGTATAAAAATACTGCATTTAGTTATTTTAATTACATTATTTAAATACCCGAATTTTTTTTAAACGGATTATACTTACGGATTATACGTAGATTAAAACTTACCATTTAGACTATCGGCGTTATTATACATTTAAAAGGATTTTTCCTTAAAACATAAGCGTAAATCAGGCATTTTGGTGGGGAGATTGCAAGGATAAAATGGCTACAAAAATCGGTTGAACGTTATCAATCGGCTGAATTTCCACCAATCGATATGTGTATAGTTAGCCAATCATGCCATTGTATGTACAACAACGTATTAAATAATTAAAATCCAAGGTTAATTTTTAAAGTTTTACACATTGATGGAAAACATTACATATATTACACTGTAAGTGAAACAAACGCCGTTTTCAAAGTCGCCGATAAGTGTTGACTTTTCATCCCTGTGAGAGGTTCTTTTTGTTTCGAAAGTGGTGGAGCACACGATATTACAAGCAAAGCATGGGACCTACCTTCTTCTATAACTTTCAATTTTTAATTAAAATATAAATTAAAAAACATATTTTCGACACTACTTCCTGTCGAAATCAAGCAGAAAATTTGTTTTTATTTTTTAAATTCTAAACAAACGAATTCCTTTAAAGGAGAGTAACTGCCAAATTTTTACTTGTGTTTTTAAAATAGGCTAAAAATTCTATAAAAACATCGGTAAGGTGTTTTTCAACCCCCAAATTTCCCCCCCCCTTATTTTCAACCCCCAAATTAAGCATGTGTTTCCCAATTAACTTTGTAAAACCAACGACATCAGATTGAAAAGTTTGCCCACGTAATTGATTATCGCTTTACAAGCTGAAGTTTTGATATATGACTCCGGGAACCCTATTATCTGACCGCACCATGCATCATCCCTGTGTCTTGCTGCTTCTTATTTATGGTCTTTCTATTCCCCATTGCCAGTTGGTTGTTCCTTTCGTATTTGAAAAGAGAGTTTTTTTAAGACACGTGTCATCACTGCAAAGAATTATTATCCAGCAACACGGAACTGTAAGTGTTTGTGACTCAGTTGTTACAAATAGTCGTTATATTAATGATATAATATCTGACTGACTGTAATAGGCTGTAGGACAGAATGATTTTCGGCAGTTACTATGTAACAAACCCGCTCAAGAATCATAGCACACTATTTCAGAAACATCAATGTAGTTAGGCAACATGTATATCAGTGAGAAAATGAGCTATAGAAGTGGTTATCACGGTAAGGCACATACCCAGCTGGGAACTTCAAATAAGTGCCTATTTAGGGATTGTTACATGTATACAGCGTATATATATATATATATATATATATATATATATATATATCTATATATATATATTATCTGCGTATAGACCCTGTTGGATCACGCAAAGCACTCCGACTCATGTCTTAATCCTCCACACCTCTCTCACTCTCATCCTGTCCCCATGGATCCTCTTCCGCTCCTCCGTCCATTTTACCCCTGCTCTCTTTGGTATATATATATATATATATATATATATATATATATATATATATGTGTGTGTGTGTGTGTGTGTGTGTACGGTATTGTATATTCGTTTGGCATAATTGTTTTGAGAAGAAACATTGTTCAGACGTTTACCAAAATCGTATCTGACATCTTCGAGGATGTTTTCGCTACAAGTGTGAAGTCGAGCTGAAGGTAGCTTTCACCTGACACCTCCCTTTTTAAGCTCGGTATTACGCAAATAAAAATGGGCTGGCCTACTGAGGCGCCATTAACGCACATTGACTAGGTTGCTTAATGGGTTCCTCTCTTTATTTTTATTATATTTATGAAATGTTATTTTGAAAATACAGCAGTTATTTTGAGATACATTGATGCAAAAAATAAATGAAATACAATTATTTTGTTTGTTAAAAATGGGCTGAATTTTGAAATTATGAGGTTTTTACTTCTAATCAGACCAAAAAATAACAGTACCTTCTTATTGACATGTTAACCACTGCAACTCTAGTGCAATTTGCAGCAGGGGACTGGTCAACAGAAGGGAAAACGTAGAAATGTTAAGTAACCAGTGTTTATTGTCGGCCAGTATTGGTGTGATTATGTTACTGAGCTTTCTGATAAGTTGAAATCATATATAACTGATATTAAAAAAAATGTGGAACTTATACAAATCATGTACAAATATTAAGTGGAGCAAGGAAAAGTGATTGCTTCATGTTGGCAACAGTGAGGAAATATTTGGAATAGAGAAAATAAATTTTGTCAGTTGTTGAACAATGAGTCCAGATTTATTAAACAATGGTTATTAAAACGATACAACAATGATTTTATTCGGTGGTTTTATTGCAACGTAAGTTAGGACAGAAGGAGAGTAACTCCATCGCGTAACACAATAAGTGGCGTTTCCGAGACATTAAAACTGGGCACGCTCACTTTATTGCATTAGAACCCGACTCAGTCAGTTTGAATGAGTCTCTGTTGAAAGAACTCTTCTTTGTGGAACTGTTCATCGTGTCCTTACCAGATACACATTGTCAAGGAGCTGAAACAGTTAGATTTTGAAAACAAGGGTCATGTCTGTAATAAAATTAAGAACTTCTTTACAGGCAAACTATGGCAGCGGAGAAGCTGTTTGTGTGTGACTAAGCAAGTTTTTATTATCGGTCGGACATTAATCCAAGGCGTTTAATCAAAAGCGGTTGTTGTATGGAGTACGATATGTTCCTCGAGAATGCTAGTGGACGCGGAGGCTATATCACTGTTAACGATAAGGATATATTTCATACTTCCAACAAGACGGTGAAACTGCGATGACTGCAAAATACATGTTTTAGTAATTATGTTTGTAAATCACCTTATTTCTCGTTTTTATTTGTCTCTGCTTAATAAGAAGTGTGGTAACGCCCCAAAATTTTACAAAAAATGATGGAAAATTTCTGATCACGTGTTGATTAGATGCGTCAAGACATTACATGGGCGCCCATTTAATGTTCTAACTTTTGGTCTTACCATGAAGGCAGCCCAACGGGAATTCACTAACAAAATAATAATATGTTTATAAAATTATAAATATGAAATAAAAATTATAAAAATGTAATAATAACATAGGCTATGTTTATACTTTGTTGAACGAACTACGGGAAGCGTCAAGATATCAGGGCGCAGGTTAGGCAATTTAGATACATCCCTGTAGTCAAATCTAAACATTCTTTGGGTGGGCAAGTATGTACTGTATTTTAAGTATTCTTTACAAGTCATTCCATCGTTAATTTTTTTTTTTTGTTTTAACGTCCGACTATTGTTCACACTTGGGCTAATGCAGACGATGGGATGATTTATAACGAATGAAAATGCCAAGCCCTCGCCGGATAATTGTGTCCTTCGTTAAAACGACACCATTTTCTAAAAAATTAAATTAGTACAACGGCATTCGTTAATAATTTAAATATCTATTATGTTATTTATTCTTATATTTAAGTTATTTATGTGCAACATATATTTTACTTTAAACGCTTTAAACAATTTTGTGCTGAACGGGTCGGGTATGTAGTATAATGACGTTTATTATATTTTAAATATTTTAATTTATATAAAAATAGACATTAAATTTAAAATGAGTCAGTAGTGGGTTTTGAAAACACGTAGCCTACCTTAGTTCTATAGCTAACAATCTTAGTACTGAGCTAGAAACATGTAGAAACAATCAGCTCACTGGTAGACTTAAATGCATTTCAATAATACGAGATACGCGTATAAAGTAAACATGACAATTTTGTACACGTTATTCGTGCTATCGCAAGTTCAAAAAGTGCTCTCCCGCATACAAAAAGTGCTTGACCCGACAAAAAAGTTTTCATTTCAAACATTATAAACTTTTAAAAACAGAAGGCGCGAATTTAATTATTTTTTTATTGTTAAAGACACAAACATATTTGTATAGTTAAAAAAATATGGATTTTATCAACATACTGTTTATAACATTTGGTTGTAGTAATATTCTTAGAACACCATGTATTTTAAACTTTGAGCGTGTTTTTAGTAATTTGTTTTACAATAAATAAACCTTGTTTGATGTTAATGTATGCAACAACTTGAAACCGGATAGCCAAGTTTCACAAAACAAAAACAAAAATCAAAATATTGTTCCTATTTAACAATACGTAGCAATGCATTTAAGTTATTCCCGAGTGTGGGAGAGAGTGTTGTGAGGTCACTGTTGTTTACTTTATTACGTCTTGTGTATTGTTGCAAAGTATTGTATTCGGTGCGATAGGCTTTAAAAATTAAAATAAACACTGGCATTGGTTATCTTACTGTTGTTATACAAAATGTTTTATGAAGGAAACATATTTTTCAGAGACAAACACGGTTTCTTGAAATAGAATTCTTTGAAAGTAAAATAAATTATTTAGATAAGCTTGTATGTGTTGTAAAAATGTCTTACGCCCATATTTATTTTATTCGGAATATAATACACATGAAATAAAATTATAAAAAATAATGTAAAATATTGTCTAAATGTTGACAATCTTTTTTGTAAGTATCTTTGTTGTAAATATCTTTGATGTAAGTGATATTTAGAAACTGAGTTCGTGAAAATGTCGAATTAATGATTTTGATGGATTTGTCTAAATTGTTTTTAGATCTATTTAACAGCTTGGATGACACTTGATGACAAATTGATTGATATTAAAGAAAAAAATTTTTCTGAAAAAACATTTAAAATGAAACAAAATTTGGATTTTTTCAAAATTGGCACTGATACCTATATTTTGATTACCTATATTGTGCTTAAACGTAGTACTGAAGGACCAAAAATATCCGATTAAAGAATTGTATAACAAGCACAAGAAAATTAGACTAAATTTAGGATCAGTTGTTTAGATGATTGGCTCAAATTTCGCCAATTAATGCACAACACTTAGACTAAAAAAAAACAACACGGAAGTAAACCTTATCATTTATATTTTATATTATATTTTTTATTTAACCTTAAATTTTTAAATTATAATTTGCTATACTAACTTGAATTTCGGCAAATAAGCAAATTTGAGAAAATTTTGTAAATCTATTTTGAGAAAATATGCCGATTTTCTGAGTTTTTTTTATAGCTTCCGAGGCAGATATTTTGTTTGAGTAGTTCACTGGACGTGAAGAAATTTCTGTAGTGTTCTTACAACATTAATTTAATCAAATTTTTGTATTTTAAAAATCAACCGTTTTAAAAGTTGGACAAAACTGTCCAACCTGTTTTGTGAACCTAAATCTCGATTGTATGTTTTCCAAAATTTAATGTCTTCGGCAACTTGGACTCGTTCGAAATACTGTAAATGAATTTTAATCACCGATAGACTTCAGTAAACAGACGATGATCTGCCTCGAGCACAAGCACATAAATAATCTTTCTGGCACAATTATTAACTAGCCTTTTTGACTGACTGCAAATTTTACAGTAACCTCCCAAAATTTCGTAAAAAATTTATCTGAAATTTTCATTGAACTTTAAATCTTTTTTATCCGGCTTTGGAGAGGACCTTTGTACTGTACGGAATATGAGACAGACGAAGAATAAATGACATGCATTTCACATTCTTTAAAAAATATGGAGTTGGATTGGGAAGGCTGAGGATCAGCTTAGGTGATGGGTCAAACCAGGAATACAGAAAAATCTTAACTTTCCCATAAATAAAATTACCTAACCATCACTCGCTCCGTAGTATCTTAACCCCTTGGTAACGAAAGACGTATATTGCCCGTCCTTCACTCTCAATGGCTTAAGTACTAAAGCCTGGGCAATGTCCATCTTCTACTTCCCTGATCTCTTTGCCGTATGTTTCTAGTCTAAAAGTCAAATATAGTAACATAAATCTATTTTCAATCTATGAGATATTTTTCCTTCGTTTATATCCGTTGTTACTCGTTAATTTCCGCCAGTTTCTTTGTGAAGTTGTGTACGAATTTGGACTTCTAATCCAAATATAACTAAACATTTCAGTTTCACTGGTAATTCTGGCATCAATCCGGTTATTTCAAGGCATCTATAATAATAATAGTAGTGAGTTAGATGTTTTAAATCAATTTTTATGTGACATATTTTGGAACCAGGTTGCTAATAAAACAAATCTTTAAGCCCATCAAAACATTTTAGCAAGTGGTGATAACAACAGCAATAAAAAATGGGTAGATGTCACACCTGATGAGCTGAAAGCCTATTTCGGACTTGTAATGTTGATGAAACAAAACCTAAAGTCTAGACTAAGTGAATATTAGTCCACTAGAAGAGTAATACATAGCCCTATATTTGGAGAAACTATGGCTCGTGACCGCTTTATGTCAATTTCAAAATACCTCTACTTTTCATCTACAAATGAAGGATGTGACAAACTTAGAAAAATTAGGACTAATTTAGATTTGTTTCTGTTTTCTTTTAAAAAAATATTTACTCCTGGAAAATATATTTGTATTGATGAAAGTCTAATGGCTTTTCGTGGGCGTTTATCATACATTCAGTTCAATCCTTCAAAGCGAGCCAGATTTGGTATAAAAATATATAAAGTTTGTGATTCGGAAACTGGTTACTGTTACAATTTCAAAATTTGTACTGGGAAGGAGTCTACAGAGGGCATAGACTTTTTAGTAAGGGAACAGGTTGTATTGAGTATGTGCAAGGATTTGTTTGGTCAAGGCTGATTGTTAGTTATGGATAACAGGTATTGTTCTCCAAACCTTTTTTCATAGTAAGTAATAGTTTTCATAGTACTTCGTAACATTTAGAATCTTAAATGATGTCATTAACCATCATTGACTCATTGTAATGTTTAAAAAATCTTCAAAAGTCAAAACTGAAATAAAAATATTTCTATTATTCGAACTTTTCTAAAATAATAGAGACCTCCATGGTTCGACGTTTTTCGTATAAATTAAATTGAAAATTAAGTTACCCAAACAAGAAGATTTCCTTAAATAGTATGTGATTAAAATTTATTTTATGAAATACTGTACGTAAGGCTTAATGTACCTTTTTAAGATATCAAAGACGCAGATGGCAGTGATGTCTTCACATATTGCTCGTAGTCTAATGGAAATCAAGTTGTAGTTATGTATTTAACAGTTTACCTGTCTCAATAATATATTATTTTAGTGTGAATTGCTCTGTATCAAACACAAAGTGGTTTTTCGCAATAAAATTCAAGAATTTTTTAAAAATTTATACAAATATACCACAAACATCATAATGTATTGTTTTTATATCTCTCTATAGGAAGTATAAACAAATTTTGGTGATTGGAAAAATTGATATTTATATTCTGGTTAATATTCTGGTTAATCTGTTTTTACTTGAGTAAAAAATCGTTTTGACTTGGAAGTGTGTGTGTGTGTGTGTGTGTGTGTGTGTGTGTGTGTGTGTATGTTTTTAAAAAAATTTATAATTTATTTATTTAAAGTCAAATCAACTGTTTATGCCATTAGTTTATTACGTTATTTTTTTATTTGTGTAAATTGTTTAGACGAAACTATATTTTTTTATAAAGTCTGTATTTCTTTTACAATTATTTTTAGTACGACTCTGTCGGTTTTTCTTCAGTTTTAATTTAATAAAAAAATATGTTTCTATTTGTTTTTATGGCTTATTTTACATCATTCTTTTCTACAAGTTTCTTTATTACCTATTTAACGAAGTTGTACTACAAACCTGAAAAAACGTTGCCTTTCGAGACTGAAATATGTGTTTTTGAAGCAAATTATTTTACCAGCTTCTGTAGTTACAGATCTGGAACCTGTTTTATTCAGTTTGTGAAGTGAAAAGCTATAACGTTTACCCCCTGAGTTGGTATGTTTCAGTTTGTATATCTGCCAATCTTATGAGTTTGTCATCCTTCAACTGGCATTTTTCATTTCGTTTAGAGTCCAAAGATGTTTGGCGTCCGTATACACTAGGCGGATGTTTTTATTTCAAAACTACTTTTATAATATAGATCAGCCTTCTGTGTAAATATTTGTGTCAATTAAGTGTTTTCATTTTATGCAAGGAAACAGTATAGATAAGACATAATTTTCGCCAATGAAAAATATTCTAGTAACTAACCTAAGAAAAAATAGTGTTTTACTCGCTAACCAACAAAATTAAGTATTATTGTGATTTCGAATTGTTATATAAGATGATTATTTTGAGTAAAAACATTTCAATATTTGTTTTATTAAATTTACCAATTGCATTGGTTGGTCCTCCGGAAAGTAAACTGATGCATTGAACAATTCTTCTTCATGAAATGGTAAACTGAAATATTTTGCCATACTTTTTCAGTGTTTTGTAAACTAATGTTTCACACAATAAAATACTTTTAAACACTAATGTAATCTTTAAATAATTAATAATATTTCACCACGGGTTTCTTTCGATTCGGTATTCAGTAATTTTCTTTTATTAAAAATTCGGCACACTGGTTTGAGTTGTGATTTTTGTAAACAAAATTTGTGCTAATTCTGATGGAAAACTAATATGCTGATTTTCCATGTTTTCTGACATCTTCTGTGTAACTTATTTGCACAATTTATTAGCGAATTGTCATTGGAAAGTGAGCTGATAGAACGACAATCGTGACAAGACCAAAACCTGACACCTTGAACGAGTATTGATCCTGACCTCTAAATTTAAACTCAATTTTACTTGCTAAGAAATTTATAAATGAGTAAGAAGAGTGTATGAGAAATAAATCTACCAATTTTCTGAATATTTTATTGGTCATGCAATCAAAACAAGTAGTCGTAGACATCCTTCATTGTTTCGTTCGCCTTCATTAGTAAGTAGTATTTGGATAATAAACAAGTAGATTGTTTGCCTAACTTAATTAGACTTTGCAGACACTATGAAAAATTAATTATAATATTTGGCTCTTAAGTTTTACAATTATTTTTTAATAATATTGCTTATTTTATTGGGTATTTGCCATCATGCATGTAAGTAGTTTTAGTAAATCATACATTTTGTTTTGAGAGTGTGGATCAACCAGTTTCTAACCTAAGACTTACAATCAGAAAAAAAATTGTTCTTAAATAAACAAATTATGGCAAATGTCCGATTAAAAAAATAAGAAGCAAATAGCCTACAAAACTATTAACATTTTAAAAAAATTATAAAAATTTATTAATTGCAAGATTTATTTATCAGCATAAATTGATTTTTGTAAATTTCTTCATCTTTAATACAGTGGTTATTGTCTTGAGTATGTAAAACATCAATATTTCATCAGACATCAGTTTCATACACTAAGTTTTTGTAAGTAGGAAACGAATCTTGTTGTACTGACGAATCTTGTTATTGTGTCACGTACTGTGTACAAAATTTGAAATTGCCACTTCGGTTTTCACTTCACCATCTTCTACTTCTTACTTCTTTCAGAAGCATTAGATTGGTCATGTATGTTTATCATTTTGCTCAGCTCAAAAGCAGGATAGTTTAAATTATATCTTCAATATTAAAAACATTGTTGAGGACTGGAGTTTAAATTGACTGATTAGTTTTTTGAATTTATTTATTTGAAGCAACGTTTGCTGAAGCTATTTTTAAAACTGTTTCATGAGCTGAAGAATTGGCTGTTGTATTGGTTGTTTTGAACAATCAATTCTTTGTAGTCTTTCAGAGTGTTCTACAGATTTTGATGTTCACTTCTCACAACATTGGGTTCATTCTTGAACATTTCTTGAATGCTTCAATTTTCCAGTTCTACTTCTTTAATGCTTGTTTCTTTGATACTTTAAACTCTGTGATACTGTTAATCCAGGTTTTTTTTACCAAGAGGCCATTCTACTGAGCACAACCGACCCGGAAGGTCATTTAGCTCACACGATATATGCTACCCGGGAGGCACCTGTACCGATGTACGGAGGCGACCTTCGTTTACCCCCCATAATTTTGAAAAAAATAAAAAATAAAATAAACGGGGAAAACAAAAATTTGATCACGAAAATTTGGACACGGAAATTTGGGCACGGAAATTTTGACACAGAAATTTTGAAACTGTTGGTGATCAAACAGTTATGGCCTAAGAGGGGGGAAGATGTACATCAACAGAAATTGTGTGCATTGTAGCTGAAACAGAAAACCAAATAGGTTAGACACTTGATTAATGGAAATAATTTACAAACAGGTATAGTTTAAGTAATTACAATAATAACATGAAAAACTACAAAAATACATTAAAAATGGAAAAAAAATTATTCATGAATGATTTTTTCAGATATTGAGACTCAGACTGACACTCTTCATCCCATTAACTCTTTTGTGTTCAAAATATTTCTAAATATCAAAAATACAATAGAATATATTTTGTCCAGAAAAAACAATAGTATAATGTTAATGGCTAAAATATAAACTTAAGACATTCAGTCCTTGATATTAGGTTATTAAAAATTAATTTTTGCAAGAACTAAATTTACTTCATAATATTAAAAACCTTTAAAATAGTAATTAAGTATTATTATTTGATAGTTTTATAATATTTAACTGATCAATATAGTTTGTTCAATGTAGTTTTTTATACAAATTTTATGCATATTCACTAACAAAGAATAACCTTGAAAATGAATACATAGGTTAATATATTGAATACATTTTAGATGTTAAGTCACAAAATATTATTCATCTATAAGTAAATACACACCACAAACTTTTGTTGATGTTGGAGATTGCTCAACTCTATCTAAGGTATTAAAAAGGTCAGAAATTATCACGTTTTTAAGGTAGTCACTGAGAGACCGATTGTCCAACGGTGACTGGCGATCACTGGACCGCTGTGGGACGTACTGCGATACATCACCTTGCAAGCCCTAGAAAATAAAACAACACATGTTATTGCAAACCAGCTGACCTATTATATTTCAATTTTCATGTATGTTAATGTATTCAAATGTTAGTGAAACAAAATATATTGTGTAGTATTAATATTTACAAAAAAGCATTTTTATTTTAAGGTTTTTATGTTTCTTATTTTATCATTCTAGAAGTTATACTTACACCATAACCTAACAAAACAAAAGCTCACCTGGCGAAGCATGACTTCCTTGGATACGGCCCGCAGTATATACCCGATGACTACCCCTGAAAACAACAAATTATACTTCAGTTAAATGTTAAAAATAAAATTACTGTATTAACTGCTTTAAAGTTGAAATTAGCTTAATTAATAAGATTTGAAGTTAAGATAAGACATCCATAATGGCTTATTTTTGCTTTGTTCTATTTAATTGCAAACCATACATTTTGTTTACAGTAATTTGTGTTAAGAATCTTCAAATATCCAAACTTTGAACAAAATTTGATGAATAGATTTTGAGAAATAGGCTGATATACAGACCTTTTGTCAAAAGTTTCTGGATTTCAAAGAGATACATTTCATTTTCAGTACTTCATGACATAAGTTCTACTGTGATTACAACTGTTTGGAATCTGTTTTTAAATTTAAATTTTGTAAATATTTTAGGGAGTTTTCACCAAGAAAGGCTTTAAAATAACAACGTAAAGAAACAATATTTTATTATATCATAAAGTCAAACTGAATTTAAGAAATAGCGAGCATGTTAAATAAAGTCGAAGCCAGCTTTAAATGTTTAGTTTCAAAACTTTAATGTCAAAATAATTCATTTAATAGACAAACATTTCCTCGTTTTAGTTTTAAAATAAGTGGCAAAAATCACATTAATAAATAAATTAATGAGGAACTAAACTTTGTAAAATATAGCTTAGTTGTGTTTTCAAAGCAAAGTCATACTTACTTTCCGTATAAGTGTTCGTAGTACGGAGATCCTGGTTCCATTCTGAGAAAAACATAGCATAATGTATTCCTATTTTCAGATTGTACACTAAATATTTCATGCCTTAAATTATTCATAGAGTTTACATTGTTAGATTAAAAACATCTTTAGTTGCTTTTTGTGTCAAGGGGTCTTATGATTTCTAAGACGCTGAGAATCTTCTACATAAGAATATGAATTTTTCAATGATTGACCTATTAAACTTATCAGTTTACAACATATTGGTGGCAATTAATTTGTGTTTAATAAATTTAATTTTTAGATTTAGTAATAATTTTATAATTATTTTTCAAGATGTATTAGTCTGGAATTTGTAACTATTTTTTTTCATAGCATCTGTAATTTCGTTAATCAAATTTAACTTATTAAATTATAAACCAATAATAAACTTTCATTAGTTGAAGTGTTTGGTTTTTTGTCGGCCAGTCCCACAACAGCCATGTTTTTTTAAAGTACTTATATCACCCTTGTGTATGCACATGACTTAAGTTTGTATAATTAATTCTTCGCTATGTAGTTATCGATAGATTTAATGTGGTGTTTATATTAGGAGTTTAGGTAAGTAGAACATTCAATTATCTAAGTTATTACTAAAATAAAATTCATACTTAAGTTTTGAGAAAAAAATCAGACCAAAATTGTGAGTGCAAGAAGCTACCTCAAAACATGTCACAAAACATCTATTGATACTCCAAATAGATATTGCATTTGATACGGTATGTGTGTGTGTGTGTGTGTGTGTGTGTGTGTGTGTGTGTGTGTGTGTGTGTGTGTATTGTTGTTTTGTGTGTATGTATGTGCAATGTACAGCTAAATCCACTCAAAAGAACTGAAATTTTAAAATAGAAGGTCAGACAAAATCTCAAAGCTGGCTTTAAACACTTCTAATTATATTTTTATAGATAAAATATTTAGCTGAAAGTTACACCTCTTTACATAAAACACTCAAGGTAAAAACTTTTGAATTCTAAAAGCAATGCCAAATCACGGGTAATGTGATTTGTATTGCAACTGTTACATCTATTTATTACTATAACTATAGTAAATTTAAATTGCCAAAAATCAAATTATTTTAGGAATATAAACAATGTTTTCTATAAATATTTAAATATTACCATAACAGATACATTGTGGAAGTATGTATTCATCAGTCTCGTATCTATCAGGCGGCTTTGGGAGACAGCAAAGAACTGCAATCAAAATGAATTAAATTGTTAACGAACGAATAAAAAATTATAGCATATAACACCTTTCACTCATAATTTCTTGCAAACATTAATTTTTTTTTAATTTTAAGGTGAAAAGCACATTGAGGCTATTATCACCTCGCTAAATGTAATTGTGGGTACAAACATTAATACAGTTTTTAATAGGAATTACTTATTTTAAATTTAAACTAAATGCTTTCTCCTTTCCTTAAACCACACACATAATAAAAATGAAAAAAAAATCCTCACACAAATGCGTCCGTACTTCTTGGTGAGAATGGTTCTGCTCAAGTGAATGCAAGAGAGCCTTACAGAAGATTTAAAAAAAACAATACACAATTTTGAAACTGTGCTATAATTCACTTTAGAAACTCAATTTTACTGATTTAAAGAAAAACTGTATAAATCATTTACAATAAAGAAATTTTAAATTTAACAGCCTCCCTTTTTATGAACATTCATCATAAAACTCTCCTGGAAGTTATGTAGTAAGTTGCAGTAAATGGTAATTTGCTTAACAGGCTATTATTATTGACTTGTTAATTAAAAGAAATTAAAGAAATCCATCATTTAGTAAAGGTTTTAGCTTTTTAATAAAAGGACCAAGAAAATGAGAATGTTTTGTTTTCTAATAACTTATACGAATTGTTGGAATGCTAAGAGTACTGACCAAGCATCTTCTTTCATACATCTAAACACAATCAACGAGAAATTTTAAAAAAATAATTAGATTAAGAATTAATTAAACCAGGATAACCTTTATAAGCATAAATAAATTCTTCACAAGATTAAACCCGTTGTTATCTGTTTCCAGATAACATCGTAAAGCTACATCGTTCACCCGTTTCAAGAATGACAAAGTGACGCCTTTGAAATGTACACTTGCAATTAACATGAGGTTACTTAACATTAACAAATAGCAATTAATATGGACCTGCAGAAATTCAAAATAAAGTTCTATGTAGGATGCGTACTTTTTTTTATTATGTAGAATACGTAATTATGTAGAATACGTAATTTTTGAACCTGATGTAAGGTGGTTGCTTGGACAGACAAACCTAGAGGTCGAATGTACAAACAAAGAATAGCAACTCCAGTCTGTAGTAAGGAGATAGTATTTGTTCATAAGATTTTCAAGAAAAGCTCTAAGTTATAAAAAGTTATTAAATGTTTTCCTGCTGTAGGCCTACATAATTTAAAATATAAATTTGGTTAAAGTCAGTAGTGCAAACTATGGTAATCAGTAAATTTCATATCAAAAATTCTGAAAAGTTTCAGAATATGTGCCAAAAATATGAGCACGTATAAATATGTTATAAAAATCAGAAATAGGTTTTTATTAACAAAGATATTTGTATGTTGAATTACGTATTTATGTATTGTATGTATTTAATTGCATTACTACAAGATCACATAAACATTTTAACCACAATAACACTAATGGCTATCACAATAACTTAGGCTTATCCCTTATAACAACAAAGTATTCAAATCTAAAACCATAAATATATTGCAGTATATTTTTAGATTTAACACCTCATTCTTCTACAACAACTTTAATAATAATAAAAATATTCTTAATAATAATTAAAATTCATTAGTGGATTCTAAATGCTTTTTACACTGATAAAATAACTGCAACATTAAAAGTAAATATGTTGATAACATTTTATAATAAAATCGTAGACTTACAACGCACTGCTCTCTTAATACACCTCAAAATCTTGCCCATAACTAAGATTGATGTTCTCAGTTCGACAAGTAAAGAAGAAATGATTTCAAAATTCCATAGAAACTCAAATTAGAGAATTTTAATTGTTAAAAATTGTTTTATAACAATAGCATTGTTGGACTTTTTTTCATATTCACAATATGAATCACGAAACTGGCACGTAACCAGAAAGGCCTATTCAGAACAACTAACCAAACAACAATAGAGATAGATATACTTTGCAATATGAAAATGGATAATAATTTATTTAAATCACAGCTGATTGAAGCTTTTTTGGTTGATCCTTTTACTTCTACACTTGTAAGCAGGATTCTACACTTTTACTTTTACAGGATTTACTTGTAAGCAAAAGGTAATCATTATTCATATGGATTCTATAGTTTCTCTCTTTATTTGTTTCACCCAATTTTGGGGTACACTAAATCAATCACTTTTTAATGTTCTGTGCCTTCCTCGTAGCCCAGTATTGCTTCATTCGTTGTAATCTTGCTTTTCTTTCTTCGTCAGAGATTTGGATCGTTCGCTTGGATTTGACTTTGCCTTGGAACCGTTGCTTCTTGTCCTTGGTTATTGTTTTGGCTGTTCTGTCCGTGAGCATAATGTCAGTGATCTGCAGTTCTGTTATGTCTTTCTCAGTTTCTCTAAACCAAAGTGGTTTGGCTCTTTTTATTGTGAAAGTAGTCAAATATTTTTTTGGTTAGTCTGTTTTTGTCCATTCAGAGGATGTGCCCATAAAAATCAGTTTTTTTCTTATTGTGTCTGATAGTGTTTCAGTTTTTTGGTAAAGAGTTTCATTACTGATGTGGAGTAATTGGTTGTTACGGAATTTGGGGCCTAAGATTTTTCGTAATATCTTTCTTTCTTTGATCTCCAGCCTTTCAAGTTGGCCCTGGGTTGTGAGAGATAATGTTTCAGTTGCATATAAGGCTTCTGGTTTAATTACCGTATGATAATGCCTTATATTTGTATTCCAGGAGAGGGACTTCTTGTTGTATGTGTCTTTGGTAAGTTGGAAGGCTAATTCAACTTTATTTCTCCTAGATTCCATAGCTTTTTTCTCTAGGGCGTTCCAGCTGATCCATTTCCCAAGATATTTGAATTCTTTGACTATCTCAATGTATTGTTCTCCCACTTGAAGCTTTTTTGGTGGTTTTTGTATGTTGTCAATATTTTAGTCTTTTAAAATGAAACTTTGAGACCCATTTTTAATGCTTGCTTCTGGAGTTTAAGAGTCTGTTCCTTAGTTTCCTCCAATGTCTCAGCTGGTAAGGCCATGTCATCCATAAAAGCCAAACAATTTACCTTAATGCCTTTGTTCTTAGTTCCTAGTCTGATTCCACTATGCGTATTCACATTCCACTTTCTAACTATTTTTTCTAGAGCACAATTATATAACAATGGAGAGAGTCCATCTCCTTGTCGGACTCCTGTTTTAATCTCAAAAGGGGTGGAAAGTTCTCCCATGAATTGAACTTTGGAGAATGTATTAGTTAATGTTTCCCTGATAACATTTGTGGTTTTGTTATCAAGGTCTAGTTCTATATTTTATATGAAACAAAACCATTTTTTTAAATCTAATATAAGCTCTTAAAATCACCAGTAAATGGAGAAGAACGTGGTTTATAATGTTTAACATTTTGCACACGAACTAACTGTGCCATAATAAAACAACATAACCATTTACTTCACAGGTTAATCTCCTACTGATTAGATTTGTCATTGTTAAAGGCTCTGCTTCTCATTTAGAGTAAATGGTTGATTTTATTCATAAACATTTACTACTGACAAAGCAAATGAATTAACAAAAGAAGGATTTAATTTTACTCTAAAGTTTTACTTTAGAGTAAAATTAAATCCTTCTTTTGTTGATTCATTTGCTTTGTCAGTAGTAAATGTTTATGAATAAAATCAACCATTTACTCTAAATGAGAAGCAAATCCTTTTAGATTGATATTTTTGATTGATATTTTTATTCATATCACTTGAAGGATATGTTGCAGATTTTGTGAATTAAAGCATTTGCTTGTTTTTATTCATAAGGCTCAATTTGTATTAAATTGTACATAAGATATTTATTTAATTACTTAATTACTAATAAAATTTATATTTACAAAATTTACTTACATATTCTAAATTCTACAGTGTTCATCTACCAGCCAGATCATCAGCAGGCAGGCCATCAGCTTCTGTAGATACACCATTGCGTCTTCAAAGTAAATTCTGAAGACATTTTATAGGAAAATCCCCAACAAGCAAAGCAAGACCATCTAGAAAGTGTAGAGTACTGCAAAAGGAAAAAGGTACTATTTACTATTTTACCAGAGCAAAAAATGTAGTGTTCCTTTGTATTTGGAAAATTGTTTTGAAATTTATCATAGTCAGACAATTTTTTGAAGAGGAAACAAAATGTACATAGTGTAAATATATAAACCTAAAAAAATGTTAATATAGAGTTAAAAGTGTTGGCTAAATATGTGTTAACAATTACAACAACAATATGGAGGATAAAATTGCGGTAGGTTACTTGCTTTTATTATTGCACATAATCTTAGTGTAAACTACTGAAAAAATTCAGTACTGAAGGCCAATAACATGTTAGTAAAATACAGTTTCCAATGGGTTAACGTTACAATATTTTTTACTTGTATATTTACGTAGAACAGATGTTTATATAGAAACAATACTTGAAGTACTAAAGGAATTCGTTAACTTTGTTTACTTTGTCAAAGCCATTAAACATTTAGGGAAAATTATATATTTCTTGTAAAACTGTTAATTCAATTGGATAGCTTTCCACAATATCGTATTAATTAACACATCAACAGACATTGCACACATTTACTACAGACATTGTTGTTACGGGCAAAATAAGTGACTGTTACCAAAATTAAACAACACGTATTGATTCTGAGTAGACTGCTAAGACAAGGGTTGATTATTTGGGGTGACTATTTGTTGTAGTCACCCTTGGGCAGAAAATCTCTAAGCAAAATATTTGTTCTTTGTCGCGTGACTCACTGACTCATGTAAGTACAGTCTCAGTAGGAAGTAAGTGATTGATTTACAGCTTCAGATGTTCAATTGGTCTCAAATATTTAGGTCGTTGTTACTTGAGGCCAATTTACAATTCAGGTTTTTGATGAACGACAGAATTTTGTTCACAGGCATGTCGTCGAAAACACTAATGTGTTTTTTCTTATCAAATATTTTCCTTTTTTTTGGAATCAAGGGCTTTTCTTTGAATCATAGATTACCTATGAAGCAGTTTATATGTTCTGCCTACATAGGCGACATTTAGTCCCCTGCCCTGTGGTAGTCCTACCATATGTAGTTGAGGCCAGTAATCATTGCAAATACTCATATGGTTAATGTTGAGCTGAACTGAGTCAGTGACCGAACTGATTCCAAGGAATTAACACCATCGACTGTTCCTTTCCAGCTTATTTCCTGACAAGCATGCAGTCATTCACCCCGCAAACATATTCTGGTCCCACAAAGCAAACAGTTTTTGATCAACTGCCCCCAAAATCAGGCTGTATATTATGACCCAAATTATATGATCGTTGCACAACTTAGTCTCTATTCATAACCAGTAAAATTTCTTTTGACCGTCAGTGATTATTTGCCTTTACGATGCAATATTTGGCTATTTTGGCGACAAGGTATTTTTTTTACATCCATACTTTACGCCAGTTAAACTAATTAGTACGATAAATCGGATTTAACAGAAAGAAATAAAGCTTACGGCAGTGACTGTTATCCCGAACCTACGAACTTGAGGTGGGCGAGTTCAGAGACGTAGAAGACCTAACCACCTCGAACACGTAGGCCGTGGCTCCAAGAATGTAGAACTACGGAGAATTAAGAAGAAAGGAGGGACTGAGTAACAATTTGATCGTAATAGCTGCTTAGATAAAAAAGAGGGTAACATTATCCCTTCTTATAAATCTCGATATACAACAGCATAATACAGTACATTTGTGCATGAATTTTCGAAGCTATTGACAAAATCTATATTTGTGCCAAGTTTGATTTTTTTAATAAAAATTTTAGTTTTTATTTGATAATATTTCTTTATGATGTAAGTTTTTGTGAATTAGTTTCTAGCAAAACAAGAAATGAGCTTCATGCTCGCATCCATTGTCAATACAGTGCCCGGACGAAGATTAATGTTTTAAAATAAAATTACCCTGTGTGTGTGTGTGTGTGTGTGTGTGTGTGTGTGTGTGTGTGTGTGTGTGTGTGTGTGTGTGTGTGTGTGTGTGTGTGTGTGTGTGTGTGTGTGTGTGTGTGTGTGTGTGTGTGTGTGTGTGTGTGTGTGTGTGTGTGTGTGTGTGTGTGTGTGTGTGTGTGTGTGTGTGTGTGTGTGTGTGTGTGTGTGTGTGTGTGTGTGTGTGTGTGTGTGTGTGTGTGAGAGAGAGAGAGAGAGACAACGCGGCAATTTTATCGTGCAGTTTGTAATGCTTACATATCAATTATTTAAAAATACTAGTAAGGCTTACATCTTAGAAAATTTCGGTCAACAACATTAGAGATATTTCAGGTAAAGGTACTATTTTGAATTTTACTATAACAGCAAAATATCTACCTCACAGACAGATAAAACCATTCTTCCTATACTCAGGCAAACTGAAAAAAGTCATTCAACAAAATCAGAACATTGTTTCTTTTTCATAGTCAACGTTCTTTATAATCTATTTTGATGAGAAATGAAATATGACTCGCTCTCGATTATTTTCAGACATTATTTTTGTGATACAAATTATTCTGTTGCTTATAGATAACATTCTACATTGGTAAAGTGCATAGGATCGTTCACAAATAGAACGAAAGGAATTATTAATTTAACTGCGATATAATCTGCGATCGATGCTCGCAATTTATGTTCGCAGTTAGAGAGGAAGTTGCAAACGAGATAAAACAATCGATTCACAAATCTAGCGCGCATGAATACACAGTGATATATTATCGGAAACCCGGAACCAGAAACGGTCGAAACTGTGGTTAATGATACAGTAAGAGACACGTGTTTAATTTATTAACCGGCCACCAGGGGGCAGGAGAGCTGGAGCACTTACTTCCGTTTTCATTACGCACTTCCTGTTTTATATGTGGACATCATTTTGCAAATTGTAATTAAAGCTGGTTATAATAGAGAAGGGGTGAAATTGCCGGCGATATCAACTAACTGCCGTTTGTGTTTAGTTATTCGTTATTGTTTGTTCGTAACGAGGCGTTAGTGCGCATGTGCAAATCATATCGCTGCTGGAAATAATTGTTCATTAAATGGGAAAATGATTGTTTTTTATTGCGCAATTGAAACTGCGAAACGCTTATTAGTTTGTTTATTGAACCAACTAGCTGATTAAACATTAATAATAAAGGCTAAACCAAAGCTTGTTTTGTCTTTCTCGCTGTTACATAGACAAAATTTTGAAATAACTCTATTAGAAAGTCAAAATGGCATTTTGAATATTTCTTATCCTTATATATATATATATATATATATATATATATATATATATATTGAACATAAATTTGTACATTTGTATATAATATGTAGACTATGTTTTACATTTAAAGCAAAAACTACTGACGCATAATTTGGTTAGAATTTTAGAACTAAGAGTAAAAAGATTTTGAAAACTATAATAAATCGTTTAGAAGAAAGGTATAACAAAATATTAGGTCTATTATAAAACACAAAGACATTAACTTTTGTTAAAAATGCTTTAAAACATTTAGATTAAAAATTGTTCAACTATATCCTTTCCGTTTTCTCAGTGTGTGATTTCTGTATCTGAGGAAAATCCTCTTCAGAATTATAAAAGAGAACTGGCAAGTAACTTTGTACAGAATCTGTTCAAAATATGACGTTTTGTTGCCCATGTTTCATTTTTTAACTTTCATTTATCAAAACATTTACGCAAAATCTGTTTGTTTTACTCAAGATTGTCTTTTATATAGCTCTAGAAAAAATTTACTTAATAAAACAATAAATATTTTGTTTATAATTCGTGCCTGACAACTAAATGTTTAGTTAATTTGATACAAATAGCTAGAAATAATTTGTAGGTAATGCCGCTTTTGTTAATTTTTAAGTTTTTAGGAAAAATATTTCAACACACAAAAAATGGTTCATAGATTAAGGTTTTTCCATAGTTCACACAAATGAACCATTTAGTCGTGGCCGATAATTATAAAATAAGTTTTACACTGGTTGTTACTTAAGGACAAAGAAGAAACTCTTATTTGACACATCAAGTTATAAACAAATTTAATGTGACGTTACAGCAACTTTATTTATGTTAGTTTCTTGTGTCTACATTCGTCTGTCATTTTTCCGACACATCCTTTGATAGTATCGTGAAAACAGGAATTCTTTCTTTATGGTTTCACATTTTACCTCACATTAATATGTAATGAGAACGTAAATTTTATTTTTAACTTCCGAAAACATCTTAATTACCTTTAAATTATTTTTGTAATTTGAAGCAGTTTAGGTTTAGTTGTTATAATTAGCTAATGTAGTATATTTCTGTTTTCAAGCAGTAAGCTTGTCAGAATTCTGTTTTATGTAATTTGTTTGTGTAGTGTATAAATATATCGTATAATATTAAGATGTAATGAATTTTAATAAATAAAACAAACTGTTTTAAATCTGAACACGTTTCAGTACTGTGAGTCCTTTTCTTTGCATTCAAAAGACCTGAAGACAGACACATCCTTCAAATATCAGGAATGTAAGTTCACGCGATCACTCTACTTGCAAGGTTACTGAAACAATGAGAGAGAAAACTAGCTTCACCTAATTGTGTATTTACTATTTACTCTCACTACATCGCACACGGCTTTACTCTAAACATTGTGCAGTCTTCCAGCGTGGGATACAGCCGACTTGCTTACCAGCACTGGGTATGTAATTTCCTCCACACGCATATTTATGCATTGTGTTTATTATAAAGCGGCACACAACAATGGTTGCCAGGGGCAACGGTAGTCATTTAGTGTCGTAATATAAAATATCTAACATATTGTTGGTAATTGATAACCGTAGCGTAGTCAGGTGCGTGTCTGCCTCGTACACGTACACATTGTAATGTTCTATTTTTAGACGTGAAAACCCGCTCAATTATGCTGTTGTCTATACACATTTATTTATAAGTTAATCATTCACTGAATAGAACAAGAATATGTTTATCTCGTTACTCCGGAAATAGAAAGTATTACAGAGTTGCGTGTCAATTTTAAAAGATTTTCACGTTTCATGGCAATCAGAAAGCAATCAATTAGTTTTTGCTTGGAACTCCATGTGTATAAAATAATACTAAACTATTAATCGGATGTAGTTCAAACTTGAGTTGGGTATTTACTTTTCTAAAAACTGTTTTAAATAATATTGGCCAAACATTTAAGTTAAAATTAAATGGTAAAATTTTAGAACAATATTAACCGTATCCGATTTTTCTCTGAGAGTACAAGTTTTTTTTTTGAAAAAATGTAAGAAATATTGGTTCTCCAAAAAACTTCCACCTCAGCGAATTTTCAAATGGTTATAAAAGAACTTTGTTCTACCAGAAGTAGTAGAATAGTGAGTTTGACTGTTCGTAGGCAACGTGCAGATTGTACACTATTGTCGTTTAATTAATTATTTCATTAAATTATTACTTCCAAAATTGAAACGTTATTGTTTTTACATACAGTCACTTTTAGAATGTTATGGCTTAAGTATTTTTAAATAAATAAGTACAATTAAAATTTATTTTACATTAACACAGACGGGAAATATCGACAAACGTGTATAGTCTTTTATCAAATATTAATAAAAACAGCTGATTTCATATGAGCAAACACTGCACAATAATTTATGTTACAATGTAAGATTATTTTTGTTTTTTTACTTTTATTATTCACAATGAAATGAATGTAGATGCTCATGTTCCGACCAATCACTCGCAAACATGTAGGCCTTCCTACTTCAGAGTGTTATACTACATTTCTATTGTCGAAGAAAGCAGCGGTTTTGTAAATATGAACTTCAATCGTTGCATCACAACAGCGGTTTTCTGTCAGTTTTCAGTTTATGAGTTTACGTTTACCTTCAGAGAAAAATTACAATTTGTTTTAATAAATATCTCACAAATACCTCTAAAAATGCGAGATTCCTGCTTCCATTAATCTATCTTCCTCAATCAGCCCCACCGCCCCTAGTACTGACCACGAGCTAACGCCCCCTGAGCCTAGATGGCACTGTTCCACCCCTAGTCTTTTCCCATTAATTACAAAACTCCCTCAAGTATTTAGGAGCCTGCCAACTGCAAAACATAAACATAAATAAAAAAAAACAGATTTGGAACTGAAGGCAATATACGAGTAAGTACTATAGGTTCTGTGACAAGGTGTTACATTGGATAGATTAAAGTAATATTTATTTCTCGTATCTAAGTTGAATTAGCTGCAAAAATCACTTCCCGCATCTCGGTTTACTGCTACATTGATAGCAGTAGTAACGTCCACCAGTAGAAAACAGCACTGCTCTGCAACCCTTAAACAATAACAACAATATGACAACAACAACAGCAACAGTTTGTTGCTTCCTAAACATCTTCCTAAACATCAGCTGTTTGGTAGAGATTATTTGTCGGCTGTTAGTTCAGATATGTCAGCTGTGTGATTAATTCTACAAAATGAAAAAGTAACAACTTAACAAAACAAGACTGAATTAAAAGTAAAACAAACATCAAAAGTAAAATTCAACATGCAGATTTTAACAAGAAATCTAATTATTTTAAAATTTAAATAATTTTTAAATGTTCAAAACTTTGTGTAAAAACATAACTAGTGTCTACTGAATTTTTTCATTATATGACATATAAAAAAAGGAAGTATTGTGAATACTAAAAAATATTTCGACCCATTTTTAAAACTTGTGATGTATTTGATGTTTGTTAATTACTGCTATCTGTCTGCTTCTGCAAAACATTGAACACCAAACTAAGTTTAATAAAATTTGGCATAATTTGCTTTACAGTGGGAGATTTTTTATTTAAAAAATTAAGAAAATGTTTGATCAAAAACTGTTACAAAAATATTCTCTCAAAATTGGCTTTAATGTTTTTGATATTTTTTTAATGTAGTTCTTAAGTTTCCAAATGAAAGTTCGTCATCTTCCAAAAATATGGTTCAAGAGCTATCGGAAAGAAATTAAAAAATCTGCCATACATTATTTTCCAAAATTAGTTCACGAAATTCTGGTTGTATACAATATTACGATCCATTATTTAACTCAGAGTATAAAATTTGAAATTTAAAGAAATATGGAGTTCTGGAGTAGATAAAACGTCAACAAACCCTGAATCATACATTTCTTTTATTTTAAATCAGTTATAATTTAAGATTTACTTCCGCATAATTTATATGACTAAAATGTTCCAGGAAAATACGATGAAACAATTTTGAGAAATTTGCCCGATTTTCTGGGTTTTTCTTTAGAATTGTTGAACATGGTAGTAATTATCCAAGCTATTTAGGCCTACCAAAATATTGTTTTTTCATATTTGAGTCATATAGGAACATTATTATTATTGCGTATAAAATAATTAATAAATTTATAGGTAAATTAATAAATTGAAAGATCCTTTAAAAAAACGTCTAGAGTTCAGACGATTATTATTATTTTTTTAGGTTTTGTGTTATCATGATGCCTAATTGTTTTATAAGACTTTATTTTATATGTTCAGATATGTTCTTTGAACATATTTTGCCAGATATTTGAGAGTAAAAGTGCAACAGGAAATTTGCAAAAGTAGATTAAAATTAAATGTAAGTTATTTGACAATAAATTTTGTTTTGTAATTGCAGAAATTTATTAAACATTAAGTTTGAATTGAGTATACAAATATTGGGATCTTGTAGGCTAGTTTGTTAAAGCACGAACCTCTCGCAATCATCTTTCAGCCACTCCCCGTGTGCTCTATATGGGCGTAAACTCTGTTAAATTATAGCCAGCACGTTCGAAGCAATAACTTTCTCAGCTGCTGAGAGTAGACTGGTTCCTGAACAAACACCTACTGCGTGTGTAAGACCATCATGTCCCACGCTGTTTTAATTGTTGGCGACAGAGTTATTGATTTATTAGTTAATCTTGTCTTACATGAAGCCGAAATATTACTTGTGAAACCTACTTATTTATTTATTTGTTTCTCGAAGAACAAAAGTATAAACACGAAGGTTTGTTAAGAAATGTATTTTTAATTTTTCATAGGTCGAAGGATACGAGTATAACATAGATATTGTACGAACAATAAAGTTTAATATTTTTAGAAATGTATCTGTGTAAAGGTTTAAATTGTGTTTTTTGTACATAAATATATTTAAAGAACGTGACTATACATTTTGGCCGATTCTTAATAAATTAGGAATTCAGGTATTGTATATTTAAATTATTATTTTACTTTTCAAGACATTTTTTGTGAAAACTTCTATTTTTTTTGAAAAAAACTCATATTCGAAAAATGAATAAAATTATATTTTTTCAAAACATGCTCCAACGAAGCTGATTATTGGTTAACTTTAGCCTTTAAACACAGAAATTAATGAACTGAATTTTTAAATAAAAATATTAATAATTCTTGACTTCAGACGTGGACTAAGTTTATTTTTTATCTTTAAACCTAAAATTTCTTATTTTTAAAAATTTATAAATTATTTTCAATATATATCTTTATATATATATATATATATATATATATATATATATATATATATATATATAATACTATATATAATAATGAACATAAAAAAGCTGATTTTGAAAAATAAAACCAAAAACATAACGTACTTTTTCACTTAACTAATGGAAGCAAATTTCAGACAGTTTTGTATATCACACATTTTAAAGAAAAATTATTTCACCATCATAATCAACTACTATTTTATTATTGCAAATTATAACAAAATTATGAAAATGAACCCTAATTACCGACAGATTCATTTCCGTAACTTTAATGTAATTTGAACATTTAAATTGCAAATTTATTAAAATTCCAATGCTTATTACGACAGTGCATTTTGAAGACTGGCAATGGCGGCTTTTTTGAAATTACTAAGCGGAGTTTGCGAGTAAAGAACTTATGTTAGCAGTTACCGAGACCGATTTTTGCCTGAAACAAATACATACATTTTGTAACTACTCCTCAAAGAATAATCTAATGACCAGGGCTCCAAAATAGAAGTTGTACTATAATGAGTAAGTATTATAATGACTTTTCAATGTAGCTCGTTTTTTAACGAAAATTCGCTAATTCATAGCTTCCCAAGGAAACAAATTCTGCTCCAAAAGTCGTATTTCGGTGTTCATTTTTCAATCTATATCCTTCTTAAGCAGGTAATTTTGACAATAAAGTAACCCAAGAGAACTTGGAGGATCACTGAGCTTATGTTCTTTGAAGGATTACCCGTCCTGTGACTAAGTAAAATAGGGTGGGGATTACAGATGTGGCTATTGTTAATCATTATTTACCCCTACTCTATATTAAAGTAGGGGTAAGAACGTCTAAATTTAAAAAATGAAGGGGTGAGATTTTGTGTGGAATTTTAAATGTTCTGGAAAACATATTTGTATTTTAAATAACACTGGTGCACAATTTTAATTGTAACTGGTAATTGTGGATGTAACACGCATAAGCTATTTACGTTTTCATTATAAAAGAATAACAAATATATTTAAAAATTGTGTACAATGATTTCAGTTAGAAGTATTTATGTACCATTTGATGAAATTTGCCATTTATTATTTACCATTATTATTATTACTATGTACTATTTATTAAAATTTTATGAAATCTGTGGAAACAATTTGTTAAGTTGAATCGGTACAATTCATCATTACAGATTTTGTTAAATTTGTGCTAAAACTTTCGTTCCGAAATTTTCAGGAAAATATTAAAAAAACTTCCCTAATTATCAAAATTGGTTCATCAGAAATAGCTCGAAATAATGCATCTGAGTGCAGTCAAGTTTTTTTGTTTTTATCGATTTATTATATTATTTCAAATTCGATAAAATTTGCACTTATAATTCTTAATATAGCCTATGACCAAAATTTGAACGAAATATACAAACCAATTTTGAGATATTGGACCGGTTTTAAAATTTTCCTTTCCAGCAGCTTTCGACCAATCTTTTTTTAAGTAATTAAACGTGTAAAGTTTCTGTAACCGTTTTGTTCCATTAATTTAAATCTGGTGACTTGGAACCCGAATATGGGCTACATATCTATAAAAATTGTAAAAATCAATCAAACCAGTTTCTGTTGCTCTTATACACGTGTTCTCAGATACTAGAGCAAATTTATATCAAAATCCTTAGAGCAGATTTTGAGAAAATCATATTTTTAGTTTTTTCATCGAAAAAACTTACAAAAAAAAATATTCTCAACATATGGATAATCCGGTCTAAATATGACTAATTATTGTCCGGTTTAGCATTATTGGTTTAGTCTCTAGCAATGTGTGCAAACACACAGACACAAACACCGACTTAAAAATCGCTTTTCGGACTTAACGAAAATCGGAAACTCTCGATTTTTCACAATTAAAATACTTTCTGTATAATTAATATATTAACAATTTCAGTACATAATAATAATTGTATGATTTTTACAATTTATTTTATACAATTTTACAAGTAAGGAAGTAAAATAACTGCCACAACAAAATGGCCTAACTTCCCAAGTAAACTGCTCCTCACTTCTGCTAAACTGGCTTCAGGGGACACGCTGTTTGTAGCTGATAGCCTATGACAAATAGCTACAGTGATGCCAATTTACGATATTAAATTACAAAAAAGGCACGTTTCCCCTCTCAAGAAACAAGCATAATCAATTGAAAGGCGGGCTCAGTAATTTAATAACACCGTCCCTGGTAGTCTTTGAGTCGGCATAACCCTCGCCCTCCATTCACCCTTTTTATATAACTAAATTTTAAATCAATTTTACAAAGAGATGGAAGGAATTTTTTTTAAGAAAATCCAATTAAAATCACAAATAACATATCACACATATGATTTTTTATAACGTTACTGTGGATACATACTTTGTTAAGAACAGACGAAAGAGGAAATATAAGACGTATCGGCTGTTCCAAAAACAAAATTTTAATTGTTCTTTATATTAAAAAACTGTATATTATTTTTTCCAAGGTTACAAATAAAAATATTTCTTTCTGACGTGATTTAAGTTAGTTTCCAACATTAACTAAGTTTTCACCTTACATTTTTTTAAAATCTGCGCATAATAGAGATTTTAACTTACCGATTAGGTTAAAAATATAAAAATGAAACTTGATGGAGAGGGGAAGGTGAGCACTGACCTCCTGATCACTTCTCAGGATCATTCCAATTGTTTTCTTCTTCTTTTCGTTTCACCCTCTTTGGGGTACGCTGAATCAATCATTTCTTGCGCGCTGTACTTTTCTTTGTTCCCAGTAGCTCTTCATTCTTTCCGATCTTCTTTTCCTCTCCTCTCCCGAAATGATAGGTTTAGGTCTTATTTTGGTTTTATCTTGGAATCTTATTCTTTCGTCGTTGGTACCTATCTTAGCAGTTTGGTCAAGCAGTGAATTTTCTGTAATTTTTAATTCTATTAGGTCTTTTTCAATTTCTTTAAACCAGTTCGGTTTTGTTTTACGATTATGGAAAAAATCAAACACCTGTTTCGTCAATCTATTGGAATTCATTCTAAGAAGATGGCCATAAAAATTTATTCTCCTTTTTCTCATAGTATCTGACAGTTACTATCCAATTGTTTTATTATACGCAATATGTATTAGCACTATCAAATTCGTAATTTTTTTCAATTTCATTAAAAATTTGGCAAAAACCTATTTAGTAATAAAACAAGATTTTTACCCAGTAAAATCTGTTAAAAAATACGGCAATTGTATTTTTAAAAAATAGTAACTTTTTTACTTTACTTCTTTTTTTTAGATCTAATTTCACGAACGTCATTCTACATTAATTAGCATTTAAAATGTTCATATTCACTGAAAATTCTCTTACATTACTTCAGTGAGATAGGTGCGAATTTAGCCGGAACACTAAAACACATAATCTCAACTCGCTGTCATTTGCAAGTTTAAACCATATGATTTTTTATATAAAAAGGCGAAATGTTGTCTAAATAAAATATTCAGCCTTTCAAATCGTTTCTTTACATAAACTTTCTCCTTTATTTAACCACACAATTGTCGTCCTCTTCTTCCAAAAGTAACAAAGAAACAAATTCAGTATACGTTGGCAATATTTATAAAATTTCAGTTTTTATTTAAAAAACAGTAAAACTTTTAAAGAAATTTCCATGTTGCAGATAGTCAGTACGTAACAATACAAAGCGCGTTACTTCTCCTTCAAACAATTAAAAATACGCTACGAAATGGACGCACGTCGTAAAAAATTGAAATCATAAAGTGTATATGTGTATATGTTATTCTGAGCGAACTGTCGAAGCCGTAAAATAAAACAAGCATGCCGTATTGTCTCAAGTTATGTGCGTTTTATTAGCCTTCACATCTTTACTGCCTGCGTGCAAATATTCAGACATAAAACAATGTTTTACCGATATATAATAAATTCTGAAATACAGTATTTACCGGTTTAGATTTTTTACTTGAAAAAAACAAAATTTTTAGGTTTTAATACATTAAATTTGCACAGTAAATTTAATGGATACCATTAACGTTTCTTAATGCGTACAGATTTTAAGAGACAATCTGTTTTATAGATTAATAAGTTTAATACGTGAAGCTTCTTTTACAAGAAATTACAAAACAAAATTCCCTTCACATTATGTTATTAACCACATAGTAGTTAAATATGTGCTTACTAAATTAGCTTAAATATTTGCACAAAATGAGCTTGTTATCTGAAATATACTAAAAAAAAGAAATTTCTCTCAACGAATTATCTTTTTAATATCACAATACAAATTCAAGTAAAAGTGTGTTATTAAATATAAAACCTAAATCGTATGTCGAATGTGGTCCGTTTTTTTAAAATATACAGTATTTTAAAAAACGTGAAATATATAAAATATATTATATAAAGTGAAAATGGGGTCCGTTTTTTACATTTTTCATATAACTTAAGCTTTTAATACCTTATTGCTTTATCGCTAGATACATATATAAAATGGCTTGAAACGATTGCTTTGGCCAATATAAACAGACTGGAGATATGCGCAGATTAAACATTCATAGAAAGTAACATGAAACACGGTGAATCAGCTTAGTGGTATACACAGACAAGATGTCAGGAAACCTGGAAAAGGTTATGTGAGGTTAGGTTAGGTTCGTCAAGATATCAACATAGGATGTTAATAGTTTAGCGATTAACACAAGTTAATTTTATTTTTACAAAACAATCTTTTGGAAATTTGTATGGTGAGTTTTGTTAAGAAACAGCATACAAATTATTATCACAGCTGACACTGACAATAATATTTTTATATTATTGTCGTCGTTTTAAATAATGTTTATTTTATGTGTTACAGTGTTAAAGAGCTGCAACAGTAAGTATAGCAAGGCCTGTGTTATTTGCTATTACTGTAGGCCTACTGCAATGTTTTCGTTTAGGCGTAATATTTGTAATTGTTTTTTGCTATAAGCTCTCTAAATTTAAAACACAGGGATTTTTGTCAGTAAAAATACATCACACACACACACACACACACACACACACACACACACACACACACACACACACACACACACACACACACACACACACACACACACACACACACACATACACACAATCATTGACGTGTTTGTCTGTAAAGGATGAAGATTTAACCTCAGGTGCCAAGAACCAGTTGAGTGTGAACAAGCAGTCTATACACCAGATAAAGGCCGCTCTTGTTGCATACTAATAACCCTAAATTCCCTCCTGGATTTAAGCAAGATTTACATAATTCGCAATTATAGATATAAAGGGCTGTGCAATCCCTTAACCACAGCGGATTGGAGGAACACGCGCAATTAGCTGGACAATGATTTGTACGATTTGTGTGTATGTGTGTGTGTGTGTGTGTGTTTTAGGGGTATCTCTGTAATTATTCATGTCGGGGTGATTTGTGGAACCCATAGTAAGACCCAGGACTCCGGACCTTTTAAATAAGCGCGAATTACTTTAATATGTATAATGCGTGTGCGTGTGCGCGTGCGTGCGTGCGTGCGTGTGTGTGTGTGTGTGTGTGCGTGCGCGCGCGCGCGTATCCAAGTGTAACACAGTCCGCACTTTGATTGTTTGCAATTTTCATCCAATTTTATTAAAACTTGGCACAAAATCTATTGTAATTGTCTGGATAGTTTGTTATTAAGTAAAATTTCTTTCAAAAGTTTTCAAACCCTTAAATAGTCACGGCATGCATGCATTCAATGATGTGATGGAAGCAAATTTGCGAAACGAATTTATTTTATCGAACACTTTTTTGGAAATACGAATTCACCTTGTAATAACCGGAATTAAAATTTTCACATATTGACATTCAATTGAATTTGAAAATTTTTAAAGGATACATTATGTTGGTTATGATGGTGAAATTATTTTTAAGAAACTGTCAGATAAAATAGTTAGCTTTTCTTTATTGGATATGTCGTCATACAGTTGATAAGGTCGAGCGATTTCGTGAGTAACAAACTTTATACTGTTTTTTACAATCGATTTTTGTGCCATATTTGAATTGACTAATTGAACGAATTAGAACAAAGCAGTATATAGATGTGTAGTGACACATCTTCACACGCAAACACATGCATTTTTAAATAATCTAAAAAAGTGCCCTTTAAGTGAGAATCAGCGTTTATTTTATCCCGGGCCTGGGTCTTACAATGATGACGGTTCTATTAACAAGTCTGCTTCAAGAGGGTAACACAAGAAAAATTATCTAATTTGGTGTTTGGACAGAACAATGTCTTCAAGCCTGACGAGACTGAATTCAAAGAAGAAATTATCTTTAACAAATGGAGATAAGATAGCTCTATACTCTAATAACTTTAGGAAAGTGTTACAAGTGTGTGTGTGTGTGTGTGTGTGTGTGTGTGTGTGTGTGTGTGTGTGTGTGTGTGTGTGTGTGTGTGTGTGTTATTGTTACCAATGTTGCGCTGAGCGGAGCAGACTACTCATACAAAACCTAACTTACTGTTGTTAATGTAAGTTCGGCCACTGAAAGCGTAATGAAGCTAAGCGGAGTGAAACGGCGTAGCTGGGCTCCGCTCCGAGTAGCTCCTATTCTGCCTAGTTCGGTTTGGAAGCTGTCTCCGCTTTTCCTTTCACGCTGACCATTCCTCCAATCTTATTATTTCTCGTTATGTAGGTTACCGTTTTTAAGCATAGTTGTTTCTTAGAATCCACCACCTTAGGAACTGACTAAACTTTGCTTCCGGCTGCCTTCCGTCTTCATTCCGATCCTTTCGGCTCAGCTCAGCTCAGTTCAGCTCCTTTCCGCCTTTGGTGGCCACTCGGCCTTATTGTAACTGGCATTAAGGATTAACTACACGCTGAATAAACTATGAAACAATTAATTTATTTTGTACCAGATAAATCGGGAGTCTAGTATAATTTTGTAATAGTATTTTTTTATTATTACTGGTCTTATTTATAAAAGAACAATCTTGCACATATTACGTGAAAAATATTTGACTGTAAGCGCTTAAACAATTTTCTACAAGGTGGGCTGGTATGTAGCACAATGACGTTATTTATACTTAATTTAAATATTTATTATTGAACTGACTTTCATGCACATTTTTAAAGGAATAAATATTACATGTAAGAAACGTTACTTCTCCAACAGGTTTTGAACTCACTTCCTTTCGAAAGAAGTAATCATAGCATTGAGCGAGAATCCATTTTGAGGCAATCAGCTCACTGCTAGACTGAAACCAACTTCAAGAATACTAATAATATGAATACGGTAAGCGAGGCGCTTTTTTACATGTTACTTGTGCTACCGTGAGTTTCTACTTGTTTCTTCATGCAAAAAAGTGTTTAAAGAACATTTCACTTCAAAAAATAACAGCGGAAGAATGTGCCAGGTTCTAACATGAGTTACGAAAACATGTTTCGATAGCAATATGGTCATCGTCAGTTACTCAATACGTCCTCACCAATAATCTAAGCAACAACCACTTCCATATAATCCTGTTCTACACATAAAACACAGTGCCACGAATAATTGTCGCGTGCCTCTAGGCGTAACACACGCAGTCAGCCGAGTTGGAGTTAGTATGAATCTTTTAGGTTGCTTTTGAGAAAAACAGTTAGTGTTTGTTTCGCATGAAAGTTGTATAACATTATATGTGATTTAGAGAAATTTAGAACAGAAGGTTAGAACATTTAAATATTGTCTTTAATTCTTTGTCTCTGTTCAGGTTATTGAAGGAATGTAAGTTGACAGATGGAGATGTTATGGTAGTCCCATACGCTCTTGAGCATGACAGAACGTGTTCTTGTGTCAATCAAATGATTTTGAATAATAATAATAATAATAATAATAATAATAATAATAATAATAATGATAATAATAATAATGATAATAATAATAATAATAATAATAAATAATAATAATAATATAATGATAATGATAATAATAATGATAATAATATAATGATAATGATAATAATGATAATAATAATAATAATAATAATAATAATAATAATAATAATAATAATAATAAATAATAATAATAATAATAATAATAATAATAATAATAATAATAATAATAATAATAATAATAATAATAATAATAATAATAATAATAATAATAATAATAATAATAATGATAATAATAATAATAATAATAATAATAATAATAATAATAATAATAATAATAATAATAATAATAATAATAATAATAATAATAATAATAATAATAATGATAATAATAATAATACTGATGTGATGATTTGCTAGAAAGACTAGGAAGAATTTAAAAAAAAACTAAATAAATCAACTTTTAATAAATAACTTACACCTACATTGTGTTAGAACTGATAACATCCAACAAACAGATACCATTTTGCTGTGATTTAAACTCAGCTCTATTCAGTATTGGTTTTTGTCACCTGACCTATTTTTGCAAGATAAACATTCACTTGTACAGTACAGCCTGGCCATTGCTTTTGTTATCGACAGTTATAACAAACGACAAGAACACAATCGAGTTGGTGGTATTCTGTGTGCTGTGTTAAGCTCCTGTACACATTTATATTCTTTAATGTGGCATAAAAACTTTCACGTATGTTTCCAGATGTACAACTATTACGTTGTCGCACATGCGCTGAAGATAAACGTTTTAGCTTGACAGTTTTATTATATTTTAGCATATGAAACATTATTGTTGCAAAAACCTTGCACAAACTTCCTCCGGTTCAGAAGCTACTGGAAAAAGGGGAACCTAAATTCTCACTATCAGTTTATCAGATTTTGATCTTCTATCATGTCAGTACAACACATTGAAAATAAAATACATTTACATTTCCCCAGAGGTCTGGAGTTTTTGCTTTTTTAACGTGACTTCCTAGCCTTAATTTTTCATTTTCACTCGCTACATTTGTTTTAGTTATGGACCTGTCTGCATATCATGAAAGTCAGATTTTGAAAAAATAATATTCATTTTTAAAATGTTTTACCAATAGCTTTCAAAGCGGTACTTAAGAAAAAATAAACATTGTTTAAGTATTTATCAAACATCGGTTTATAAAAGTCCGATAGGTTAGTTTAAAAAAAGTTCCAAAAAACTTTTTAAAAACATATATAAAATCTAACACACACACACACACACACACACACACACACACACACACACACACACACACACACACACGCACGCACACACACACACGCACGCACACACACACACACACACACACACACACACACACACACACACACACACACACACACACACACACACACACACACACACACACACACACACACAGTTTGTGTGTTTCTAATCTAATTGAATACAATTATCAAAACAAATATCTGGATTAACATGTTTTGCAGTAATAGATTATTAATTTTGTATCTTCTTTCACACACTTAAAGAAACTTTAATTTTTTTTCTTTGCCCACTAAGTCTTTTTCATTCTCTTTGAAAAGTGTGATCCTGTCTCATAACTATTTAGACATACATAACTTGTATTAATTGTGAGTTCAATTTATTTTTGTCTCGTGTACTCTATATTGTACAGAAATGTAGATATACAGCAACATTCTAAACATCTTTCAATTCCAGTTTTTACTCCACACATAAATCAACCCATAAAATGTGTGGGGAAACCACTTGTGCAAATCTTTTTTTTTTGTAATTTGTATCTCGGAAATGTACACGCGCGCGCGCACACACACATACACACCTTAATTTAAGAAGTTCTAAATTTATTAGACCTTGAACACTCCAATAAATTAATTATTGAAAAGTCCACTGTTCTAAGTAGTTGAGATTTTATAAAACTGAGACACTTTGTAAAGGCTGAGAACTTTTAAAAACTTTCAGAATTAATTTAAATTTCTTGGTTGACTTCGGTTTGTGACGTGTATTTAAAAAAGATAGTTGAGGACTTTAGGTCGTTGTTATACAATTTAGTGATGCAAAAATAAAATAAAAAAAGATTAATCGAAGCTAGGCATTACCTGTGCGTAAGAATTGTACAATTCAGCTTTCAAAATATTGGTGTTTGGCTTAGCTCAACAAACAGGAAAATAAACCGCCAAAGGGTTTTGCTTGTTGTATTACCATTGTGCTGACACTTGCTAGTTTTGGACGGCGCACACTCGAGTACACAAGCACTGTTCTACTTTTACACAACGCAACCTTCTTTTGAAACAAACAACAATTAATGTAATAATGTACACTATTCCGGAAGTACCTACCTTCACCTCATTGCGTTGGGAAAGGACAGAGGAAGCGACCGTTTTTACAACAGTTTTAATAGTTTATGTCTCCTTACGTTCACTTCTCATGCATTTCTCACCAGATTTTACGTGTTCCAATCTTATTGCCATTTTATCACGTATACTTTTATTTAGTTCTCTGTTATGAAATTTACACGTCCATTTGGGTAATATTTATTATTATTGCAAAAATAGATTTTGTATTTTGCAATAAATTGTGTATGTACTGAGTTAGATTTGGTGGTACTACTCTTGAAAATATGGCGGCAATAGTCAACAAGAAAGTGCAAACTATCGCGATTATCCCTATTGGGAACAACAATACAGAACATTGTGGTTACCGTGCCATACATGCTATTCGTTCTTGTTAGAGACGTTTCTCAGCTTGTCCATTTACACAACTTACAGGTATGTAGAAACTTGTCACCACGATCAACTCGATCACTATGGCGGCAATAGTCAACAAGAAAGTGCAAACTATCGCGATTATCCCTATTGGGAACAACAATACAGAACATTGTGGTTACAGTGCCATACATGCTATTCGTTCTTGTTAGAGACGTTTCTCAGCTTGTCCATTTACACAAGCTTACAGGTATGTAGAAACTTGTCACCACGATCAACTCGATCACTATGGCGGCAATAGTCAACAAGAAAGTGCAAACTATCGCGATTATCCCTATTGGGAACAACAATACAGAACATTGTGGTTACAGTGCCATACATGCTATTCGTTCTTGTTAGAGACGTTTCTCAGCTTGTCCATTTACACAAGCTTACAGGTATGTAGAAACTTGTCACCACGATCAACTCGATCACTATGGCGGCAATAGTCAACAAGAAAGTGCAAACTATCGCGATTATCCCTGTTGGGAACAACAATACAGAACATTGTGGTTACCGTGCCATACATGCTATTCGTTCTTGTTAGAGACGTTTCTCAGCTTGTCCATTTACACAAGCTTACAGGTATGTAGAAACTTGTCACCACGATCAACTCGATCACTATGGCGGCAATAGTCAACAAGAAAGTGCAAACTATCGCGATTATCCCTGTTGGGAACAACAATACAGAACATTGTGGTTACCGTGCCATACATGCTATTCGTTCTTGTTAGAGACGTTTCTCAGCTTGTCCATTTACACAAGCTTACAGGTATGTAGAAACTTGTCACCACGATCAACTCGATCACTATGGCGGCAATAGTCAACAAGAAAGTGCAAACTATCGCGATTATCCTGTTGGGAACAACAATACAGAACATTGTGGTTACAGTGCCATACATGCTATTCGTTCTTGGTAGAGACGTTTCTCAGCTTGTCCATTTACACAAGCTTACAGGTATGTAGAAACTTGTCACCACGATCATCTCGATCACTATGGCGGCAATAGTCAACAAGAAAGTGCAAACTATCGGGATTATCCCTATTGGGAACAACAATACAGAACATTGTGGTTACCGTGCCATACATGCTATTCGTTCTTGGTAGAGACGTTTCTCAGCTTGTCCATTTACACAACTTACAGGTATGTAGAAACTTGTCACCACGATCAACTCGATCACTATGGCGGCAATAGTCAACAAGAAAGTGCAAACTATCGCGATTATCCCTGTTGGGAACAACAATACAGAACATTGTGGTTACCGTGCCATACATGCTATTCGTTCTTGTTAGAGACGTTTCTCAGCTTGTCCATTTACACAAGCTTACAGGTATGTAGAAACTTGTCACCACGATCAACTCGATCACTATGGCGGCAATAGTCAACAAGAAAGTGCAAACTATCGCGATTATCCTGTTGGGAACAACAATACAGAACATTGTGGTTACCGTGCCATACATGCTATTCGTTCTTGTTAGAGACGTTTCTCAGCTTGTCCATTTACACAAGCTTACAGGTATGTAGAAACTTGTCACCACGATCAACTCGATCACTATGGCGGCAATAGTCAACAAGAAAGTGCAAACTATCGGGATTATCCCTATTGGGAACAACAATACAGAACATTGTGGTTACCGTGCCATACATGCTATTCGTTCTTGGTAGAGACGTTTCTCAGCTTGTCCATTTACACAACTTACAGGTATGTAGAAACTTGCCACCACGATCAACTCGATCACTATGGCGGCAATAGTCAACAAGAAAGTGCAAACTATCGGGATTATCCCTATTGGGAACAACAATACAGAACATTGTGGTTACCGTGCCATACATGCTATTCGTTCTTGTTAGAGACGTTTCTCAGCTTGTCCATTTACACAAGCTTACAGGTATGTAGAAACTTGTCACCACGATCAACTCGATCACTATGGCGGCAATAGTCAACAAGAAAGTGCAAACTATCGCGATTATCCCTGTTGGGAACAACAATACAGAACATTGTGGTTACCGTGCCATACATGCTATTCGTTCTTGGTAGAGACGTTTCTCAGCTTGTCCATTTACACAACTTACAGGTATGTAGAAACTTGTCACCACGATCAACTCGATCACTATGGCGGCAATAGTCAACAAGAAAGTGCAAACTATCGCGATTATCCCTGTTGGGAACAACAATACAGAACATTGTGGTTACAGTGCCATACATGCTATTCGTTCTTGGTAGAGACGTTTCTCAGCTTGTCCATTTACACAAGCTTACAGGTATGTAGAAACTTGTCACCACGATCAACTCGATCACTATGGCGGCAATAGTCAACAAGAAAGTGCAAACTATCGGGATTATCCCTATTGGGAACAACAATACAGAACATTGTGGTTACCGTGCCATACATGCTATTCGTTCTTGGTAGAGACGTTTCTCAGCTTGTCCATTTACACAAGCTTACAGGTATGTAGAAACTTGTCACCACGATCAACTCGATCACTATAGCGGCAATAGTCAACAAGAAAGTGCAAACTATCGGGATTATCCCTGTTGGGAACAACAATACAGAACATTGTGGTTACAGTGCCATACATGCTATTCGTTCTTGTTAGAGACGTTTCTCAGCTTGTCCAGTTACACAAGCTTACAGGTATGTAGAAACTTGTCACCACGATCAACTCGATCACTGCCTTTGTCACTCCTAACCCTCAGTAAAAAGAAAAATCATTAGTTTTGTTAATATTTTGGATGTTGAGAAAACAGTTCTTGAAGGAAAGTAAATTAAACAATCATAATTTTTATTTCCAGAAAGCATGCATGGGTTTAAAGGAAATAAGATGAATGTGCTTTGCACCAATCCTGGAAACAAAACCAATTTTAATTACCTTCGTAATATATAGCAGGTGTATGCCATACTAATTTCACGTGATTATATCTATTTTGTCAAGAAACATTTTTACAAAATTGACAAAAACGTCAATAAACGATTTTGAAATCGTTATTAATAAAAAAAACTAAAAATTTAATTTCCTTAAAATCTGATTTTACGATTTTAATTCAGTTTAGCGTAAGTACCAGAGCCTCTCTCTTCTAAAGCAAAGCAAATCCGGTTATGAGTCATTGAAAACGACATCATTTCTTAATTAAAACTTATAAAGCAAGTCAATGAAACAAATTAAAAATGAAAGACGTTCACAGTTTACGGGAGTAAATTGAAAAACACGGAAATTACAAATCCTGACCTCTGCGGGTTATTTCCATTTACTTTTTAAACGTTTTTATTTGAGCCTGTAGTTCAATCATATCATCAGTTCAGTTATGTCATCAGTTCAGTCATATCATCGGTTCAGTCATATCATCGGTTCAATCATGTCATCAGTACGGTCATATAGGAATATTTTCGCGATAGTTTACAAAGCAGAATTTTTTAATTTTATTATTTATTTTTTACTATGATTAAGTATAGAAAACGTATTTAGTAGGTTTCATTTTTATTAAAAAGTTACACTGTTTTTTTTTTGTTTTTGTTTGAGGTCATATCTAGAAATTACTTCGACTAAATACTTGCTCCCCATTGCACGAGGTCCTCTTGAGTCTTCTCTTCTTCTGAGCATCTCCTGCACAGCCGGTATTCACGTGTTTCTCCATTTTGACATGCGCCCATCTTAGCCTGGTGTCAAGCGTCATTCCTAAGTATTTTCCCTAAAAATTCAGTGGAATAACTTGAGAGCTGACAAATATAATTTGCTGAAATTATACTTATTTATATTTACTAATAATTTATATTTTATTAATTTAACTTCACTATCACTAACCTATTTTGTTCTCTTTATTTCTGTAAAACTGTTTAAAAGCCACTGTAATATTTCGGTAACTTCATACAACTCGCGTTGAATTTATTCGGAGAAAGTCTTCGCTAACGAGCTTCTTCACTTTAAAAGCCATTTGTTTTCACTCGGATTGTTTAATGTGGCCATTAACTACGCGCTAATGCCTTGCACGGTTTGATATCATCTTAATTCCTGCTGCATTAAATGGCTGCCATTATCTCACAAGTGATTAACAAAGTGGTTAATGAGTTGTTAAAGGAGGAGCGCTGCTGCAGGAAGGTGTTCTGCTGTTACCAGTAGCCACACGCAGCTGTATCGTGTACGTAATACAAGTGAATTTCTGAAGCGTAACAATATTACAATACTTTTTGGAAAAAAACTGATTTTACCATCACAATCAGCATTAAAATGTGCATAAAATAGTAATTTATAAATACGAAAATAAACCTTGGCTACGAGTAAGAATCAATTTTGGTGTTTTCAATCGAATTTTAAACTTTAAAAAGTACATTTTTGCAGATTTTAACGCTGATTGCGATGATGGAACCACGAACTCAACAAAGTTTATTTAAGGTTTGGAACAGCCCCCAATTTATAAAAGGTTTCGTGGATTTGTCTGAGTGAATGTCTTCTCTAATCTCTGAATAAAACAGTTTTTGTGCCAAAGTTAAACACACAAATACAAACGAACATATTATATATATATATATATATATATATATATATATATATATATATATATATATATATACACACTCACACAATATTTTTGAAACCCCCTTCAAAAAGTAACCTAGGTGTCAGGATTAGTGTTCATTTCAAAAACCAGGATTTTATTGTTCCCACGATTGTTATAGTTATAGCTCATACTATAGCTCATTTTCCAATGCAAATTCACTAATAATACGTACAAAACACTTTACATAATACTCCATATTCAATTAAAGGAAAACATTAACCAAACAAACGAAATACACCCAGTAATTCTGGTCCCTTAGCTGTCGAAAATAAAGCCGCCGAAAAATCTAGATTGAAGAATGAATATCTGTTTTGAAGAGTTGCGGGCCTAAATGTGATTTCTTTTGTTCACGCTTTCGATTTGTCTCCTAATTTCTCAAAATTTAATGTGTTTCAGTCGATGAGCGCCGCTGAGAGAGGCAATATTTTTAGAGATAGAATGGTTTCTTTGCATTAAAGATGTATTTACATTTACTATATCAAGTGTTAAAACGCTATGTTCTAATTCCACCCTGTACATTGCTGTACTGAAAATCTTGTTTGGGGTTCAATGATGTACCGATTCGCCACGCAATGCAAATCCTTAATGAATTTAATTCAATAATTATTCCATTTTGGAAAGGGGAAGGCTTCCTTGATTGCGAAGAGGAAGTCTAAAGAGGTTGTTAGCTTCTGGGACAATCGCATTGCTACACAAGAATGTAATCACCAATCAAGAGAGCTTATCTTATCAATATTTAAGGGGACATTTAACTGTTTTGTAAAGTTATAAATTTAAGGGAAATCTGTTTGATATTTTTAATGCCGAATAAAGGATTGATTGGATATTTAATAGACCAACAATTTTGAAATTCTTTTAATTTATTAGTCACATTTCAGTAACTACACAAATATTATAATAAATTATCTTTAACTCTAAACACAATATTATTATGAGGTGAAAAAAATGCTAGTTTTCCTTCTCCCAAGAAGAAATAAGCTTTAAATTAGAGACTTACAGATATTTGTTGTTAAGTAATCGATGATCTTCAAATATAAATTTAAAAAATACTAAATAAAAATAGTTATTTTAACTTTCTGGCCTACTAAACAGTTTGGCGGGTTTTAATAAAACAGTGGTCGCTTGACACACAACATTTAAAAATTAACAAAACATATTTTATCAGAATCGGCTGTAAAGGCTTTCATAAAATTGTGTCTCAAATACATTGTAGTCTTTATTTTGCAAGAAAATTCTGAACTCCAAATGATTTGTATACTTTGCTGCATCAATGTCCCACTTTGTGTTTTAGTTGGATCGATTTCTCGTTAAACTTTGTAGAGCTTACGACCCACTTGCAAGCTTTATTCTGTCAGACAAACTACACCGTTTTGTCTGTTTGTGGTAGGCTTACTGATAGACTATTAATAACATAACGTTCCGTCCATTCAATTGAATTAGTAATGTTGTTGTGAATATAAAAACTTTTTTAAAGTTTTTAAAGTTAAACATGTTGTTAATATACATGTGTAAAGTGTGAATACAAAATGCGCGCGCGCGCGTGTGTGTGTTTTACCAATCTTACTTTTTACTCTATGTCTGGCTAAGCACAAAAAATAATTTTGTTAATAGTTCAGCGAAATTCGTTCATATGATTGTTTCTAAATGGCAGCATGACACGGCATATGATTCAATGTGTTCAATAATTATGCTTTTTTAAAAATTATGGTTTTTCACCACCATAATCTGCCTTATAATTACTTTGATTATAATTTTAATTTTTCAAAATTTGACATTTTGAAGCGGATGAAAGTATTTTTGCTTGTGTTGCACGAACTTGTCTAAGGTAAAAATTATTAAATTTTGAAATGCGGTACAGTAATAAATAATTAAGACTCAAGTGTAAATTTAAAAAAAACCGTTGGTAATCATGGTTTATTCATTAAAATTGTGTGCAATTATTTATTTCACTAAGAAAATACTATTATAGAATATCGTATTAATCTTGTTTTTAAAAAAATCTCGAATTTTAGAAAATTCTGATTTCCTTGAATTTCAACAACTACTGAAATAAAACAATGCACGTTTTGTGTGAGTACATCAGGACCACATTTTAAGTGAAGTATTTCAAATGGTTAAGAACGGATTAAAAAATTAAAACTTTTCAAGGTATTTTCAACGAACAAATAGCTTGAGAATGAACATTTCCCAACGATACGCAAGACTTAATATAACACCGAAATTCATTATCGCTCCTCGATGACGGGTAAAGAACGATACACTAATGCCCGGACTGGAAATACAATAACATAACGTGTAATATGCTACAAAAACCTACACGCTTTGGCGATGAGGTGTGATGGTAATGTTCCCTGAACAGCTGTTTCTTCATTAATACAATTAAAATTAATTGAACAATATAATTTTGCTATTGTTTACGAAATAGGAAGTGATAAATTATTATTAATTGGATTTTAACTGTTAATATTGATATATCTTTATACCTGACTACAAAGATTATAAACAGCTACAGAGTTACAATTATATTGTATTTGCTAATAGCGGCAATAGTCCTGAGTTTAATCATAACATTTAATGATTTTCATCATAATATTATTTTCAATTCACTTCGTGCAGTGAGGAAATAAGAAATATAATTTTAAAGAGGACTATAAACTCTAAAGCGCCAGTTAAACACTTATCTTACTGCATTTTGTTTTGTTATTTTAAGACGAAAAACACATTGAGGCTATTATCGCCACCCTAAATGTAAGTGTGAGAGTAAAGTGTAAAGTCGTAAGTGTAATGTTGCAAATGTAATTGTGTGTTAGACTCTGGTATCGGAAGGGACGTCTAAATTCTCTCAATAGGTGCAGCTAGTCTGCAGCCCCCTGCGGGATGTCTTACTGGAAAGAGTTCTCTGCACCAGGTATTCTGATGTTGAAGGTTGATGCTATAATTTTAACCTCTGCCATAGCCAAATTAAGTTACACAAGGATAAGCTGAGCGCCTATAATTACTTTTTAAAAGGAAAAACCACTTAGGCAAAACAAAGTGTTTTCTGTATTTACGAGAACATTTTTGTCGGTAGCGGGTGGGTGCATCCCTGAGTTGAAACTTTTATACATGCGTAGGAGACAACTAATACCTACGCAGACATATTTGTGGATGATTTTACTTTGAAACATTTTATGAGTGTGTGTGATGTTTGTAATTTAACAACCGCAATAATTCATGAGAAGGTTAATATAATTTCATAAACAAATGAATAATTAAATAAGCTAATATGTTTATCTTTACAATAAAAACACAAAAAACAACACACAAAATCTGTACAAAAATTTTTTTAAAATATTTTTTTAAATAGGTTTCCACTATTTAAATCTAAACAGGTTGTAATAGGTTTTTAAATATTCAATTTATTTGAAATTTCAAATGCTAATTAATGTAGAGGTTATGTTCTCATGCACATTTAATTGCTGTAATTTTAAAATAAATAAAGAATTATAATCATATAAAATTGTATAACCATCTTAAAATATAAATGAAAATGTAATAACGTATAACATATGCTAAGCACCTCAGTTTCGCAATTTTAGTTTCAGTTATCTTTAAAAAAGTTTTATTAAAATCATTAAATCAAAAACTAAATCATAACTTGTTTATTTTATATTTGTTAAAAGAAACTGTTCGATGTTTCTTTCTGACGGTGATACGAAATACAAATCAAAATCCATAATCAAAGTAATAATCATCTGTGATTATGATAGTGAAATCGGACTTTGAAAACATAAAATATAAGAAAGATATTTTTGGAAATTTGCTTCCATTACGTTTGTGAGAAAACTGCGTGAAGCGATTATATGTGCGGTCATATCACCATGGTAAAGTTTCAAAAAAGTATACAAAATAACTTAATTTCTGTTTAAAGTTTTATATTTTATTTATTATACATTTCAACTGTAAATTGGTAAATGTCTAGTTTAAAATAATAAATGACGATTGTAATATTATCACAACCATACGCAAGAAAGCTATAAATTTAAAGAAATGTTATAATTCTGTGTAAACTTCCTTACAAAAATAATTTAAACTTTTCCAGTTTTGCTCTGCCAACAAGAAGCACAAACTTAGCAGCTCAGCCCTAAAGCAGCCGGCACGTCGTCACAGATGTGAGTCTCAGTATTTCATTTTTCTTACAAATTTCCATAAATCATAAAATGTACAAGTCAAAACATGTTTTCTGAAAACTATTCCAGATTTGTGTCAACACAGTTGTTTCAATCCGGACAAACGACGTGCAACATTTCAGATACGTGCACATTTACGTGCTCTACTGCAACGTGTAATAAAGTTATAATTTTCAATATGGTACACATATATGTGGTAAACTTTGTGTTTAAAATATCATTTTTATATTACTCCCTACTTGGTATCGCAATGCTTGCATAGTCCTTTTAAAGGACAATATAGAAATGTATTATTAGTAGTTAAACGGTAAGGATAAAAAGTATCTTGTTTTTCTGTCCATGTTTTAACGAACGCTTACATAGTCCTTTCAAAGGAAAATATAGAAATGTATTAGAAATGTATAGAATAGAAAATATAGAAATGTAGTAGTCAAACCGTAAGTTAAAAAGTATCTTGTTTTTCTGTCCATGTTTTAACGTACACTTACATAGTCCTTTCAAAGGACAGTATAGAAATGTATTAGTAGACAAACGGTAAGGACAAAAAGTATCTTGTTTTTTTCTGTCCATGTTTTAACGTACGCTTATTGCAGTTTTGTCTAATGTAAAACTACTAAAAGCTATGTAAAAGCTGCTAATGTAAAAGTATCAGCTTCATTTTTTTCAATTATTAGAAAAAAATTCAACCCATTTATATGATCTGATGATATTAATTATAACAGAAATATATTGAAATTTAACAAAATATATAAAGAAAAGAACAATAGAATATTAATTAAATTAAAAATCGTGTATATATATATATATATATATATATATATATATATATATATAAACTAAAAATGAAAAGAACAAAAATCTTATTTTTCATTGTAATGGTTACCAGTTGGAACGATTGCTTACATTTAGAATTAAATTTTAAAAAATACAAATTTTACAATAAAAATTACTTAATATTACAAAAATTTAGTTAAAATATTGTAATTGAGGCATTAATGTTGATGAGTCTTACTTTGAGTTTATATTAGTAACCACAGAATGTAACTTTTTCAAATAAGAGACGGCTGTCAACAGGAGGTGCATAAACAATTTTCGCAAATACAATAATCTAGAAATTTTTAGAATAAGTTTCCATTGAGAGACGTTCGCCATCTTTATAGACACTTGGTCTTGAAATGAGCACCGATCTGGACCTTTAGATAATTTTTTGAAAGGTCGTTTATCTAATTCGACAATTGTGTTTGCAATTTTTATCCGATTTGATTCAATCTAGCAAATAATTGTGTTTTGTAATAGCATTGACAGTTTCTTTACTAACCAAATCTGATCAAGCATTTCAAAATGACGGTCATACAAAATCTTGGAAACTATTCTATTTTTTTATTTAATTTTACTCCTTACTCAAAGTTAAAATAAATCTGCATTAATAAGCATTTTTTCAGAAATTAGCACGGCGGACAGGGTTGATTTTTGTCTTTTAAATATAATCTTAAAATTAAAAATGCTAATCTGTAGAAATTTTAAAGCTGATTGTATTATGGTGAAATAAGGTTTTCAAAAGAGTGTAAGATAAAATAATTATTGTTGTTTTTATTTTTGAAATTTGCTTCCATCACATTAGGCTAGACTATTCTTACTGCAAAATGAAACTCCAAACCAGCTGACAACTGGAACTGTGTCACTGAATTTAATTTTAGAAACCTTGAATTCAGCGCTGACGTCAGCGTGTAGCTTGCTGCAGTTATTTATAGCCCAAACTACTGCTGCATGACGGCATATGTGGGTCTGTTGTATGGTTTTATAAGTCATAATAAATTTATTGGTACAAGTGATTTATAAGTTAATCCAGGCGAAAGGATAAATAGTAATGCTGTATATTTAATTAAAAAAATTTTACGGGATAGTTGACAGACGTGAAAACATAAAATGATTGTATTGGGCTGGGCATGTAATATAACGGCGTTTATTATTGATATAACTTTCTATTCATGACGTATTTATATACAATGTGCGAGATGTATTTATCGAAAACCGTTGGAAACAATTTTGTGTTGTACGAGTATGTGTCGTGTGTGTTGTATAATGAAATTATTTATAATTAAAATATTTATTATTCAACTTATTTATATACGTAATTTTAAACAAATACATAATATGTGTAACTACATTATGCATATTTAACTGTAAATAATATCAATAATTTTATGGTATATAGGTTTCGTATTTGCAAAACGTATAATGCCTAACCTATAATGCAAATCTATAAACCTATAACATATTTAATGCCTATAATGCCATTAAAATATATATTATTAAATTTATCGTTTACATTTATTTGAAACAAATAAATATTAAATGTAACATTACACAGACTGCGTAACCGTGACGGCCAAGACCTTACACGTTGACTTGATTTATCCTCATAAAAACAAACTGCGTGACTCCAAAACCCTAAATGTCAGCTCGATGTATCACTATAATGTAAAAATAATTACCTAATAAAAAACACAACTGCTAATACACAAAATACAAAAAAAACTATACACAAAAACTATATATTTCATAAATAAACGAAATAATGATTTGAAATATAATTGATTTAAAAACATAAAAACAAGGTAATACATTCTGAAGAATATTACCCGAGTATTTAGTTTAATAAATTATTAATTTACATGTTAATTTAATACAATATATCCAGTCGGGAGCTGTTTAGTGCAAATGTATTGAATTCAACATCAAACTGCATTTTTTTGCTGTTCATTTTGCCATTTTTGCCATTTTAAAGAAGAACAAAACTGCAAAGAAGGCACTACAAAGTCCTGGTGCTGATATGTTTTCCCTCTATGTTCCTGTCTCCATGTACGGAATACGTTGACTGGAGTTAGCATGTATAAGATTGAAAAATTTGTATTTCAGTTTAAATCAATTATTTGTGATTTTAATTTTCGTGTTATTTAATTTTTGTCTTGTCAACGACTGAACCTTGTTTGCTATTTACTTTAATTTTAAATGACGGTGTCGTCCCCGAACCTGACTTTTGTACAAAGCCTATCGGTAGATTATCTACCATTCCTTCCGATATTCATAACACCGATTTGGCTTGGCCGATTTTTGTGTTCAGGGTGTCATTTTGTCCCAGCTCAACGCCCTTAATCAGCTAAAACTTGAGTGTAATTCTAGGCCTATTGGTTCCAAAGTGAGTGTTTTTCTATTGCTTTCCATGGTTGAATCTGAGTGATTTCTATTGTATAGTCTCTAGTAATTATGTTTTACACTTGCAAATCAGTTATTTAAGAGTGTATGAGTAGATTAGTCCTTTAAGAATTTATGATTTCATCCAAGCAACTTATTTATCCTATCTGAAATTAGTTATAAGTTAATCCTATCTATTTCACCCCAATGTTACCCCATTGGGGGTTGGTTTGGGTAACATTTATGTAACCTATGACACCCCTGGTAAAGTTAGGAATCCAACGAGTTAAGGTAGATCAAAATCAGACGAGCCATTAAGAAGTTGTGATGGAACAAACAAACATACACACATACATATATATATGTACTTGCCCAGGTACTGAAAACATAACAATCCTTTTTTGGCAGTCGTGTAAAAAACAATGTGTTGCCGTAATAAACAGTAAGTTAACTGTGAGAGTGTATTAGTGTAAGCTCTGTTTTCTTGTTTTAAGCACTTGTTGTAGTTAAAAAGAATGGTCAGTGCATGGAGTTGTATTATAATACACACTCAAGAACCATTAACCTCTACTTTACTACTCCCATCCCATCACAGCATGTACGACAGTTTCGAGTCATGCAATGTTTGATGGATAAAATTATAATAACATAATTTATTTTTAACAATTTGTTATAAATAATTTTAAAATTTTGTTATTTCGTGTTCCATTTCTTCGCACTGACGCACTTTCAGCCTGTGCCATGAATAACGATTTCCAGTAATTTAAAAAAATCTAAAAACTCGTTTTCTAAGCCAGCTCGAAAAAATGTTTCTGAAATTTTATTCACACATTTTCAAATAGAAAGCAGTTTCTACTTACAATCAATAAATTAAGGAATATTGAGCCTAAAAGAAGCAAAAGCTAAAATTCACAAAAAATGAAGCACACTCTTCAACTGATAAGAATAAAAATATCAAACAAAACGTTTTCTTTAGAGTAAAAGGAAATCCTTCTTTCGTTGTTCCATTTGCTTTGTTAGTAATAAAAGGCTGTGAATAAAACCAACCATTTACCCTAAATGAGAAGCAAATCCTCTAACAATGGTGAATCCAGTCAGTAGGAGATTAATCGGGAAGTAAATGATTATATTGTTACATCCTTGTTGCCATGGCAGAGGTGTTCTTCTCTGCATACTAGATACTATCTTTAACAAACAGATGTCTAGGTACTGAGAAGAGACTCGACCTGTACTTCAGTACAAAGTATAAATAAATGTTTGCGTTATTTCACTGAACATGGATATCGGTGTGGAACTTGTTATGGTGCAATCGACAATGCCTCAAACATTTAAACGTGTCATTACCAGTATTCATGAATAAGCGACCGATTGGGTTACTAGAAGCTTGTCAGTTCTTCTGCAATGAAGCCCCGCAGGGAGGTGCAGACTAGCTGCACTTATTGATAGGATTTAGACATCCCTCGCGGTACCCGAGTCTAACACACACTTACTTTGCACTCACACTTACATTTAGGGAGTGTACACTTACATAATAGCCTTAATATGCTTTTCGCCTTAAAAATAAAAAAAATTCTGCAATGAAATGCATTTCACTCATAGCGATCCGTGAATATTTCCCCTTTCTTCACCACTTGAACAAGGCATAACTTTCCTGCAGTAAATACACGTATAGAGTACAAATACAATTAACACGAATCCAACAGAAAACCAGTAGAAAAACTAACCTCAAGAAACAAACTTAGATAAAACAAAAAAGGATAATTTATTTGAGTGATTATTCAATTCATGTGTTAAATGAAAGTTTTTTCGGTTGTTCCTTTTACTTACATATTGAAGAAAGTAAAAAGTAGTCATCATTCGTTTTACTTGGAACATTTCCTTAAGTTTACTTGGAACGTTCATACGCCAATTGTTGACAAATCTAGTCCTTGAGAAATTATTTGATATTTGTCGACTGCTCCAAATTTTCCCGATACTCTTCGGCAAGACAACTAATGAGTCCGACGTGTTATGGTCAATGTTTATTACAATAAATAAAAATCGTTTAAAAAAATATTTTTAGTTTTTCTTCTTTGCAGCTAGACATTGTTTTTGTAGCTACGCAAATATTTCTAAAAAAAGACTGGAAGGTGTAAAACCATCAAGTTCTACAGAGTACATACTAGATATTTCTGTATGTGATTGTCGAACCTACTAGCTCAAGACACGCAAAATCAAACACGCAAATGACTAACCGGCTTTTTAAACATCTCGGATATTGTAGCAGTAATCCGCTCATAATATTTGTGTAAATCTGTTAAAGCTGACATATGTTTTGGTAGTTATTCTAAAGCGCACGCGTAAAAAACAGATGAGCCTGTATTGTTTCCAAAACCGCAAAAGCATCGTGGTTACATACCTCACAAAATTGGTGGTTTAAAATTTTACTCTTGTTTCAATGTAAATCTGATTCATGGAACTTGATCGTTCGTTCTAACACATTGACAGAGCAACCTACTAAATACTAAAGCCAACTTACAGACCGTGACTAATAGGCTTACTGTTGAACACAACAAACACACTGTTCCATGTTAAGAGGCTTACTTACATTGTGCTGTGTAATGCAGGCCTGACTGACTGTGTAATTATCTGAGAAAATAAATAGCATGTAACTTTGTGATAAAATTTATTTAGGCTTTTCTATAAACGCACCATTTTCAGAAATGTAACGCTTTGTAGAAAATAAAAATATGAAGTAAAGCAAAATTTTGGAAGCCACACTTTAAAATGAAGTGGTCCTGTACTTGGGCTTTCCAAACAGACACATACAGTGTTCAGGTGTGAAAACTATTGTATAATTAAATAAACAAGTCAACATCCGTAAGAAAATATAATTTACTGTTAAAGCGCCACAAATGTAGAATACATTAAACTCGGTATTCAGTTTATATATTAAAAAACAAATTTTGATTGCAATAAATATATTTCACTTAATAAACTATATTTAGAAAATAAGTTGTTTAAACGAAAATAAAAGTAATATTTATATCATTTTTGATGAGGATTATGATATATAATATACATATTTATCTATCTATCTATATATATATATATATATATATATATATATATATATATCTATATATATATATATCTATCTATAATGTATCTATCTGTGTGTGTGTGTGTGTGTGTGTGTGTGTGTGTGTGTGTGTGTGTGTGTGTGTGTGTTTACAAGGACCACCGTATCTAAGGTGTAAAACGCCCATCTGTGTACTGCATCTACGAACTTACGCACCTCAAAGCAGTAGGTTCGAGATTGAAGTTACAGTAGTAATCCTTTTTTGCCAATACCCACGATTATTTATCCTTATTTAGGCTATCGAACATAAATATGGAAGTTAAGAAACAAAAGAAGGGAAAAACATAGTTATTTTAGTAGTCTTACCTTGGAAATTTTGATCCAATTAGATTCAATCTGTCGGCAAAAAAATTGATTTAACTAAGAGCTTGAAAAACTCGTCAAACAATGTCAAAATGTTAGTCATTTTAAAACTTAAGATATTTTACTTTATAATTTATTCTACTATATTATTTAGAATTAAAATTAACAAAAACAAAATTTTAAAATTTTCTTATTGGAAACAGGAACATGACTGTGGTGCAGTTTGTATTTTAAAATAATTTTGAATGTTTGATTTGATATTTTAATTTATTGAATAAAAACAATGTTCCGTAATTCCAGCAACACGTACAGTACATGCTTCAAAGGAAATTCGCTAAAATAACATTGTAATGCTATTTATGAATGCATTGTTTTTTCATCAGCATATCTCATTAGCTTGGGATAAGTTAGTCCATGAAGTTGCAGTACCTAACCTATAAGTAAACATTGGCGACTGACTTAATTAAATAGCAACTTTTTCAATCTAAGATATTGTCGTGAAAGTGCATGTTGGGTTTAAAACATTTCTGTAATGGTTGTCCTCTTGGAACAGAAGAAAAGTGCACATATTTTCTTTTAGAAAAATGAGTAATCTGTTTCTACCCCTCTTTACCGTGGGTAATTTGTAATCCAACCCTAATTGTAACAACACTTTGTTAGGATACTTAATCAAGATTTAACCACAATAATTCCTTCTCCCCTACCTTTGTAACGTTAATTATCTTCCTTGAGAGAATGGATTTCGTTCTAATAAATGTAAGTAAATGATTTTTTATGTACTTTAAAAAAGTGCTACAAAGCTTTAAATATAATTATAAATGGGTCTACATCTTTGATTACATAAGTCATTTATTAAAAATCTATTTTTTCGGATAGAATAGAAATTAAAAAAGTAAATAAAAGCATTTGTATACGACCCGTATATTTCTATTTTTGTACTGCTCACTGTGATTTAAAATATTGTAAATTTAATAATAATTAATAAACTATTTAATAAAATATGTTACCGTATATATATTTGGAAAAAGTTCTTTCTCATTTTCTAATTTTAAAACTTTTTTTTATAAAAAAAGCTTAACTACTGAACTTATACAAAACAAAAGATATGTTTAAATGTTATTAAGTGTTTTCTTGATGAATATCCTTTTTGTTGATCCGTGTTGATTACCTGAGCCAACCTACGTTTTACAAATTTTGACGCTTTACTGTATAAACGCAAAAAGTTAAAATCAAAACTAATTTTGAATGATCAGTAATTATCAGTGCCAATATGACAGTACTAAATGTTTCCAGGGATATTCCTTAATCAGTGAACACATAATTTATAATGTGATTTTTTGTATTACCACGCGGGAAGAAGCCGCTTTATTTTAGTTGGCTTTTGATTTAATATGAAGGTAATAATATCTTTTGTTTGAGTTTGGCAGTTTGAAGCTTTTTTGGGTTTAGATATTGCATAAATTTTGGTTATAGAAAATGTTAAAGTATCATAAAAATATTTCTGTGAATAAAAAACTAAGTTGTTAAAATATTATTGATTTGTATTATTGTATTGTAAAATATTAAAGTATTGTTTATTTAGACTTCTTTTACTTTTTCTAATTTATAGATGCGATGTAGAAGATATATTGAGAGTGAATAATATAATTTTAGCATTTATTTAAATTTTGGACTTTCCTTTAAACCTGAGCTCACGATTAAACTAATTTATGGTTCAAGTGAATTCAGTGAGAGCATCTTCACAACAAAGCTTTTGTGCATAACCATTGTTAAATACACCTCAACAATTCAGTCTGACGAATTCCGTTTTAACGCAAGGGAATGAAGAACTGAAGTACAGTAAAACACTAATTACTTCTGAATGTATAAGGAAACGTACAATAGAACAGATTAAAGTTAACCAAACTGCATATAGGAGTCTAAATAAATATCACAAAATATTACAGAAAAAAATGTAAGGCTATTTGTGAAAACTAGTCCATTGTCAATGTGTATTTTGTTTTATTTGGTTTATTCCGACTAAATATCTTTTAAAAACTTGCAACACACATGCACTATCTTCATATGCATTATCTACTTGCTACACAGATTCACAATCTTCGCATGTTTAATTTACTTGTCACACAGATTCAAAATCTTCAAATACATATATTACTTGCTACACAGATACACAATCATCATATGCATAATTTACTTGCTACACAGATTCTCTATCTTCATATGCATAATTTACTTGCCACAAAGATTTACAACTTCATATGAATAATTTACTTGCTACACAGGCTCACAACTTCAGTACATAATTTACTTGCTAAACAGATTCACAAACTTTATAAGAATCATTTACTTGCTACACAGAATTACTATCTTCATATGCATAATTTACTTATTACACAGGTTCACTACTTCATATGCATAATTTGCTTGTTACACAGATTCAGTATCTTCACATGCATAATCTAGTCGTCTATTAGAGAAAAATTCGATGAACTATTTGTATTTAAAAAAATGTAATTTTTACCAGTAAAGCACGCTAGGTTAAAGTAACAAACAGTCAAAAAGAGAACTTAAACATGCTATGAGTGTTTTATAGTCAGACAAAACAACAAACATTAAACGTTTGCACGCTATGAGTGTTGTATAGTCAGAAAAAACAACAAACACTCTAAACATTTGCACGCTATAAGTGTTACGTTTGCACGCTATGAGTGTTGTATAGTCAGACAAAACAACAAACACTCTAAACATTTGCACGCTATGAGTGTTGTATAGTCAGACAAAACAACAAACACTCTAAACATTTGCACGCTATGAGTGTTGTATAGTCAGACAAAACAACAAACATTAAACGTTTGCACGCTATGAGTGTTGTATAGTCAGACAAAACAACAAACACTCTAAACATTTGCACGCTATGAGTGTTGTATAGTCAGACAAAACAACAAACACTCTAAACATTTGCATGCTATAAGTGTTACGTTTGCACGCTATGAGTGTTGTATAGTCAGACAAAACAACAAACACTCTAAATATTTGCACGCTATAAGTGTTACGTTTGCACGCTATGAGTGTTGTATAGTCAGACAAAACAACAAACACTCTAAACATTTGCACGCTATAAGTGTTACGTTTGCGCGCTATGAGTGTTGTATAGTCAGAAAAAACAACAAACACTCTAAACATTTGCACGCTATAAGTGTTACGTTTACACGCTATGAGTGTTGTATAGTCAGACAAAACAACAAACACTCTAAACATTTGCACGCTATCAGTGTTACGTTTGCACGCTATGAGTGTTGTATAGTCAGAAAAAACAACAAACACTCTAAACATTTGCACGCTGTAAGTGTTACGTTTGCACGCTATGAGTGTTGTATAGTCAGACAAAACAACAAACACTCTAAACATTTGCACGCTATGAGTGTTGTATAGTCAGACAAAACAACAAACATTAAACGTTTGCACGCTATGAGTGTTGTATAGTCAGAAAAAACAACAAACACTCTAAACATTTGCACGCTATGAGTGTTGTATAGTCAGACAAAACAACAAACACTCTAAACATTTGCACGCTATAAGTGTTACGTTTGCACGCTATGAGTGTTGTATAGTCAGACAAAACAACAAACACTCTAAATATTTGCACGCTATAAGTGTTACGTTTGCACGCTATGAGTGTTGTATAGTCAGACAAAACAACAAACACTCTAAACATTTGCACGCTATAAGTGTTACGTTTGCACGCTATGAGTGTTGTATAGTCAGACAAAACAACAAACACTCTAAATATTTGCACGCTATAAGTGTTACGTTTGCACGCTATGAGTGTTGTATAGTCAGACAAAACAACAAACACTCTAAACATTTGCACGCTATAAGTGTTACGTTTACACGCTATGAGTGTTGTATAGTCAGACAAAACAACAAACACTCTAAACATTTGCACGCTATAAGTGTTACGTTTGCACGCTATGAGTGTTGTATAGTCAGACAAAACAACAAACACTCTAAACATTTGCACGCTATAAGTGTTACGTTTGCACGCTATGAGTGTTGTATAGTCAGACAAAACAACAAACACTCTAAACATTTGCACGCTATCAGTGTTACGTTTGCACGCTATGAGTGTTGTATAGTCAGAAAAAACAACAAACACTCTAAACATTTGCACGCTGTAAGTGTTACGTTTGCACGCTATGAGTGTTGTATAGTCAGACAAAACAACAAACACTAAACGTTTGCACGCTATGAGTGTTTTATAGTCAGACAAAACAACAAACACTCTAAACATTTGCACACTATAAGTGTTTTATAGTCAGACAAAGTAACAAACACTCTAAACGTTTGCACGCTATGAGTGTTTTATAGTCAGACAAAGTAACAAGCACTCTAAACGTTTGCGTGCTATGAGTGTTTTATAGTCAGACAAAGTAACAATCACTCTAAACGTTTGCACGCTATGAGTGTTTTATAGTCAGACAAAACAACAAACACTCAAAACGTTTGCACGCTATGAGTGTTTTATAGTCAGACAAAGTAACAAGCACTCTAAACGTTTGCACGCTATGAGTGTTTTATAGTCAGACAAAACAACAAACACTCTAAACATTTGCACGCTATAAGTGTTACGTTTACACGCTATGAGTGTTGTATAGTCAGACAAAACAACAAACACTCTAAACATTTGCACGCTATCAGTGTTACGTTTGCACGCTATGAGTTTTGTATAGTCAGAAAAAACAACAAACACTCTAAACATTTGCACGCTGTAAGTGTTACGTTTGCACGCTATGAGTGTTGTATAGTCAGACAAAACAACAAACACTCTAAACATTTGCACGCTATGAGTGTTGTATAGTCAGACAAAACAACAAACATTAAAGGTTTGCACGCTATGAGTGTTGTATAGTCAGAAAAAACAACAAACACTCTAAACATTTGCACGCTATGAGTGTTGTATAGTCAGACAAAACAACAAACACTCTAAACATTTGCACGCTATAAGTGTTACGTTTGCACGCTATGAGTGTTGTATAGTCAGACAAAACAACAAACACTCTAAATATTTGCACGCTATAAGTGTTACGTTTGCACGCTATGAGTGTTGTATAGTCAGACAAAACAACAAACACTCTAAACATTTGCACGCTATAAGTGTTACGTTTGCACGCTATGAGTGTTGTATAGTCAGAAAAAACAACAAACACTCTAAACATTTGCACGCTATAAGTGTTACGTTTACACGCTATGAGTGTTGTATAGTCAGACAAAACAACAAACACTCTAAATATTTGCACGCTATAAGTGTTACGTTTGCACGCTATAAGTGTTGTATAGTCAGACAAAACAACAAACACTCTAAACATTTGCACGCTATAAGTGTTACGTTTGCACGCTATGAGTGTTGTATAGTCAGACAAAACAACAAACACTCTAAACATTTGCACGCTATCAGTGTTACGTTTGCACGCTATGAGTGTTGTATAGTCAGAAAAAACAACAAACACTCTAAACATTTGCACGCTGTAAGTGTTACGTTTGCACGCTATGAGTGTTGTATAGTCAGACAAAACAACAAACACTAAACGTTTGCACGCTATGAGTGTTTTATAGTCAGACAAAACAACAAACACTCTAAACATTTGCACACTATAAGTGTTTTATAGTCAGACAAAGTAACAAACACTCTAAACGTTTGCACGCTATGAGTGTTTTATAGTCAGACAAAGTAACAAGCACTCTAAACGTTTGCGTGCTATGAGTGTTTTATAGTCAGACAAAGTAACAAGCACTCTAAACGTTTGCACGCTATGAGTGTTTTATAGTCAGACAAAACAACAAACACTCAAAACGTTTGCACGCTATGAGTGTTTTATAGTCAGACAAAGTAACAAGCACTCTAAACGTTTTCACGCTATGAGTGTTTTATAGTCAGACAAAACAACAAACACTCAAAACGTTTGCACGCTATGAGTGTTTTATAGTCAGACAAAGTAACAAGCACTCTAAACGTTTGCACGCTATGAGTGTTTTATAGTCAGACAAAGTAACAAGCACTCTAAACGTTTGCACGCTATGAGTGTTTTATAGTCAGACAAAACAACAAGCACTCTAAACGTTTGCACGCTATAAGTGTTTTATAGTCAGACAAAGTAACAAACACTCTAAACGTTTGCACGCTATGAGTGTTTTATAGTCAGACAAAACAACAAGCACTCTAAACGTTTGCACGCTATGAGTGTTTTATAATCAAACAAAGTAACAAACACCGTTGAGAAAAGACGTTTATTTGCTTTTGTTTGTCGTAATATATGTATAGGCTAAACATAATAACTAATTATAAAACTAATAAAATCACTCTGTATGAACTAAATTAAAATATGGAGTTTATACATTAGTCCGTTCATTCTATTTCATTTCAGGGTTTGAACTCTGATGAGTTTCGTTTCTCACTTACAAGTTTAGTGGCCCAGCAATTAGTTTCATCGTGATGTTAGCACCACACGTTAGGGAAGGTGGGGGTGCATTAGTCACTGTCAAGTCATGAAAATTTCGCTCAACTAGGAGAAAGGGTGGATTTACTTTATGACTTTGTAACCCATTCCACACCCTGCCCGAACTATAAATGTCTCAGCTGAAAGTTGTATGTCGGGATCATGTAATGGGAGTCATAAATCTAATGAGATTATTTCTTTGTTGAGAATTTAATTAAAATTTTGCTGACTACAGTAACAATTCGTTGATTTTTATTAATAAATATGTTTCGCAGATGAGGTACATTTTTGGGTACTGGTTAGGCAATCCTGAGGTGTCACAGCTGGATAATCTTTCTTCATATATCTATTCTTGGATTTGATCCCTTCATCCTAAGCCAGGGTGGAACATCCTGCGTGACTAAAGAGGAGCTTAACTTAAGTAGGCTGACCCTAGATACCAGGCGATCTCCAGGATTAATCTTACCCGAATTTTATTTTCCTGATTACTTGAAAGATTTAGATGGCTGAATACAAATCTTCACATTTCAGAAAACCCTAGAGTACTACCAAAGTGGGTTCTAAGGAGAAAAAGTTGCATGATAGTGGAAGAAACAAGTGCTAATCCTATGGAACCCACAAGCAGCGGTTGAACCCTATTGAAGCGACGGTCTATCTCAAATCAGACTAACGATGAAGATGCTGAAACGTTTACTGGGAGAGTAAAAGCGCAATATGTGAAGAATTCCAAGAGATCACATCTTGGGTGTGAGAAACAAAATTCTTTTAGGCTACATTGAGAGGGAACCGTATATTAAACAGGATAGGGATATAAAACGAAGAAACCGTGTTTAGGTTATGCAGGAAGAAAGAAGAAACTGCACGTCTCTATAATTGAGGCACTCTTGCCAGCAGGAGGCAAACGGTGTTTGGCCTCCAGGACCCAGCAGAATGAACTAGTCAGCGAACTGATAAGAGTCATTGAAAGCACCAGTGTGCTGAAAAATTTAAAAGGCTTATTTGCATAATATGTTCTTTATTGTGAGGTCACCTACATCCATTAAATAAATCCATTGTAGTATTAATCTCTTATTCACTGCACACATGATTATAAAGTCAGTTAAAATTAGTATTTAATTTATCTACACATATAAATCATATCATTTAGGTTGGAAACACGGAACTGAAAATAAAACTGTACAAATGAAATAGTATTTGCAACAAATTTTGCTTGTTTTTTCTTAATATGCACACTTCATGATACTAAAACTAATGAGGGCGAGGGCAGTAAGTTTAGTTTCAGCATGTAACCCGAGATTCTTAAACACCACGGCACGTCAGCAGCTTCTTTCTTGTTTGCATTGTTGTTTCATTAGTACTTTGCCAATTTAAAATGCCAGTACATGCACAATTTAATGCTGATTATGACAATGAAATATGATTTTCCAATCAATTAATAAACCTGATTTGATATAAAAATTACTCGAGCTAGCGAGACAGCTGCAATCCAGTCTTCATAAATAGGATTTTATATTTTCAAATAAGGTCTTTAATTCCATTAACATAGACGAATGAAATTGTCAATGTTAAAAGATAAAAGATTACTAGTTTTTAAAGATTTTGAATGCATAGTAGTCCTTTTAAAACGGTTGGGCAGGTTTTGCTGGGCTACGTGCTTGTTAAAGCTATCGTCAAAATCAATTTTGGTATCGTTTGAACAAAATCTATCTGTGAAATACTGCGACATACCGAGGTAGAACAAAAAACGCTAATCAACATTTTTTAAAATATTAATTTTTTAAAGATTAAATTTTTTATGTATAATTTTATCAATTTTTTTATGAACATTGACGTGTTATACACGACTTCCGTGTAAAAGTTAATAAAACAAATCTGTGGTAAAAGCTTTTATTTTGTCTTTTTAGAGCTGTCAGCATTCAAAGTTCCAATAATGTAAAAATTGCAAGCAGAATAAATTGTGTCGTCGAAACTTTTGTAGGATATAAATAATAACCAGGAGGTGTACATTTTCTGAACTAAAATTTTATTTACAACATATTATGTATTTAAAACTTTTCTAACTATCTCTCAATACGTGTCCTAGCGGTCAGGATCGGTGCCCATTTTATAGCTTCCTGTTGTCGGTCTCACTAAGGTCACTACTCCAACACTTCACTTACTGATATAAATTTGTAAAATAGTCACACATAAATCTGCTGGACACAAATACGTATCAGGATATCTTGATCTGGAATTACTCCAGGATGCTGACGTCATAGTCCTACTTAACGTTACTGTAACGGGCGAGATAACACGAACATTTGGCAACATTGGACAGACGCATTATTATGTAACTGCTTTTAGGGAAAAGTGATATTATTTTATAATTTTAGACTTGAATTTCAGTGTTTACTCTGTTCGTAAATACATAATAAATTTGTAAATTGTTTTATTTTCGTAAATATTTTGATAGCATATGCTTATTTTTTTGTAATTATTTCAAATAAAAAAGTTACCATATCAATTGTTTTATTCTATAATGACAATTATTTAGTTTTAAAAATAATAATTAAAAACATTTCTTCTCGTATCAGTTGATGAAACATTGTTTAAAAAGAACCAAATTGAAATCATTATTTTCTTTATATTTTATAGGCCTCTTACAAACACGTGATATACGTACCAATTATAACTTGTAATTGTACATTAATATTGACCGTTGAAATGTAAATTTGAGTTGAATGATTTACTTTTCAAAGAGCTGTTATATGTGTCGTTTGCACCGCTGCAACGCTGACTAGACAATGGTTAAACAATCGACCGCAGCGCACAATTGAAATGCTCCTTTTTGAAACTTATTTGATGCACAAACATAAAAATTATTTTTGAATCGTATTCTACTTAGTTCTGCCCACATTGTAAATGGTCAAACGCGTAAAAGACCTTCTAAAGTTGACTTAAGCTTTTGTTAAGCTCCACAAATACAAAGATATGTAAAATGTTAAATAACTCATGAACGACCTGTTTTGATGAGTTATACACTTTCCGAGATTTGTTAAACCTAAAAAATGTCGAAGTTAGGTGGCTTACTGGCGGTTCAGTATACATACTATCTTGCAATCACACTGAATAAATAGAAGCAATTGCCCTATAGTCTCTTGGCAGCAACAAAGACAATTTTCATTAAATTTTATACAGATTGGTTACATCTTCTACGATACGAGAAGACATGATACCCTCGTGAATTTATGAGTCATTCCATTTATCTACAGACCCTCGCAACAAAACTGAATACACGTTATAATATTTAAAAATAAAATTGTTTATTAAAACTACTGAAAGATTGTTTAACTTCGCTTGAAAGTAAAATAAACACAAAGACGGAAACATTAATCTCGTCATACTTAAATTATTATAATAATGTTAATTTATTTGACGAAGATACTGCGACGACCGTTGCTAAGTTTAGGGGTGCGGGATTAACATTAGGGGATAAATGGCTGTATGTAATCTAACAATGTTAATTAAGTTACCTCACAAACTGGGGTCGGCTTACAAATTGTGCATAAACTTGAAACAATACAAGTTATGATGTTTGTAATACTTAATTTTGATTAAACATCCTTTGTTTAACTAAGAACAACGGTTTAATTGTTCTTTGCTCCAGTCTCTCACAAGTGTCGGCATTCAATTTATTTGGGTAGTTAAACTGTAACAAGTCAAGGCATTCATTCTGTTCTGTCATAAAGAAATGATGCTTTCGTAAAAATTACTTTCTTTATTTGAAAGCGTCAATAATTTTTAAGCGAATTTGATTGCAAAGTGAACTATTTTTTCGAAAAAAATTCACTATAAAAATCAGACCCGACAATTTAAGTGATCATGAATCTGACCTTACCTCTACATCTCTTTTGTGGGGTGCAAATGTGTGTGTTTGTTTGTTTGTTTGTTTTGTTTGTTAACATTTTAGTCCAAATCGATTCAAACTAGGTAGAAAAATCAATTTTGATATTAGCTTGGGCAAATTGCTATCCAGCAAAATTTCTGTGTTTTAAAATGTTGGTCATTCAAAGAACACAAAATATTAAAGTTTTTGTCATAAATGTTTAAAGTATGATTTCATTGTAACTGATAAGTTTTAAATTTTTAATTTATTCGAACTTTTACTTTGTTATAGTGGTAAAATTATGTTTTCGAAAAAATATAGATGAAAATATTATTGTTATAATTCGCTTCCGTTCTGTGGTTGAGACATTGTATTTTTTTTACTTTGTAACATTCAGTACAAATAACTGTACTTTTTAAAAATGAAATCCTCTGTCAGAAGTAAAACCCGTATCTAAAGAACTATTCTTTATAATAAATAGGTGAACTTTTTGTTCACTCAAACACGTGACATCAGGTCAGTATGTAACATTGATTAGCGATCCCCCTTCTTTGATAGTAAAGTTTAATATAGTAAAGTTGACGCTACTGCATCCTCGCAGGGGGGTGCACCTATTGAGAGGATTTAGACGTCCCTCGCGGTACCAGAGTTTAACTCAAAATTACACTTGCAACATTACACTTACGACTTTACACTTTACTCTCACACTTACATTTAGGGAGGCGATAATAGCCTCAATGTGCTTTTCGCCTTAAAATAACAAAACAAAATGCAGTAAGATAAGTGTTTAACTGGCGCTTTAGAGTTTATAGTCCTCTTTAAAATTACATTTCTTATTTCCTCACTGCACGAAGTGAATTGAAAATAATATTATGATGAAAATCATTAAATTTTATGATTAAACTCAGGACTATTGCCGCTATTAGCAAATACAATATAATTGTAACTCTGTAGCTGTTTATAATCTTTGTAGTCAGGTATCTTGATATATCAATATTAACAGTTAAAATCCAATTAATAATAATTTATCACTTCCTATTTCGTAAACAATAGCAAAATTATATTGTTCAATTAATTGTAATTGTATTAATGAAGAAACAGCTGTTCAGGGAACATTACCATCACACCTCATCGCCAAAGCGTGTAGGTTTTTGTAGCATATTACACGTTATGTTATTGTATTTCCAGTCTGGGCATTAATGCATCGTTCTTTACCCGTCATCGAGGAGCGATAATGGATTTCGGTATTATATTAAGTCTTGCGTATCGTTGGGACATGTTCATTCTCAAGCTATTTGTTCGTTAAAAATAACTTTAGAAGTTAATAATTTTTTAATCCGTTCATAAAAATTTGAAATACTTCACTTAAAATGTAGTCCTGATGCACCCACACAAAACGTGCATTGTTTCATTTACGTAGTTGTAGAAATTCAAGAAAATCGGAATTTTCTAAAATTCGAGATTTAAAAAAAAACAAGGGTAATACGATATTCTATAATAGTATTTTCTTAGTGAAATAAATAACACTTACAACACTACACTTACGAATTTAACACTTTACGCTCACACTTACATTTAGGGAGGCGATAATAGCCTCAATGTGCTTTTCGCCTTAAAATAAAAAAGAAAATTGACACTATTGCAAGATAAAAAGAAATATCAGCTGATTCAGTTTGAGTAATTTCTCAAAGATGAATTTGAACTCATCTTAACTTCCTCTTTAATGATATATAGTTGTTTAACAATTAGACATCACTAAATCATTTTTAATTTACGAATAACAACCGTTAAAAACAACGTTACTGGACCTAATTTTTGTTAAACCTTTCCTGACTGTTACGAATAACATCAGATAATTTTTAGATTTAATCATGGCGCACAGCTTTCACGCGGACGTAACTGAAGCTATTTTACAAAAATTAATAATCACTATAAGAACCAGATCTTTTAAAATGGGATAAGGATCTTATTTTGTATTGCTTTTTTAGAAAATAATTGAATGCACATATTTAAAACAGAAAAGATATTCCTTTTTTGTTTATTAATTAATTATACAATTTATTTTACTTAAAAAGCAATAAGTTATTTATAGATAACTTCAGAAATCACTTGGGTTATGCGGTATATAATGTTCAATAAGTATCAGCAAATCGAATCAACAAAATTCAGCTAAGCCTACTGGGTGACTGATATTGTGAAAAATTTGTTGATAATATTAAATAAAAAACTGGACAACATAAGTATTTTATAAACATTTTGTTCAAAGAAAAGATCCGATTAATTTATCAAACATAAAACAGTTCCTGTAACATTTATTAGTTTGAATTTCGGTTAAAAAGTGGTTTACCTTAGCCAAATAGGAGTTTGCAAAACGTACATAACACAATACTGTGCGCTGGGGAGCAATACCATTTCTCACCCATTGACGTTATTGCCCGCTTGAGGTAACGGGGTTGAAATGGGCTTTCTTTTTGTTTTTTACGATTGGCTTTGAATTTATATATACTTTCGTGAATATCTTTATCATGTTGAGTGGTACAAAAATAACTTACGATAGTTGTCACTCTACAAATACAAGTGCTTAAACGAAATGATCAAAAACACAATTTTCTGTAACTATGGTATTATTTCTCTTTGTTAAAATTAACAATTTTCTATCAATTATTAATTTTAACTGGTATTAGTTTTATCACAATTAAATATTAATTTATTAATAATTACCGCGCATACAATATTTTGTTTGTTTCCCCTCAAGCTTATATAATGTGCCAAATGTTCATCTATTATTTGTCGCGTAAGGTTGGCTTGATTTACGTATTAGTCTTCTTTGGAAAAGAAAGTTGGAAAGACAAATTTATGAGTGCCGAATAAGGGATTTCATTGAATGTGAATATAAAAACCATTCTCCCAGTCTCGAATTTTATGACCTTTGAATACGACATCAAAGTGTTTGAGAAAGCGCACTTGTTAAAGTTGTAAATTGTGAAATTGCAGACAGTAGTAGAAGTCGTAAAATCCATAACAGATAAAACGTGCATCCATAAATATTGAATGTTTGGCTACGTTTTAATTATGTTGTCGTTTGATATATAAACGTAGGCTAAAGTTTATGTTCTGAAAATATGTAAAAGGTAGACGACATTCTCAGAATAGTCTTTCACTATCATGTATTTCTTCTCACAACGTAATTTTTTTTTAAATTTACATTTTATCATTTGTTTTGCTGTCTGTTTAATACGTACATACACACATACATACATATATACACACACACACAACATATTCACAATATATATATTATATATATATATATATATATATATATATATATATATATATATATATATATATATATATATATATAAGCATATATATACTATAAGCAATATATATAATATATATATATATATATATATATATATAACTAAACAACTGACTGAAGCAGCGTGACATTAATTAATATCGCAGCTAGTTTTCGAAATCTATCTAAACATTTTCTGTAATAGGCTAAGAAAGTTAGTCTTCAAAGCTCTGAGGGATTGTAAGGGTGCGTCTAGTTAACAGGTGCATATCATACATTAGTTATCGTATAATAGGAACGGATTGAACTCAAATTAGAGTTTTGTCACGTAGTCACATGCCTTTGTTGGCATGAACACTGCAATTTAATAGAATCAAACATTCAGTTAGACAGCTAGGAATTTAACTGTGTTTTTGCAACCGTGAGTGACGGTTAAGTTTTCAAAGAATTAGAAAGCTGCTTTGTAGCTGCTGTGGTATTGAACGACAGGCTTGTTGCTATTCTTCATAACATAATGGTATTGTGTCAGTGAGAAATTGTTAAAAGCGAGTGACTCTGAGGATTCGCGGTCTTAGCACCACGAAGTTAGCCGGGAGAGGTTGCGCTACGCAGAGCCGGGAGAGGTTGCGCTACGCAGAGCCGGGAGAGGTTGAGGTTGCGCCACGCAGAGCCTAGAGAGGTTGCGCTACGCAGAGCCGGGAGAGGTTGCGCTACGCAGAGCCGGGAGAGGTTGAGGTTGCGCCACGCAGAGCCTAGAGAGGTTGCGCTACGCAGAGCCGGGAGAGGTTGCGCTACGCAGAGCCGGGAGAGGTTGCGCTACGCAGCAGAGCCAGAGAGGTTGCGCTACGCAGAGCCGGGAGAGGTTGCGCTACGCAGAGCCGGGAGAGGTTGCGCTACGCAGAGCCGGGAGAGGTTGCGCTACGCAGAGCCACGCTACGCAGAGCCGGGAGAGGTTGCGCTACGCAGAGCCGGGAGAGGTTGCGCTACGCAGAGCCACGCAGAGCCGGGAGAGGTTGCGCTACGCAGAGCCGGGAGAGGTTGCGCTACGCAGAGCCGGGAGAGAGGTTGCGCTACGCAGAGCCGGGAGAGGTTGCGCTACGCAGAGCCGGGAGAGGTTGCGCTACGCAGAGCCGGGAGAGGTTGCGCTACGCAGAGCCGGGAGAGGTTGCGCTACGCAGAGCCGGGAGCGCTACGCAGAGCCGGGAGGTTGCGCTACGCAGAGCCGGGAGAGGTTGCGCTACGCAGAGCCGGGAGAGGTTGCGCTACGCAGAGCCGGGAGAGGTTGCGCTACGCAGAGCCGGGAGAGGTTGCGCTACGCAGAGCCGGGAGAGGTTGCGCTACGCAGAGCCGGGAGAGGTTGCGCTACGCAGAGCCGGGAGAGGTTGCGCTACGCAGAGCCGGGAGAGGTTGCGCTACGCAGAGCCGGGAGAGGTTGCGCTACGCAGAGCCGGGAGAGGTTGAGGTTGCGCCACGCAGAGCCTAGAGAGGTTGAGATTGCGCCACGCAGAGCCAAGGAAGAAGTCCTTTGTACCATGTAGACCTTGCGTGAGAGTCTTCTAGAAATAATAGTTATTTCAAGTAGATTATGGCAGGCAGGTAGTGCACAAGTCTCAGGTTAATTTAAAGTTTTAATACTTAATTATTAAATCTGTATAGAGTAATAAATTATTATTATCTGTAAATGCTTCGTCTAATTAGAAATTAGTCAATGGCTAAAGTTAGTTTTTGTTTTGTATTAATTATCACTTCTGGAAGTGTGTTTTTATTTTCGTTAGCTTCAATAGGATCGAACACGTGGATTTCCAGCGTCATCAATCAACTCCAGTGTTCAACTACAGATAATGACCATAGCAAACTTTTTACCAGCAAAAATTTAAAGAACTCTGATTATCTTATGACTTTAATTAAAGACCCGGAGCACTACAATTATTGAACAAAATATAAAATTTAAAGATTTTACAAGTATCAAATAAAAAATATATATTTAAACTAGTTGCCAATTTAGGAAGTAAATTTACATTTGGCAGTAATATAATTATTAAAACTGGTATTAATAGCTTGTATAGATCTCAGAAAACCTAAAACGTATTATAATTAAAGTTATGTTCTGTTTTTTGTTCATATAAAAGACAAAATGTTTTGTGTTCACATAAATGAATACAATTTTAGTTATCGTCGAAGACTAATCTTGTTTATTGTGTAAATTATTTATTCACAGACATCGTTTTATGTTAGGCTATAAATTGATGCCCAAATTGGTAAGTGTTTAAAGTTTTTAAATTTATATTTATAACATACATATGTTTATATATATATATATATATATATATATATATATATATATATATATATATATATATATATAATTAACAAACTCTCAAAAAGAGATTTAGAGTTCAGGATCGGTGCTCATTTCAAGGTCTTGGGTTTAGATCTTACCATGATGACTGCTCCAATAGCTCATTTGTCCAATACAAATTCGTCTATAAACATGTAGTTATTACAAAAAATGTATTTGTATTGAACACTTTATAATAAAACTGTTTCGCTTTTAGAAATATTTGTTGCCGCCAGTGAACGTCGTGTCGTCCTTTTCAAAATGGCGTGACGATAATAATGGCAGGACTCCTCAAAGACGTCCTGCTGTGAGCAATGATTTGACAACTTTACTTCGGGTTTTACGATTCTCCGAAGCGCTCCGCTCACACTCCTGATTAACACGTTGTACAAGCTGCCAAAATATGTAAATTTGTCCTAAAATAAATGTGTGGGAGCAGCATGGACCTGTGTGACCTGTGACACCATAAGTATGGGAACTTCAACTGGATTTAAGTGTTTTGTTAACCAGTTACACTGTGGTAATATTGGTTCAGTTCGGTTTTAGTGTTTTGTTAACATTTTTATTTTCATTAAAGTACGATACATAGCCTGTAGGTCAAACGTAATGAGTTATATTTATTTTGAGTGGATATAATATAATGTTACAATATTATACAACAGAATAGGATCCTATACATACGATATATACTGATCGTGTACTAGAAATATAAAATGATACTAAAATAAACACGCAAACATACAGGTACTGTAGATACAATAAATAACACAATATAAACCAATAGCAGTACCATTAGCTAATATCCAATGCAAAAGGGAAGTACTAAAGGAGCTAACATGGTAGTACCCAGACCAATTGACCTAGAAATAAGCACCGATCTTAACCTCTAGATCACTTTGTGAGGGGTCGCTAAAATTTATATATTTATATGCCACTGGGTGACAGTCTAACTACTAGACATAGTGGTTCCTATGTTAATTTTTTCACTCTCTAAACGTACTTGTAGAATATCCTAAATTTAATTTTAAAATGTTGTTTTTTTACATTGTGTTTGAGTTCTAATCCTTAGATAATTAAAAGCTCTATGAACACTTTTTCTTACCGTAATTTAAGCTTCTAAAAATAAATGTATTTATAAATGTATTTAAAAATAAATGTATAAAATAAATGTATTGTATTTATTAACATTATGTAAGTAAATGACATACAAACTGTATAGTTTATCTCTATTGTTTACTTTGAGACTTAAATTCCGATTAGAAAAGCTGTACATTAACTTTAGCTGATTTTTATCTAAGGATCTGAACCCAAAACCCAAGTAAAAAGTAATTGTTTGTAAATTCATTTTAAGAAATTTTACAAGTAGTGGTAGTATCAATACAGCAAATTTCAGTTTTGTAGCCTTAACATTAACTCGTTTAGGAAGTGAAACATTTTATTTGGAAATGTATATGTCTAGTAGTTACATATATATATATATATATATATATATATATATATATATATATATAGAGAGAGAGAGAGAGAGAGAGAGAGAGAGAGAGAGAGAGAGAGAGAGAGCCTCAGAGAGAGGAGAGCAGACTAGCTGCACCTATTGAGAGGGATTTAGATGTCTCTCATGGTATCTGAGTTTAACACACACTTTGTCTTACTATACTTACGACTTTAACACTTTACACTCACACTTACATTTAAGGAGGCGATAATAGCCTCAATGTGCTTTTCTTTAAACACACACACCTTAAACACACACACACACACACACACACACACACACACACACACACACATACACATATATATATATATATATATATATATATATATATATATATATATAGAGAGAGAGAGAGAGAGAGAGAGAGAGAGAGAGATGTGTTAGCAAGTCCATGTCCGCAATTTTGGTACAACTTGATTGAAAAACTACAAAAATTGTTACAACATTGATTATAGTAATAGCTTGTACAAGTACTTCAACCAGAAAATTCGTTCAGTAGTTAGCCAGAACATTTAATTATGCCTTTGTGTATTGTTAATTTATCATACTGGAACTTTAAATGAAAGTTTTTTAATAAGTTAATATTTTAAAGATTTTGTCTAATTTTTAAAATCACATATTGCCGCCGCCTAACTACTTCCACAAGGAAGTGATGCTTTAATTGTAGAACAGCCGTCGTTGGACGACGTTGGCGGTACACAGTGGAAACCGTTAACCATTAGGGCTTTAATCCGCGGCAATTTTATTTTAAAACTTTGAATAACTTTAAATGTTCAGTGATCGGGTATGTTAACATGACTGAAAACAGAGCTTATTTCGCCTAAGTTAACCTATAGTCAAACCTTTTATCTGTTGCCTGTAAATTCAAAGGTTTATAAATTAATACACTTTTAGTAAAATGTATTAGAAGTTTGGACCGTGCTGAAGAGAATGTTCATTACATTTAACGTAAACGTACATTTTACATTACGATTTAAAGTTATGAGGGATATTTAAAAGTGAACCAGAAACTGTTTGTACAGTGCTACAGCTTATTTTGCAGAGCTGGTTCTGCTTTGTTTCGCCATAGTTAAAACACTGTTCAACTACGTAATTATTCGATGACATTACAGCCTTACTTGTAAGTAACAGTTTGTGTTAATCTTGGACCACCAGAACGACCGAGTCCATACGATTACGCCTATTCTGCAGTAATAACCTTCTTTTCAGTAGTAACATCCACGGTAACTAAAACGCGGTAAGCGCATGCGCAGTTTATATGACGTCACTGGTGCTTACTATTATCACAACCCCATTGAACACTGTTAATGATAGTTGTGTTTGTCCTCGGTTGGAATATTGTTTTGTTTTGATTGAATGTATTATTTTTATTAATATATTTAAAAAAATCTGTAACTTAATACTTAGGGTTTTTGCTAAATTTATTATACATATATACTAACAAAAATTAAAGATTTTTATTGTTGGCATAAAATATAAAACATTAGTGAAATTTAAATAATTAGCTGAAATCACAGATTCAATTTCTGACGAAAAAATTGCAGGCTTTATTATGAAATAGTATGACATATTTTACAGATATAAGCGTATAACAGTACTGAAAGAGTTACTTGATACATTATAATGATCTTCAAGATATATAATTATAATCCAACCAAAATCAAATAAATACAGACAATCATAGTAACAATTTAACGTTCTAATATCCGTGAACAATATTTCAAAGTATTTTATATTGCCGTGTGGTGTGAACTTGGCACTTCTCACCTGCGTTTATGAACCTTATCGTGTTATTCTAGTTACAATGATAACAACTAGTCTACTGGGCCTACTGCGTTGCATTAACTTAAACATTTTTAAGTTGAAGTAGTCAACAATAAAATCAGCTGATCATGAATGTAACCACAGCTGTATGAATTTTAGTACTGTTTAATTTGTATATTGTACAATCAAAATTACTGCCACTCTATCATGATTATAGTTTCGTATTTACTTGAATAAATTAACCAAAGTCGCCTAACCAAGTTGTTTGTAAGTACGGTTTACTAACTGGACAAAATTATAGTCACCAGTATAATCACACAACTATAACTTTCGACTGAAATGAAATACTGTCTGGGATTATAATAAAGGACCCTGGTTAAACACCCACTGAGAACCAGACCCCGCGGGGTCCATGATGACGTCATCCTAGAGTTACTGCTGCCTGGCACTTCCGTATTTAAAACAGCGGCAAAAGGATAATCTAGTCTGATACCTTGTTAGGAACGTTACAACTCTCTGCTTGACCATGTTTAACTGGAAAACAACTAAATGCAAAGAGCAATCTGTTGTAATACGTGTTAAAAATGTATTGGGTGTAGTGATACTTTGTTATTGGGTTCAATATATATTTTGGTAAAGGTTTTGTGTGTGTGTGTGTGTGTGTGTGTGTGTCACAATTTTGATCAAATTTGATACAAACTTGAAAAAATAGATTTTGATAATTGCTTCAACAGGTCCGTTAACCAGCAAAATCCTTTTAAACAGTTTCAAATTAAATTTTGAAAAATCGCTGACATTTACCTAACAAAGTGTTAACGTTATCGGGTGGTTTATCTAAAAACTTAATACCGCGATAGTAATCAGCTGTAAAATATGCGTAACTTAGCATTTAAAATTTTTTAATCGATTTAAACTAAGAACATACATTTTACGACAATCGTATGATTCATTTTTTTTATTATTACTTTTATTTCGAAGTTTAACTTGTTAATTATTTAATGCAGATTTTAATACTGAATGCGATACAGTTATATTTTTAATTTATTGTAAGACAATAAAATAATAATATTAGAAATTTGCTTCGATCACGTCAGCAATATAGCTGACTCGAAATTTATTTATACATTAAAATATAACAGAAATTATCGATAATATAAAAATTATACTTTTTTGTTGCATGCAACTTTAAACCCCAAGGTTTAAGTACAAACTTTAAGTGCAAACTTAATGAATAATTAAGTATACCATGAAAATAAATAAATTTAAAAAAATTCTATTTATGCATTCAATGATAATGAATAACTTTACTAAATAAGTAAGTTATTCATTATTATTGAATGAATTAATGACATATTTTTTGTGGTTTTCTAGTATTATTTTTTATAGTACAGATTACTTACAATATTGCCGCCTCGGTGGCCTAGTTGATAGCGTACTGGCCTTTCACCCCGAGAACCCGGGTTCGATTTCCGGCCAGGGTTTGGCATTTTCATACGCTATAAATCATCCCATCGTCTGCATTAGCCCAAGTGTGCATAATAGTCGGACGTTAAAAAAAAACTTACAATATTTAAAACATTGTTTAAACTAAACTTTACAGCAAATAATATTGTTGATTTAAAACAAATTATGTATATTTGTTATTCTCGCGATAATATTACTGGGAGACGTACAATTACAATATATTAATATACATTACTTTAAATAAGTGTTGGTACTCTGCATTTATTATGTTGTTCTAAATAATGAAACAATTACCTATAAATGTAATGTGCCAAATTCCGTATCTTCAATTCGAATTTGTTTTTGTATTAATATTATTTATTATGAGGGCCTGAATGTATTACATTCAGGTTATTACGTTGAACTGAAAGGATTTAAAAATATACACTATATTTGAGTATTTTAACACTGGTTTCGTTAACATTAGAATAAAAATTAGTTTGTTAACCTATTGTTTATTGACTGTTTCGTCTCCACAGAAATAGGATTGGTATTCAGAATATACTAAAATTAGTACTTTTGGTATGCTTTAGTGTTTATGAAACAATAACTCAGGCATAAGAAAGATTGGTTAAGTCCAGCTTTTCTGATGTAATGTCCAACTGAAATGAAGGCCTTGATAAATAAGCCTTAAGTAGCGTTTGGGGATGCCGACATGATGTGTCTGTGCTTCTGATGAATTTCGTTGTATCTGACGATCAGACGTGAGACAAGGGTTGTTGATTGGTTCTCAGCGTGGCTCGTTACACCCTAACAGAGTACAAAGCAATTACTTTGGTTAGCACGCTTCCTAACATTGTACTATATTTGTCAATGTCAAGTCATGAGGATATCGCTCAGGTAAGGGTGGATTTGTGAGGGTTATTATAAAACTTTCAGTTGTCAACAAAATTAATGATAGACAAAAATATTTTACGTAAATGTTCTGACATTTTAATTTTAATTTTGAAGTAATCAAGATTACCTTTATCAAGATTTAAAACTTTATTGCAAGCAATATTTCTGTAAAGAACAGTTAAGTAAAGATGGAGGTAAAATTCAATGAGATAAGGCAGGTTCACAAAAATAAATGTGTGCACTTTTTAACATCCATTTTATGCAAATTTTGCTAAAATTTATAAAATTAAATTTACACTTTTTAACAATTGTATGATTAAAGCAAATATGGGTGTTCACAAAAATCTTGTTAAAAGGCGAACAGATTTTTATCTGAAGGATCAAAAATGTTTTCTGTATTCTAAAATAAAGTTTAAATATCACTCTTTTATTTTGGAAATAGTTTTTTTTCGATTTTAAAGATTTACATAAACACAATAATTGTTAATACTTGCCTTTTATAAGACAATTCTTACAAAACAACTAGTAAGGACCAATGATTTAAAACATAAATATCTGAATATTTTCTTAGGTTAAATTATGTTTTAAATTTTATATTCGATTATAATATTGCGCTAGAGAAATATTATGTTGATTGTAAACCTCAGAAAAAATTCTTAAAGTATTGATTTACAGACATAACTAATAGACCAACACATAACATTATAAAAAACATGTAATAATAAATATTACCTCATTTAACTCAATAGATTATTCAAAAAAATTAATTATTTTTAAACAAAACAATGTACTAAACACTTAAAATAATAAGTAAAATTATCATACAATGATACAGTATCATACAGTACACAACCTTACAAAACATATTATTATTGATGAAACAGATAACATGCCAAAACGGCTGCTTGGTGGACGACGCTGTTGGAGAGCATTGATTAACGGTTTTGCATTTTCTAGACTATACTTTTAAAAGTAGTACACTGATAAAAAAACAAAAGGTTTTCTTTCGTAATGACTTCCAGCTAGATGATAAACTACTGTTCTACTTTCCACTAAAACGACATCATCTAATTTCCTTTATTTAATGCTTGTCGTATCTAATCTCATTTCCTGCAGTAAATAACCCTCTGTGTATATACTGATGTTGTGTTTCTATCTGAAGGTTATTTTTTCACAAAATCATACTCACTTATTTCAGACATTCGTGTGTGACTATCATTTCAATAACAAGACTTTCATGCATGCTTTCCTGATGGCAATTTTTTAAAAATATGTCATGTTTAGGGCTGGTTGTAATTTTTCGCGATACATGCCAATGAAATATTGCATATAACAGTATATTTAGTGCGTTGAGTACTGTTGTACGTATAAACATATAATTATAACTACATCAAAACAGCTGTTTTTGCACAACATCTGTTTCTTTAATATTATTTCAATTGAAGTTACATTAAAAATTCAATTTCTAAATAAAATGAACAATAAAATTTAAAAAATACGTTTTAAATGAAGCGCAAAGAAAAAAAAATAACGAGAAAGACTACAGCGATTACAAAATACGTTAAAACAAAAAAATGAATTTAACGATGAAAATGTTACAATTAAAAGAGTTTTGACTAAAGAGCAACATCAAGTAATTAATTTATTATTCGTGCAATAACAAAAGCAAGATGGTACCAGAGGAATGATGACCATGCAGACCTAGACTTGAAGTATATAAAGGAGATAATACAAGACTGCGCCTCTCGGCACGAGAAGAGACTACATCAACATTTGCAACGTCGAAGCCATCCAACTCTTAGATGTGGAATTGGACAACAGATGACTTAAGCCGCATGATTTAGTTCGCTAAGTCCAATACATGTTATAGATCAATGATATGTATTACTGTGAGATTAATGATATTAATCTGTAAGATTAACATTGTAATAAATAAATAAATGAAAAAAGTAATTAATAACAAAACGAGGAATTTAGAAAAACGTGATACATGATTTATATTTTTGATTCGGTAACAGAAATTTACTATACCGTAAACTTCCAAACGTGAAGTTGGTGTGAGAGAAGGGAGCTTGGCTTCTATCTAACCCCATGGAAACTTAAAGATAATTTTTATTTTTTAAATTTATTTATAGAAGTGTGAATGTAAGAATAAAATTATTCCCAATTAAGTATTGCCTTATTTGTAGACGTATAAAAAATGTGATTAAATTTACATCAGTGTATAGTGTATTTAAATAATACGAGTACATAAAAAATCCATTGATATTTGTAATTGTTTAACATGTAACGTTTTCAACCTTCAAACTGTTATTTAGCAATATGTTTTTTTCAGTTAGAGTTATAATTTTATATACCCGTAATAAACAGATTCTAGATTTCAAGTAAAATTACTTTACAACGGTTTCGATATAGAAGTTATGATGGCTTCAAAATTAGCATATATATTACAAAAGCAAACGCAATGATAACCGACAGTTATAAAAATGCAATAAACCTACTTCTTGTTTAATAGAAATATATTTTTTTAAATATTTCTGGGTTTTTGTATAATCTGTGAATAGTTCAAAATCTTTGCAATCATAAAGCACCAAAGCAGCAATATTTCAATATTTTTATTTTATCTAATATATAATCTTATGAAAACCGTATATGCCTAATCCAGTAATTAGCAGACCATGAAAACCCCATTTCTTTGACAATGCTTTTAGATTTTTTTAATCACTTGATATCCAAATTAGAAGAATGTGTCAGTCAAGGTCGTGATTTTTAAAAACTTTTCAGAAATAAAAAAAAATACGCATCGTAATTAGTGATTTTATTTTCCTTTTGTAATGCATTCTATTCCTTTAAGATCTCCTAATTTTTAAGTCCACAGTTTCAATTTCAATTTATTCGCAGCCGTCATGCGTTTCTTCTGTGAGATGTGTTACCCGTATCTCCTGAATAACTGGATTCACAAGTTTATTCTAAAAAGGAATTTTCTATAAAAAGTTGTCAGTAGTATACATTTATTAATACAGTCAATAAGTACACGTAACTCTCTTACTTTAATGTGTTCTTGTACAGTGACTAGCGTGCTTGCCTCACATTAGTGTAGCTTCAAGTAGGCTAGCTGCAGTGAAGACAATTAAGAGATCAAAACTTGTAGATAACGCTGAGTTTGTTTTGCAGTAATTTGGGGATCGCTTCCAAGTGCTTCATTAAAGTACCGTGTTTAGTTAACCCTTTATGTTATAACCGGTCAGCATGCAACCTCTAGCCCACAGTATCCGTTAGGGTTGTTCTAAAGTAGTTATAGGCCTATAATTTGAAGCATATGTTATAACATCAGCTTTCCACTTTCTATAGTCACCTTGGGGATGAGCTATAACCAACGGCTTACCTGAAAACCTATAATTAATGCAAATGTATTGGTTGCTTCGGTAACGACTGTATAACAGCCAGTCATTAATTTAATCTCATTAAAGTTATTTTGAAGCGCTGATGTGTTTGACTGAGTTATGTTGAAGTGCTGATGTGTTTGACTCACTTATTTTGAAGCGCTGATGTGTTTGACTCAGTTATTTTGTAGCGCTGATGTGTTTGACTAAGTTATGTTGAAGCGCTGATGTGTTTGACTGAGTTATGTTGATGCGCTGATGTGTTTGTCTCAGTTATTTTGTAGCGCTGATGTGTTTGACTAAGTTATGTTGATGCGCTGATGTGTTTGACTGAGTTATGTGAAGCGTTGATGAGTTTGACTCATTTAGTTTGAAGCGCTGATGTGTTTGACTAAGTATTTTGAAGCGCTGATGTGTTTCACTAAGTATTTTGAAGCGCTGATGTGTTTGACTCAGTTATTTTGAAGCGCTGATGTGTTTGACTCAGTATTTTGAAGCGCTGATGTGTTTGACTCAGTTATTTTGAAGCGCTGATGTGTTTGACTGAGTTATGTGAAGCGCTGATGAGTTTGACTCAGTTATTTTGAAGCGCTGATGTGTTTGACTGAGTTATTTTGAAGCGCTGATGTGTTTGACTCAGTTATTTTGAAGCGCTGATGTGTTTGACTCAGTTATTTTGAAGCGCTGATGTGTTTGACTCATGTGAAGCGCTGATGAGTTTGACTCAGTTATTTTGAAGCGCTGATGTGTTTGACTGAGTTATGTTGATGCGCTGATGTGTTTGACTAAGTATTTTGAAGCGCTGATGTGTTTAACTCAGTTATTTTGAAGCGCTGATGTGTTTGACTGAGTTATGTGAAGCGCTGATGTGTTTGACTCAGTTATTTTGAAGCGCTAATGTGTTTGACTGAGTTATGTTGAAGCGCTGATGTGATTTGATTAAAATAAAGTTTCTTAAATAGGTCTAGCTGTCACTAGTAGTTTTAATCAAGTTTACACTATTTTGACTTTTCTTGTTCACGAATATACGGGAAACAATTAAATAGTGTTGAAATAAATTTAAATTTATTTCAAATGGTTTTTAGTGTTACAAATTAAAAAAAATACAAGAAAAGATAAATAGAATTTTGAAAATAGAGCATAAAAAAGGTATAAATCGAAAATAAATACAAAATATAGTAAAAACGGTTGTTTGTTAACTCGATCATACAAAAACAAATTTGTTTTACAAATTCGTTACGTAGATAAGAAACGTTCAAGAGTTTCAAAATGGGTGCATCTCAGATCTTAGAAAAATAAAAATGTTTGCCTTTTCTTTTTATAAAATCTGATTTTTTAGTAATCAACTTTAAAATCTGTGTATTTTAGAACTTTAAATATTCATTTTAACTACGAACAAGTTAATTTACAAATTAAATAAATAAATAACACTTTTAGTTTAGTTTATTTATAAATAAATATAAACTAAAGTATTTATTAATCTCTTTTTTTTAACTTTGAACGACAAGTTTTGCCAATTAGCCTAATTGAATAATTAACGCTTGCAATGCTTACAATGCTAAATACTTACCACTCAAGTAAAACGTTTTCATTCAACGCTATAAAATTAATTTTCTGCGTCAATTTATTCCATTCGAAATTAAAAGTAATTTCATTAAAGTGGTAGCCTATGTGTAGCCTATGATCTGGATTGTTCGAAAAATTTATTGGTACATTTTTACAACTATTATTGTATCGCACATTTAATTATCTACAAAAATATATAATTAATAACAAATAAGAAAATGAATAAAAAATAAATACAAATATAAAATAAAATAAAACAAAATATTATCAGATACTATAATTGTCATTGCAATAAAATACCAATCATGTGTGTTACCAGTCATGTGTGTTACCAGTCATGTGTGTTACCAGTCATGTGTGTTACCAGTCATGTGTGTTACCAGTCATGTGTGTTACCAGTCATGTGTGTTACCAGTCATGTGTGTTACCAGTCATGTGTGTTACAAATTCCGTGCATTTGTGTTGCCACTCTCCCTTACATTTACGGTTTTACAATTCATTTGCCTCGTAAATGTACAAACAGAGATGACGCAGGGGAGAAGTGTGGGGGTGCGTGCCGAACGCGTTATTGACACCAGAGGGAGTGAGGGGTGATCTCTGCATTTCCCGTTTCCAGGACACGAGGAAGTTCTTACGTTACGTTGCACCCCTGATGAATTATCACGGAGTGGATTTAGGAAAGGGTGTTTTGTTTATTTCGTTGTGAAACGAATCTTAGCCAAATCAATACTCAGAAGATGAATGCACAAATTTAGAATCTCCCCTTGATTTTACTGCTACCTACATAATTCTTAAACAATCAATACTCAGAAGACGAATGCACAAATTTAGAATCTCCCCTTGATTTTACTGCTACCTACATAATTCTTAAACAATCAATACTCAGAAGACGAATGCACAAATTTAGAAGCTCCCTTGATTTTACTGCTACCTACATAATTCTTAAACAATCAATACTCAGAAGACGAATGCACAAATTTAGAAGCTCCCTTGATTTTACTGCTACCTACATAATCAATACTCAGAAGACGAATACATAATTCTTAAACAAACAATACTCAGAAGACGAATGCACAAATTTAGAAGCTCCCTAGATTTTACTGCTAAAACAATCAATACAATTTTACTGCTACCTACATAATTCAATAAACAATACTCAGAAGACGAATGCACAAAATTTAGAAGCTCTCAGAAGACGAATGCACAAATTTAGATTTTACTGATTTTACTACCTACATAATTCTTAAACAATCAATACTCAGAAGACGAATGCACAAATTTAGAAGCTCCTTGATTTTACTGCTACCTACATAATTCTTAAACAAACAATTCAGAAGACGAATGCACAAATTTAAACAACCTACAAATAAACTCTCAGAAGACGAATGCACAAATTTAGAAGCTCCCTTGATTTTACTGCTACCTACATAATTCTTAAACAATCAATACTCAGAAGACGAATGCACAAATTTAGAAGCTCCCTAGATTTCACTGCTACCTACATAATTCTTAAACAATCAATACTCAGAAGACGAATGCACAAATTTAGAAGCTCCCCTTGATTTTACTGCTACCTACATAATTCTTAAACAATCAATACTCAGAAGACGAATGCACAAATTTAGAAGCTCCCCTAGATTTTACTGCTACCTACATAATTCTTAAACAATCAATACTCAGAAGACGAATGCACAAATTTAGAAGCTCCCCTTGATTTTACTGCTACCTACATAATTCTTAAACAAACAATACTCAGAAGACGAATGCACAAATTTAGAAGCTCCCCTTGATTTTACTGTTATCTAGATAATTCTAAAAATGGTTTGGAAGAAGTTGATTCAATTTCTAGTTTATATCGAATCGGGGAAACCTTTTTTTCCTTAGTGGAACTAACATACACATATTCACACGTACCCTTACATACAAACATATTTTCTATTAAAGTTCTTGAAAAGTAATTTTATTTATACAAACCTTTTAAAGGATTACAGTTGTATTATCTTTAAAATTGCGAGAAAGTAATGAACAAATCCTTCTATAATAACAAGAAAATACTTGGTGAACTCGAAGAATGACATCAACAACGTCTAACAAAACCAAGTGAAAACTTTTGTTTCATGTGTGTGACCATGTCTGGTACGTCTATTACAACATTATCAGTAGATTCTTTCCAATAAAAGTGGGTACGTTTTATTCAAGTTTATGTTAATAAACCTAAGTCAGTATAAAATACAAATACAAATAAATACAATTGTTAAAAGTATAACTAATTGTAATTATTAATTTATTCGAGATTGAAGAAACACATACACAATTCACAGTTAAAATTTAATTTATTTGTGCATATTGGTTAAATATGGAAAACAGTCCTTGATTCTATCTATAACCTATGTTTAGAATTTAATGTAATCTAATACAAGTTTTTGACCCAGAAAAACTAGAAAAATTAAAAATTCTCTTGCGATACGGCAAACCTACACAAACATAGAAAGTTAGTCTTCAAAAGTGTGCGCAGATGAACAGATACCTAATATCGAAAATATCAACAATATCGATATTAAAAATATCGAAAAATATTTTTCTTGACTACAACTCTTTCTTTTGAGCCACAAGTATTACTGAAAATATCTGAAAGAGGATAAGCCGATGAAAGCTCAAGACCGATTTTTCAAAATCAAAAATATTTCGTATATTTAGAAAGTGAAAACAAGTACAATTAGGTTTAACAAAACTTCCATTTCTAGCTGATGATAAACTAAGCGTAAAAATAACGCAAATATTATAATATTGTCTTCTCTCTCTTTACTTGTTTAACCCAACTTTGGGGTACACTAAATCAATCACTTTTTAATGTTCTGTGCCTACCTCGTAGCCCAGTGAACTACCTTCATTCGTTGTGATCTTGCTTTTCTTTCTTCGTCAGAGATTTGGATCGTTCGCTTGGATTTGATTTTGCCTAGGAACCGCTGTTACTTGTCCTTGGTTATTGTTTTGGCTGTTTTGTCCATGAGTATAATGTCAGTGATTTGTAGTTCTATTATGTCTCTCTCTGTTTCTCTAAACTAAAGTGGTTTGGCTCTTTTATTGTGAAAGTAGTCAAATATTTTTTTGGTTAGTCAATTTTTGTCCATTCGGAGGATATGCCCATAAAAATCAATTCTCCTTTTTCTTATTGTGTCTGATAGTGTTTCAGTTTTTTGGAAAAGAGTTTCATTACTGATGTGGAGTAATTGGTTGTTACGGAATTTGGGGCCTAAGATTTTTCGTAATATCTTTCTTTCTTTGATCTCCAGCCTTTCAAGTGGGCCCTGGGTTATGCAGGCTATATTCAGCTGCATATAAGGCTTCTGGATTAATTACCATATGAACTTCTGGCTTCTGGCTTAATGCCTTATCTTCGTATTCCAGGAGAGGAACTTCTTGTTGTATGTGTCTTTGGTAAGTTGGAAAACTAATTCAACTTTATTTCTCCTAAATTCCATAGCTTTTTTCTCTAGGGCGTTCCAGTTGATCCATTCCCCAAGATATTTGAATTCTTTGACTATCTCAATGTATTGTTCTCCCACTTGAAGCTGTTTTGGTGGTTTTCGTATGTTTAATATTGTCTTCATTAGTTTAGAATTAAATCTTAAATAGTTCGTAATCTATAATGAGATAATTTGTTGACATTTTTATAGAAACAAGCACAAATAATCGTGGTAGTCACAAATAGTTGCTTTAAATTACAAACACCAACCAAGACACTGCATTCACCACAATATAACATTCACTTTAGAGTAATAACGAAAAGCCAATCTGCCGGATAAATATAAATTTCCACCCTATTTTCCAGCCCGAGGGTGTAAACTCAATTCTGATAAATTAAATGTAGGGAGGCTTGAAGAGGTGAAAAGAAAAGGACTGCTTTTACCTTTAGAAGGAAAGTTAAATTTTCAATATTATTAGAAATCCGATTTCTTTATTATTATTTAAAATGCCAACTAATTATTTCTAGATATGCCATCATGAATTTGGACTATCATTTTACCTTATTGGCTTACAACGGTCCAATGCCAAGATTTTATTTAGTCAGCTGTCTACTCAAACGTAACTTCGTTAACCAAAAGTCTTGTTAGGTTCACCTCGAAATGCATTTAATGCACTATTTTATTCCCCATGTTTGTGTTTAATTTGAAGCAGCTTTTTTTGCAGAGGAACTCCTGTATTTATAGAAGGGAAGTTACAAGAAAACAATTAACACCTTAATAATGGTCTCCTTAAAGAAAATGGCGGTTCGAACTTCGAGTGCTGACGTTATACCATACTTTTGACTAAGTAAGTCGACGTTACATTGAAGCCTTTGTTATTCGTGAATAGAGAATAAACATTGGTGTATGTATATTTCGGTTTTATTTATTGGTAAGTAACCGAGTAGCAACAAGTGACTAACCAGTGAATATTGTACATTTTTGTGCTTATGTAAACTGAATACATTGACAAACATAACAAATATCATAACTTTTAGATACCTAATGGAAGTATTTAATTTAAGTTAACTTTACAATGTTCTAACTTGTGTAACAATTTGTCCTAAACTGTTCACGAGTATTTAACAAGTAAATATCGATTTTTTTAGTAACGCAGTAATTGTAAAGCCCACTCTGCGACATAATTATTTCAGAACTACAGAACACTAATGACAGCTTCTAAAGCCAAACGCGATCATATGTAATGATACATTTAAATAAAATGTTTTTATCTGACTGAAAGAACAATTTTGTTTCGGAAATCAATAAAAAGGTTAATGTCATCTATCAATTTTTGTAGTTCATTAATCTAATACGTATTTAATACGGCACATTAAAAATCTGAATATTACTATATTATTATGATTGACATAAAAACTTAAAAATCATAGTTCCTAATCCAAAATTAATCGAAATTAATATACTTAAAATAAGACACTAACATTTTTAACTATTATTAGTTTCTTAAAAAGTTAATTTAGTAAAGTATTTCGACAGCGGTAAGCTTCATAAAGCGTTGCTGCTGCATGAAAACGATAATAGGATTAAAGTTAAGCCTACAGCTTGTTTTAACAACAAGCCACTAGGGAGGGACATTGCATTATAGTTATATTACACACTTCCTGTCGGACTGCGTTGCACAAACTGTAATTAAAGCAGATATCATGAAGGCATTGCAATATTCATTGCAGTTTGTTTAGTGGTAAGAGAAGTTGTGCTGCTAACATGACACTTGGAAGCAGTAATACACAATGCAAAAAACATTTTTAAACATAGTAGTTACATTTGTAATATTTTTAACAAATTTCTATCGGATAACATCCTTTTAGAGCAGACATCCCGGTAAGACTTTGAAATGAGAGCCACCCACCCACCCACACACACGCAAACCTACTTATTTACTTACCTATGTATGTATATATTATTATTATTATCTGCGCATAGACCCTGTTGGATCACGCAAAGCACTCCGACTCATGTCTTGTTCCTTCTAATCCTCCATACCTCCCTCATCCTGTCCCCATGGATCCTCTTCCGCTCCTCCGTCCATTTTACCCCTGCTCTCTTTGGGATTTCATTCTCTGGGACCTTCCAACCGAGCATATTTCTCCTGTATGCGTGCCTATCTTCAACATCTGTTGAGTCTATTCCTGCGTCACGTAGGTTTATTCTGACTTGTGTGATCCACGACGTTGTTGATTTGACACGTTATATATACTTAACGATTCTGTCGGCAAGTCTCGTTGTTGGGAGTCTACTGATGTGTCCATAGAACCGAAGCCTCCTTCTTCTGATATCTGCTGCCAGGTTCGATATCTTCACTGTGGTGTATATATATATATATATATATATATATATATTCTTCTCGTTTAAAAAACCGAATTCTTCTGTACAAAATTAAATATTCAAGAACTAAACACAAAATATGGTAAGATAAACAGAGTCAAGCACTTCAAATATCTGGGAGAAATTCTTTGGTGGCGAGAAGGCTGCGCAAAAGGTTCGGCTACTGAGAATGAAGAGGGCTCTTGGTATAACCCGTGATATCTACAATAAGAGATGTATGTCAACGCACACAAAAAATCAGACACTACAACAGAGTCATAAAACCGGAGGTATTATAAGCAAGCGAGAGGCTAGCACTCCACACAAAGGCTACTATAGAGGGTATTTTGAAGGAAGAACGCAAAATCTTGAGGAAGATCCTTGGCCCGAGATTAACAGAAGACGGATACAGGTTGCACTCCCGGAAGACCACAGAGAAGATATCGAACCTGGCAGCAGATATCAGAAGAAGGAGGCTTCGGTTCTATGGACGCATCAGTAGACTCCCAACAACGAGACTTGCCAAAATCCTTAAGTATATACAAGGAGTCAAATCAACAACGTCGTGGATCGCACAAGTCAGAATAGACCTACATGACGCAGAAATAGACTCAACAGACGTTGAAGACAGGCACGCATACAGGAGAAAGATGCTCGGTTGGAAGGTCCCAGAGAATGAAATTCCAAAGAGAGCAGGGGTAAAATGGACGGAGGAGCGGAAGAGGATCCATAGGGACAGGATGAGGGAGGTGTGGAGGATTAGAAGGAACAAGGCATGAGTCGGAGTGCTTTGCGTGATCCAACAGGGTCTATACGCAAATAATAATAATAATAATAATAATAATATATATATATATATATATATATATATATATATATATATATATATATATATATATATATATATGTGTGTGTGTGTGTGTGTGTGTGTGTGTGTGTGTAATTCTAGAATAATAATTTAGGTTCGATATTCAAACTTAACAAAAAATTCTGTTTTTGTAATAGCTTCAACAAGATAATTTCTCAGCGAAATACGTTTAACCGTTTAAAAATGAAAGAAATTCCAAAGCTTAAAAAGAATTATAGCTGGTGAAAGTCAGCTAGTAGGCCGACCCTAAAACGCGATATTTTTTCAGAAATAATTTTGTATTTAATTTACAATTTGCTGAGTACATTTAAACGTTATAGTGTAATTCTGATTCTACGTTTGTATATTTTCAGCTTATACTAATGACTGAGAAAACAAAGTTATCTTTATCTAATGATGAGATTTATTTAATACAGTAAACATTAGTATCTCTTTCAGTAGAATCTCGCGCGCTTGTGCCAGTAACTGCGCGTTTCCAAGCAAATAGGAAAGTACTGTACTGTGTTTATCTGAGGGATTTAGTCGTAGATGTTTGTTATAGGGAATAAAGTTGTATTCATGTGTACACACAGATAAGATTGAAATTGTGTTACTCTGTGCTGTATCACCCCTCTTCTAACTAACCCCATTACTTTCCCCTCTTCCTTTCCACCCTAAACCACCCCACGTTTCGCCATTAATTCTGTACATCTCAATTAGAAATTTTAACGTTAACATTTTTACAAAACGGTAACAACAACTTCAAAGAATGGTTGGAAGTGGAATTCCCTTTGTTACATCTAAACAAAGACTACTCAAGTAAAGGTATTACATTTATTTATCTTTTGTAGCAAAGAAATAATAAATAAAACAGTTAAAGTTGACTTTTAGGGTTAAACATTAAAGAGCGCATTGAAAATGTAAAACGCGTTTGCGATGTAGAACATTTGCTAAATAACCTAAGAGAACAATTTTACGAAGTTTTAGTCATTATTATTTTAGTTACAGCCCTTGAGGAAATTAACTTATCTTACCAGATCATCACGGACAAATAAGCAATTTTATTTTTTTAAATTAAAAATGCATCAAAGAAGTAATGCAAGATGCAAAAAATGGCTCAAAAGTTTTTTTAAATTAATATTATTCAATAATATCGTTTGAAATTTTGCTTCAATCACGTCCGAGAAACGCTTGCGTACCGTGATTACATTAAAGAATAAGTAAGTTCCTAGCAAGCAATTGGTTTTAATTGTATTCACTTATTATGGTTATGGACGCTTTTGAATAATTTAAAATTTCCTTGAATACAGTTCAAAAGAAATGTATAATAAAAAAAACTTTCGCAGTAAAATAACTTAAATAAATACGCAAAGTAACTTGTACCGTTTATGTTTACGACTATACACAGCTTGGTGTATAGGCCACTTATTTACATAAGCTCTATACTGCAACACATAAAGTCTTGATAGAAACAGTCTAGACTCTATTTACTTCCTCGGTTTACGATGTCAAGTCTTTTAGCCGGAAGCAGAGTGACAGATCTGAACACACAAAGTCAAAATCAATGTGCAGTCGCCATCTTGAATAAATAGCTTTGCGAACTGCAGCTTCTAGAGGATTTCTTTAACATAGTTTTTATAACTGATCAAAAGATATGTTTGACTTTCCGTTGTATTTAGCAAATTAAGTGTTTAAAAGTATTGCTGTAAAACTCATCGGTTGAAGATATCGATTATATAAAAATATTATTAATTAGCCCATTGTCGGCATCGATATTCATTGAAAACTTAAGAGATCAAACTCCTCAGAAATGTTTTAATAGATTTTTTACAACTAATCCAATCCAATCCAATCTTTTTGTATAATAAGGTATGTAACAAATGAATTTTTAGCGACTTTCCATTGAAAAATGAGCTATTGGAGTACCATCATGGTATGGCCCAGTCCCAGGCTTTTGACTTTTTAAAGGGTTGTTAACAAATGCATATGTAAGTATCAGCATTTTATTCTTAAACTTTCAGTCTGATTGATTCAACTTTAGGGTAGTAGATAGGACAAAATCGAAAACAATATAATTTGTTTGACAGTTTCAAAATATCGGTGATTTCAAATCTTAATAAATATACAACTTTTTTTTAAAATCTGACATTTTTTAGTGGAAATAAAAGTTAAAGTTTGCAGAAATTGGTAATTAAAATTTTAAAATTCTTCGAGAATGCAAAAATAAATCTAACAGCGTTCTTTGTTTGTTTTCTATTTTCAAAGTAATTTGAAAATTGGATACAAAAGCTAATTTATGTCGGTAAAAAATAGGCATAAAACTAATGTTGATAAATGTTTAGTAAATTCATTTACCCGTTTCAAAATCTTGAAAAAAATCATTTAAAGGTCTTTGAAAATTTTATTGAACTATTGTTATAAAGGTTAAATTTTGCATAAGTCAGCTTTTAATTTTTAAAAATTTAATTTTGAATAAAATTAACAGCAATTAGGGTTAATATTAATTTTTACAGTAATTTAATAAATTTAAACAAAATTTCAAAGGATATATCTTTATAATTAACGTGTAATTCCTAGTAACATAATTTTAATAAAACACTAACTTAATTGTAGTCGTAGTTTTTTTTCTAGAAATGTCCTTGATTTCAAACAATTTAAATGTTTGTTATTATTTAAATTTTAAAAATAACTCCCGATACTAAAAATTAATTTTAAAATAAAACAATAAAATAATCATTTTTGATTCCCTTTTTGCTCAGATCCAAGGTAATAAACGCTAGATTAATCATCCTTTGAGTAAGGATAGCGTTGGAAGGTTTCCAAGCACAGCAGCGCTACTGGTGGGGTTCAGAGTAATTAACAACGCTCCCAGCTATGACTATGGCCATGCTCAAACCTTTTGGGGTTTCATCAAGATAAGTTATTGGCCGTGTAATAACTCTTTGAGTAAAAACCACCCCTTGTAAGTATATTTAAAGGGTAAAAACGTACCAGGAAGAGAAACTGCGTCACAATGAGATCTGTGATTCACTGTTTTTCTAGTTTTCAGTCAAATGAAAAACGTTAATTTATATATTTAATAATGAAATTAAATAAAATAGTTAAAAATATAAATAAGGAAAAAGCAATGCTTAGTAAATTGAAAAATACAATAATCATTTACGCAACTGGCTTGCTGAATAGAAGGAAATGAATTTTCAACAATAATATGTTATCTTATAAATTGTTTTTGGAAATCTTACTTATCCACCATAATAGGCATTAAAATCTACATAATTTTTTATAAGCATTTAAAATTTCCCAAGTTACATTAAAAATAAGAAAATGAACGCTGACTCCAATTAGATTCTCAATCTATTACTTACTACAGTTTATAGAGATAAGTATACAATTGTACTGAAAAAATCTTTACAATATTTAAACAATCCTTTTTTCCTTAAGTGCCACTACCGACTGGCATAGTGTGTTCACACTAATCCTAAAATTATCGCTGATAAAGGACGAAGGATAAAGAATACATGTCCAAGAAAAAGCTTATACCAAACGAACCCCAACCCTTAATTCTTTCACCGCCTGTGTTCCTTATTTATCGACGCGCTTTCCCCTTTTTCTGAACAAGAACTCATTTTATTTGCAATATATAACGTACTCCATCTTACCCTAGGATGATATACTGTTTTAATATTTAGACAAGATTGCCTAACATGTTGTAGCAATCAAGTTCACGCACCACGTGTGCTTGTGTTCATTTAAAAATAGCCAATATCATTCACGAACAATCGCTGTATGCAGCTGTCTCGCTTTGCAATTGAAGCTAATTTCAAAAAATTAATATTTTTATCTTACATATTTAAAAAGTGAGCTGGTACCGTGCTCATTTTAGTGTTTTAAACAGAATTAAAAATTTTTTAATGTTAATTTATATAGATTTTAACTCTGATCAAAATGATACAATTGTTTTAAAAATTATTTAAGAAAAAAATTATGACTTCTTAAAGATTTGAATGAAATGCCACAATTTTGAAACTGTTAAATGGATTTTCTGGCTAGATTAAACGAACCTGTCCGAGCTATTACTAAATTATTTTTTGTTCCAAGTTTGAATTATATATGTTATAAAGATGACAATTTAACTCTTAGACATAAGCAATCCCATGTTCAATGTTTCACTCCCTAAACAAACTGTACTGTGAAGCCTACAAAGCTGAAATTTGGAGAGTTTTTATATTGGTTTTGCTTTCAAATCCTTAGATAAAAAACCATCTCGAGTGTTAATGAACATCTTATCTAACCGAAGTTAAAATCTCCAAATACAATAATTTATTAGAAGTACTTAATTAAATAACATATCTACTCGACTGTTTATTTCTATTATATATAAACTATCCCTCAAAACGTGATCAAGATGTCAATATCGGCTTTAGTTTCAAGGAACTTGTTCTGGGTTTCAACAAGATGGTCGCTCCAATGAAAATTCACTTATTATTACACCAAAGAAACTAAAGTAGAATTAATTAGAAAGATTGTAATATTATTCTGTAATAATTAAATGTATATTATCTTGTAGTTAAAACAAATAGAGTAAGTTAAGCTATATCACTGATAACACTGCCAAATGTTTTAGGTTTGGTACAAGCAGTGGTTTTGAATCCAAATCAACATAAACGCCGTCATCTATTTTATATTGTCGTATTTGACTAGTTTAACTATGTCAACATAGATTATGTGCAACCATTCCTCACGAAGTTATAAATTTTGTTGAGGTTCACACAAGTTCTTTTTGGACCTCCAAGCCTGAACTGAATATGACATTATGCAAAGCGAAGTCGGCTATACAGTCTGTTATTACAGACGAATGCAATCAGTTTGCTTTCACCAACCTATCAAAGAATTTCTTTTTGAAGGCATCCTTACTGTTTCTTTATACATATCTGATAAAGTTTTAAAAAAAATATTTTCCTCAAGTTATCCTTTTTGGCCGCCTCGGTGGCCTAGTGGATAGCGTACTAGGCTTTCACCCCGAGGACCCGGATTCGATTCCCTGGCGAGGGCTTGGCATTTTCATACGCTATAAATCATCCCATCGTCTGCATTAGCCCAAGTGTGCACAATATTCGGACGTTAAACAGAACAAAAAAAAAATTGTGTAATAAGATATTGTTTAATCCATGACGACTGCTTATTAAACAATTTTATTAAAATATTGTTGCCTCTAGATTTGTTATTTTGCGTCAGGTCTCCACCAGATGTCGCCACTCTCCAAGCTAATAACGCGTTTTAAGGAACATATTTCTTCAAAGTTGAGAAAACGGGAGTTTGTTGAGTTTAGTTAAAAAGTTTATAAGAACACTCTTGGTGAAAACTGTACTTAGTGCTTCAGCCCGAAGGTGGGGAGTAAATTAATGAACAGTTATTATTAAATTAAATGAATGTTGAAATCAGTGTAACTCATTTACCAATACAATTAATAATATTTACAAAATAATTCAAGGTTTGTTAATTTTATTTAAATGATACTAAGAAGATACTTTCATACTAAAACGAATCATTCTGACTTCAGCTTGTGAACGGAGCAGTCTAGTATAGGGTCCGGCAGAGAAGTATGATTTTTTGAAATGACTGTCACATTTAATTTCGAATCAATTTTAAAATTTATTGTTTTTATACGTAACTGGTACATTGCTATTTGCAAAAAATACATTTTTTAAAAATAATCAAGGTCTAAAAATCACATCACTTAGGCGGCGTCCATTCTTGTAGACAAGTAGCAAAATTGTCCATATTCCTTTCAAGCATGGCACGTGGAATCCTTTGATTTTCTTGAGTTATGTTTTCGGAAAACTCTTGAAGTGTACGTGGTTTGTTAATCTAAACTTGAGCTTTTATGTAGCTCCATAAAAAGTAGTCACAAGGTGATACGTCCGGTGACCGAGGTGGCCACTCGATATCCTCACGTAATGAAATCAGGCGTCCTGGGAAATAATGTATTAAAAAAGTCATTGTTTCTTTAGATGTATGGCACGTTGCACTATCTTGTTGAAACCAAACTCTGTTGAGTTTGATGGGCCGGGCAGGAAATAACCACGCAACATGGTAACATAACGATCTGTGTTAACAGTCACTGACCGTCCATTTTCATGAAAAAAATAAGAACCAATAATGTAGGTTCGAAACGCTGCACACCAAATAGTAACTTTTTTACTGTGCAGAGTTGTTACGGGTTGTCGGTTACCCAGTATCGAAAGTTTTGTTTGTTTACCATCCCTGATAATGAAAGTGGGCCTCGTCACTCGTGATCAAAATTATATCGTCCGTCAGCAACTCCAGCATCGCTTCTGCAAATCTTTGTCGTCTAAACAAGTTGTTTTTCATAAGTTTTATTAACAAGCATGATCTTATACCGATGGAAATGAAGGTCCAAGTGTAAGATTCTGCGAATTGACCTGTCATCTGAAGAGTGCGTGCGTGACGTACTGCCGAACGACGACGGCTGTCTTCCACCGCTTGTCGCACTCTTTCAATGTTTTCAGGGGTCCGTACAGTTCGATCACGCCCCCGTGTGGACCCCGATTTTAAAGATCCTGTTCTTTGAAAATTATTCACCCACTTCATAATGGTATTCCGTTGTGGAACACGACCATGACGATCGATATTAAAATGGTTTCGAAATCGTCGTTGTGCGAGTACCACAGAACGTCCCGTTTCAATAAGGGTGTTGTAAACAAACACACGATGTGCTACAGACCAAGGCTCCATTGTTACTGAAATGGCAACTGTTGACAAGTAGATATTAACCATTTCCGGAAAAAAATATGACCATCTATGCACGCGTATCAGCCATTTCAAAAACATCATACCTCTCTGCCGGACCTATATTATCAAAAGTTGTACGATTTCTTTCCAGTAATCCTTCTTCATAATATTCTTAGTGTTCCGCTTTCATTGATTACTTGCTTAGGATAGCCTAAGTTTCGCTTCATTACTTTTGGAACACAATGTTATATTAAAATTGTTTATCTGTTTGTATCCCAATTTTCCGATCAAGTGATTTTTTAACTGCTACTACACAAGTCTAAGTAAATGTTTGTAGGATTAAAACTTTTATATTGTATTTCATTTCGTCATCATTACATCTATCACATTTTGTACAAAACTATATACTTATAATTATTGACAAATAAGTTCTAAAATTCCGTAAACATTTATTACTTAAGATCACACATACTACCGCGGCCTTGTATTGTTTGGCAACCCTAAACTCAATAAAGAACAGCCGCCCTTATACTCACGGTTAACTTTAGTTCTCCAGTTACTGAATTCACGTGTTCACAGTACTTCCACACAGCAACTAACCATGTTACATGTGTATTAAGCGTAAGATTTTTCATTGTGTGACTGCGATCATTTCAATGTATTTAATGCTATTTTTAATAAATGTCACTGCTATTTCAGTTGAACGATTGCCTATTGGATTTAAAGTACACATTAATAATAACATTCCGGTGAATTTTTCCATACTGGGCTGAACGTTAGAGCTTCAAACTAACTAACTATTGTATTTCTATACAATACCTATAATTATATTTATTTTGTAATTAAAAATCAAAATTAATTTTAAATGAAGATAGATAGATAGACTGATAGATAAAGCATCAATATTCTTTACCTATATTGCTCGGGTTTATTATTATTGGGTTTATCAATATTGCTAGGTGGTCTAAAGCAACGGTTAGTTAAGTACCTGAACTGCACACCTAAAGGTTCTTAGTTCAAGTATTTACCCCCGTTGTTTTTTCTGTTCCTCATCCGTTACTTTTCCTAATCCCTCGTTTTTATTATTTTAACAGTTAACTGGCATAAAGTATAGTATAGATGTTAAAAATTCTTTCCTCTCTCTCTCTCTCTCTCTCTCTCTCTCTCTCTCTCTATATATATATATATATATATATATATATATATATATATATATATATATATATATTATTATTATTATTATTATTTGCGTATAGACCCTGTTGGATCACGCAAACCCTGTTTGACTCATGTCTTCTTCCTTCTAATCCTCCACACCTCCCTCATCCTGTCCCCATGGATCCTTTTCCGCTCCTCCGTCCATTTTACCCCTGCTCTCTTTGGGATTTCATTCTCTGGGACCTTCCAATCGAGCATCTTTCTCCTGTATGCGTGCCTGTCTTCAACGTCTGTTGAGTCTATTTCTGCGTCATGTAGGTCTATTCTGACTTATGCGATCCACGACATAGACTCCTTGTATATACTTAAGGATTCTGTTGGCAAGTCTCGTTGTTGGGAGTCTACTGATGTGTCCATAGAACCGAAGCCTCCTTCTTCTGATATCTGCTGCCAGGTTCGATATCTTCTCTGCGGTCTTCTGGGAGTGCAACCTGTATCCATCTTCTGTTAATCTCAGGCCAAGGATCTTCCTCAAGATTTTGCGTTCTTCCTTCAAAATACCCTCCATGGTAGCTTTTGTGTGGAGTGCTAGCGTCTCGCTTGCATATAATAGCAAGAATATCGATGGCTGAGAAGGCCGAACATGACAAATATCAGTCATATCAGTGAGAACACATGAGTAAATCTTTGTAGCGCATAAACAAACATTCGCGATCAAATATTTCAAGGAAATGTGTTTTTTCTGGTTAAGAAGTTCGTATTAACAGAGAAAGTATGGGTTATTTGTTGTTTAAAAAGATTATATTTTCAGATATGTGTTCTAAACAGTTTACTGCAGTTTTACACAATTAATAAATTAGCTCAAAAAGAATTACACACGTATTTCAACAACAACAACAAAAATTAAATTGATAAGCGTGTTGGAAATAAACGCTGAAAATATACGGCGTGTTAATTTAAAATTTAGCTGATAACTTGAGGGAGTTACAAAATAAATGTATTTTAGGATTTAGTTTAAGATAATAAACGTTAAAATTTCTTTTAAAAGCATAATAAAAAATGTAACTAGTAATTTAAATTAGCTTTTTAGAATACATCATTACAATAGAGTTAGAATGCAAAGACTTTTCTTTATCTATTTAAATTGTTGATTATTATTTTAATTATTTATTACTATTGCGTAAATTTGATGCGTTAGCGTGACGAGACATGTCGGCCCAAGCAGTATGTAACTGCATTGCATCAGTCATGTCAGGGTTCTGCTGAATGATTGGCTTAATTTTCATGGATAAAACAACTGTTTACTACATAAACTTGTTGACATTTTCTTCGAATCCTGATTCTGCATCTTTTGCAAAATACATACGCTCACAAAATGTACAACAGACAATTTAGAATGCGACAAAGAACGTATCCAGTTTCATTAGGTCTGTAATAAATAACAGACTTTTTTAACAGCCGGTGACTTTGCCAGAGATAAAAATAAAACACAGCTGATAACATTTTAATCTTCATTTTAAGAAATACAGATTAGTTCAAATGTTGAAGTAACTTTTACGATATGCAATTTAAATAACAATATCATTTCAGTTCTGTTAAATGAAAAATTAAAAACAAACCAGGCTTAAGGGTAAACACTAATAATATAATTTATTGTTATAACCTTGTTGCATATGTTTTTATAACTTACGTACATTTGTTAATGGTAATATATACCGTATTCTGTTTGTGGGTGGAAGAATAAGGAACGGTTAAATAAAATTTAGTAGTAGTCTGCTTCTGCAGCACACTTACTGAACAAAGAGTGGCAACTGTGTTTACCAAGGACAAAAGTAGTTAGTGAGATTATGTGAAATTATTGATGGATAAATTAAGAGAAAAAACTTAAACTTTGTAGAAAGAAAAAAAAGTATGTTCATATTTTTAGGATTTATAATATAATAATAAAATTATTAATTAAATGATGTAGATTTTAAGGGTTTTAATGGATTTTTCATGGGTTTTTAAATTGTATTTTAAGTGTTTTGCTTCAATATTAGTAAACATTACATTATTTCTGAAAGACGAATTCCTAAATTTGTTAAAATATTACATTGTAAGCAATTAATTTAATAAACTTTTAATAAATCTTTTTTAACCGTTTAAATTTGTAAATTAACAAAAATGAATTTTCATTAACTCAATTGTTTCAGATGTTTCAGATCAAATCTATCTGAAATGTAACGCACTTGTACAACGCAAAGCAGAGCGAAGATAAATTACCTGAAAAGAGGGTTAAACTTCGCGTCACGTGTACCACAATATATCCCGTGCCAATATCACGTTTAGTTCGAATTCTTCCTCTCGACTGATCCCTGTTTGTATGATTACCAGGCGAATGAATTGTAATACCGAGGTGATGAACTTGGGAGAGTGGAGATAGGAAGCTCGTGTCTGAGTGGGCGGATTGCAAGACCAGTCTCTTGTGTTATTTTATGCTAATGTTAAATACACCTTATGAAACAGAACACACGACAAGGCCTTAACAAAACAAAACAGCTGATTATTGGTTGCTTACGAACTTAAATCCAGATCCCTGTGCTCGTTAGTGTTTAATTAGTGACAGTTTTAAAGTGAAATTGACATTAAATTATCGTTAGATGTGTCGTAAGAACTTGCCAAATCTATGTTCATATAAGTATATAAATGTTACATATATAAATTAGTTTGTTTTAATATTTAGAGAGTGTTAGATATATTAACGGAAAGAGTGCGACTTCGATACAGGTGCGACTTCGAGATGCAGCAAACTTAAGCACCTCGGACACGCCAGCCCAAAAGAACTAGTTTAAGACTCTATTTTAAAAAACATATTATTCCTATGCAGAGTAAGATCTTGGTGATAAACATAATTTTATATAACATCACAATGGCTTTCAATTTAGTGAAACCCAACGTTTTACGTCGCTAATAAACTGTTTATAGTGTGATATGATCTACGTCGTCTTAGATTAGATCTTAACTTTAAACCTTAAACAGTTTCAGTAGTAAAGTCGTATGTTAAATAACTGTATACTTGTGGGATGAACTAAGAATATATTATATTTATATATTATACATTTTTCAAGGAAAATTACAATTATTTATAACCAGTAAACGTGAAAAGATGTTAAATTTATAATTGTCCAAATTGAAACCGACATTTTAATTAAAGTTAAGTAAGAAATTAAACTGTTTTCAGAGGCTCTTGTTATTAATAATGCCTACACATTCCCCCCTAAATCTGCCCCGAAACGTTATATTGCCGCCCTAGCAATTGACAGCCCTATACTTGTTTCTTTTGTTTCATAGTTTGGATAGTGACGTATATCAATTAAGTAGCAAATTAAACAAACTACCCTTACGTTTCTTTGAAAAAATTACTAAGAAACATAACAATATAACTACTGGGATAATTTTTGTAAAAAAGTTTTAAATGATTTAAAATTATTATTATTATTAGGCCTATTATTTGCTTGTTTGTTTAAAAGTGTATGAAATACGTCCGCGAATTAAAAAAAAACTTTTAAAAATATAAAATTTATTATTTTGCAATAATTAATTAACGAGTAAGTCTGTACAGTATAAAAACCCTTAGCTCTTCCCCTAAAATATTTTATATAGTTGGTCTAAACAGAAAACTGTGTTATATACTTGCCGAATGCCGCCAAAACAAAGATTAGATGTAAATAATTCTGCCGCATTTATTTAAAAGAAGATTCTTTATCAAATCCAAGCCGCCAAATCGACTCAAACGTTCACAGAACTTGGAAACAAATACAGTTTGGTTTTGTAAATCACTCTTTGCGTCAGATGAACAAATGCACCCCTTATACGCCACCCCTTAGCGTTATCTGTTCACATAGACAGTGACAAATACTGGCACACAGTGACACCGAGGGGTGATTACCTTTACCGAAGTAACTAATTGTGCCCTTAGGGTTGTTTATCTAAGGCTACAATTATTTGTACCTTAAACACGTAAAGGATGAAATGTAATAAATTTATCCAAATAAAATTATTCTGAAAAAATCTTGATGCTAATCACGTTTGTTAAAATGAAGCAAAAAGTCATGATTTCTTACCGATTTTAAATGTAAGAATTTTGAACCAGTTGAATGAATATTGCTCAACAAAATTATTGAAGCTAAAGTTGGACAAAGCTGCGGACGCAAGAGTGTTTATATTTTGTATCTGTTAAGTATGACTTAAATCTAATCTAACTTGCCGTCCTAGATTGCTAAAAGACAAAAAAAAATTTCTAGAAGAAAGCCGCCTCGGTGGCCTAGTTGATAGCGTACTAGGCTTTCATTCCGAGGACCCAGGTTCGATTCCCGGCCAGGGCTTGGCATTTTCATACGCTATAAATCATCCCATCGTCTGCATTAGCCCAAATGTGCACAATAGTCGGACGTTAAACTAAAAAAAACCTTCCTAAGAGAAAGTGATTAGTTATACCTATGCATAACGCCTCATACCTCTCCCATACTTTGACTAGAAAATTAAAGTTCAGCACCAAGTGTTGCCCAGAACAGTCTTTCATTTTATATGTTTGCAATAAACACAGCACTTAACTGTTAGCAATAAACGTATAAATTGAACTGCTGAAACACGACCGTTAAAGCCCTACCCCATAAACATCTCTTTAATTAGGAAAACAATAATATTCATTTTTTTACAGTTAAATTAAGATGAACTACTCAAATTCCAGCTGGATATAAAAATGTTGGTGTTTTTAAACTTTCTTTTATAAAATATAAAAGATCCGTCGCCTCCGTACTTCACTACGGAAACAATTTCTTACAACCTCTTAGTTGTTTTTTAAAACTATTTCTTACTTCGCCCTTGAAGACCTGTTAACATTTGTGCAAAATGTCAACTCGCTAGGTGTTCTCGAGATGCAGTCAGTAAGTGGTTTTGGCTTATATATATATATATATATATATATATATATATATATATATATATATATATATATATATATATATATATATATATATATATATATATATATATATACATATATATCCTAATCTCATTTACTGTTAGTTGGATGCGGTGTATATCCTTCTCTCACTATGGATATTAAATTCAACCATTAAAAAAATGTAATTTAAAATAATTTTAAAATCCGTTTAAGGAGTTAAAATGTTATTAGTAGTTTAAGACATTCTTTTTAAATACATTATTTGTGGTACTAACTCACGTCGTAATAGTCCTTAAGCCTTATCGATAACGTTTTCTCATGGGCTACATACCTTGGAATATTTTAACTAAAAAAAGAGTAACAAATAAAGTATACGTTATGTCACTACTTCAGATTTTACAAATTTGTCAAGCCTTAATGCTTCACTGTAAACTAAAGGCCTTACATTGTTTTGTAACCCTAAACTCAATAAACCCAGTCTCCTAAGAAAGAAGAGCCGCCTGCAATAATTACATGGCAGCACTGCACAGTAGTGGTGTCGAGGTAAGCGTCCTTCACTTAAAACACTTCCCCAGGAAGTTGCTGTGCTTTATATTGCAACTAATTAAACCTTGTGCAAAGATCACTACATCAGTAGTGTTGCGTTACTTTATTTCAAACAATTCAAAATAACCTAACCTCATTATCGTTGAAGCAATATGCACTATATCAAGTGAGAGTATTAAATGCCATGTTTTAATTTGTATAATATATGTAGGCTAATTGTGATTTGAAAATAATGATTGCATTAATTAATGGAGTAAAAGTAAAAATTCAAAATGTTTTGCTCAGTATAAAGTAATACTTGTGCGTCACTTTAATGGTTTAAATTCACATTTTCATTCACCATTTTGGTAAATTTGATGTTACGTCATCTCCAGCATCTAAATAATATAATAAAGAATTACTTCTGTAACACTTTGGGAAACAATTAATACCATAGAGTTAAAAATTTGAATAAAATAAATAGTGCACAAACTATTATAAACCGAACAGACATTATTAACTTCTCATATAGTATTTGGCTTTCCTCGGACTTTGTGATTGTTAGTTATGAATCTTTATTCGTAATTTAAGTCAAAGAAACAAATTTTTAGTTAAAAATAATAGTGGCACTCAGCTGGCTCGCTGTTGTGATTTAAGCTGCTTTTCAAAATGTACAAATATCATATCATTTAAACAATAATTGTTTATCTTTCACTTGGGTTACAATCTAAATTTTAAATGTAGTAATTCATGGGCATTTTAACTCTGTAAAATCATATTTTCAAAAACCGGTAAGATTTCTTTAAGATTCGGTATGGCTGCCATTTTGAAACGGTGCTTTACCATGATGGTGCTCTTTTTACTCACTTTCAAATAATAAAAATTGCTGTAAACACAACTAACTTTGACGCAGTGGTTACCCCTTAACAGTAAAATAAATTTCATATTTGCAGCACTAACTTAAGTACATGACCAAACAATCGATATTTTCATAACCAACTTTGACGAGATACATAAATTTTTATGTTAATCCTTAAGTACTATATGTGGGGAAAATGTGATCCTAATCCTAAAGAGTTGTATTAAGAAACCCCGAATTTTGATCTTTCTTAGGCAATTGTTCATGAAAATTTCAAAAAATCCCAATTAAAGGGAAAGCAATAATCACGTGAAAACTTTTATCGTAACAGGTCCATTCGTTTAGTTCCCAAAAATATGCGCTAATAAGCCACCTATCGATATAAAAGTAAACACTCGTCAGGAGATGTGAGACGAAATCCATTCATAAAATCTGAAAACTTAACCACCTCAGCTCTGTAAAGTAAAAGCAATGAAATGTCACTAAATCAACAAGTAGTGGCTTCCTTCAAAGACATAGTGACGTCACTCCACCTGAATAGTGCACGTTAATTGCATTTAAGGCAGACGGCTGAATTCAATTAACTTGGCGTATAAGGTACGAGTATAGGCTAATGTCTCTCTGCATCCGACAATGTGCTGTTGCTAGGGTAACGCTTTTCAAAGGGAATTATTAACTTTGGTAAATTTTAGAAATTACAAAAACAAACATATGCAACCTAGTGTGTACACCAGCGCTTTTGTTTGGTTGTGTCTGGTGGGAGAATTAGGTTTCATAATTAAATTTATATCGTTTGAATAGTAAATTGTGAAGTCACCTGAACAGTGCCGGTTTAATCAAACTTGAAAATATAAAACTGTCGTTTATGCAGATTGAATTCAATTATTAAACTCTAAAGGTTTAATAATAGTAATTACCGTTGTGAAGAAAGATTTTCAAGAACATTTAATGATGTAATTATTTTAATAATGTTGAACCGCCGCCATTTTGAAATGAAACAACTAATTTTTCTACATGACAAATAATTTAATTTCACACTGTGTATTTTATATAACTTCGTTCACCAATTGGTTAAATAAAACGTGAAACCAATAGATTATAGAAAAATATAATATAATATAATTATATATTAATTAATAGATAATATACATATATATATATATATATATATATATATATATACAAATTATAAGATATTTTATACAAAGCGTAAAAAGTATTAAGTGTATACAAATTTTGAAGCCTCCAAAAGAATTGCCCCAGGTCTGTGCCTTATAGATAATTTACCATTATTTCCCAAAAATAAATGAAAATAAATTTTATGTATTATTAAATTTTTATTAACAGTAAAATCTAAGTAAAAAAAATGGTTTAATATTTTTAACACAGAGTCAACTGAAGAAGATTTAAATAAAAAATATTAGTTTTTTATAGTCATCATATTACTGTATAAATTTGAAATTCCCTAGAACTAAAGTAAAACGACTTTTTACTGGAGTACACTGTGCATATACAGTATATTAAAGTATATTTTAAAGTCACACATATGCTTTATAAGAAAGAAAAGAGTAAAGCAGAAAGTAAAGACAAGCGAATACAAAATAAAAATCCATTTTCATAACAAAAAATGTTTGTTTTAAGTAGTACTCAATTCCATTATACGAAATGCTGGATCCAATTATTGATTATCAATTGAAATCGATAATTGAATATTCATCCCCCTTACAGAGTTGGGCGAGAATGCTGTAACATTGCCGACTTGATTACAGATCCCAAAGTGGCTGCTTCATTTCCATTCTCGTCTAAACATTCCAGTCATGACCTTTCTTCTACCAGTTTGGAGTAACTGATAAGATTGCTTGGTTCAATAATGTTTGCGATGTGATTAGAGTAACAATGTAACAAGGCAAATGAAAGGAAAACCTTCAAGTATTTAAATTTAAATATTTACTTGATGGACGTATAAGTTTGTGCATTTTATATTATGATTTATACTTGTTTTAGTCTATTTATATTTATACAAACACAATTGTCCACCTTCAAAAATCCCAAAAGTATTTACAAACCGCAAAACTTAAAGTAAAAATGTTTATCACATTTATTATCAATTTGATTAAACCCAAACAAAAATCTATATTTAAAAGCGAAATACCATTAACTGGGCCAGTGAGCTCTTGGAATTCCTACTTAAAGCTTAAAAAACATTACACTAAGTGAAGTAAAAATTGTTTTTCTTTAATTATAAAGAAATTTCAACTTTAATTTTAAAAGGATTAACTTAGGTTGAACCAAGCATGCACAATATTATTTAGATAATTTTACACTTAAAAATAAACGCAAAAATAAATTTTAATTTCGTTACAAAGGTGTTATGGTTATTCAAAAAGGGAATTTGAATATTTTTATATAATTTCTGTTGAAAAGTGAAATCTCAATATAAATTTGGTAGCCTGTGTAGCTATCATGATAATATTTTATTTAAATATCAAACTTGTTTATAGATATATAAATTTTATCTGCAAAGAATTAGATTGACATATATTTTAGAAACGCTATAATGCAAATAACACTAGTGTTCAACGTTATTATTATTATTATTATTATTAAGCTGAGTGCTTCTTTTTGAATAAGTAACAATATTAAGTAACGTTAACATTATAATTATGTATAGGAATGTTTGGGAATCATTATTGTAAAACATCAAACTTTGAAGATTAATATTCAGTACAGTAAATAGTAATTTAAAATTTCAAAATATTACAAGTTAACAAGAAAAACATGACCAAAGTAGATTTTTAAAGTTTTTTCATCTTTCTATACTATGAAATTTCGGATATAATTTACGTAAAGGATAAAAATAAAAATAATTTACACTTGTAAACAATAGTTGTAAGAGGATTTCTGTTCTTACAGCAACTGTAAAATTGTCACGTCTTTTAAAACCTAGAAGAGTTATTTCTGTGTTCGGGAAGAAAAGTTGAAGTAGCGGGTTATAATTTGACTATAGAATACAAGGGTTGGTGGCTATCCGTGCATTATGAGTTAGCAATATCCCAAACTTCAACTTCAAAATACAGTATTTATATTGGATCTATTTCCAGCTGAGAAGTCAGTTTCAATTTTAGTTCTAATTAGATGGTTTTCATTGTGCTGTAGACAATCAAATGGATTATTTTATTAATTGGCTTAAACATTTTTTTAGCTGATTTCCATTTTAAAATAGTTATCAGCTTATTTACCATTATGGTAAAAAATAATAAAAACATAAAATCGACGTGATCCTTGCATTAATATTAAGTTTTATTTATCGTTAATTTTTATAATTTATTTACAAAAATTAGAGAAGTTCTTTCCCACTTTGTAAGATAACCTAATGAATTATCTAATTTTATTTATTTAAACTGCTACTATAGACACCAATATTAAAACTCAATTGTTTATAATTTTGTTTTCATTCAACAGCTGATATAAAAATTAATGTCTTATAACAGGTGAAAGGGGTTTGTAATACTGAATTGTTCTCTTTAAGAATAGTTTTACAAGACATTACATTAGGGTCGGTACTCAAGCGTTTGCAATTTTGGTCCAAATTTATTTAAACTTGTTAAAAAAATGTTACTTTCGGTAACATCTTGTACAAGTTTTCAATACAATTATTTTAAAAACTTATATAAACAATATAAAAATAATAATAAAATACTACACAATATATTCTTCCTGTGCTACTTAAAGAAAATTGTGTGATATTATATAACTTGGCGATGATTATCGAAACAACGTACTAGCCCTCCTATGATTGCAAATACTGAACCTCAAAGAAATAATAATTATAACCGTTTAAAATAAAGTAACTTATTATAAATTTATATATTATTTATGTAGAATAACGTCGGTATTTTAAGTTATAATGTGTGCATATATTGTGTTTAATAATAAGTATTTAATATAAGTATGGTTTTAATTTATTAAATAACTTTTCTAATATGTATTTTAAAATTATTAACATTTTGATACCTGTAAATAAAAAAATTACACCTGTATGTTTCGTATCTAAATTAGTTTTTAACTGCATAAAACTGAATTGGTTCGTTTGGTATTAGAAAATTACCAGTTATGCTTGTTTAGTTGTTGAATCCTTAATCAAAAATAGTCGATTAATTTTAGAAGTAGTTTATCTATGTTACTATAGTAGTGCTACGTTTTCTCTATAAGGTAAATGAGGTTTGCCTACATTACTACAGTTTATCTTTGGTCTATGGTTTCTTGTTTAAACCATGGTAAATCCTATCTTCTTAATTACACGCATAATGCTATGCTGTTACAAAGAAGGAATATCCACTAGAAAAGTTTATCATAACTTTAGGTTTGTTTTTCTTTTATACCCATAACGATGCTTCTGGGATTTCATTTTCTTCTCTTCCATTTACAAAAATCTCTGTCGTTCTGCATTTAATCACGTAACACAACCACCACAATCCTTAATCTCGGTATTATCATACGATATCTAAACAAAGTTCATTTTATACGATGTCAGTTCAAACAGCCAAATGTAATTTTATTTCTTTGGCTAAACGATACAATTATTTACTTTGTAATATTACTTTTCTTTGTTTAATTTTATTTTGAAGTATTGAATTCAAGTAGGCTATGAAGTATTGGAAAAAAAGTTCTGAAAGGTTCTTAAAGTTGTTTAAAAAACTTAAGAAGAATATATTTTTCCTGGGCTGATATTTTGTCCGTCTTTGTGCAATAATCTTAAAATACAAAGTGGCAGTATTAAATTTCAAATTGTACTACTAATAATAGTTAATAAAATTGACGATAAACCTAATTGATTACAATTTTTTTGAAATAATCAGTCTGAACCTGGAGGGGTTCATTTACAGTTGCAATGACAAATGGGAAATTTATGCTAATTTTTGCAAGTATTAAAGTTTATTATGATTGTGAAAAAATAGTAAGATAATAGTAAGATGGTTCTGAAAAATTTCGAATTTTCACCATTTAAAAAAAAGTAATCAACCTTTGCAGATTAAGTTAATTGTCCAAGCTATTACTATATAGTCATCAAATCAGATGACATTACAAGCACTAGATATTTATTTACATATATTGCAGTAACAGCATATATTTGCTTGAGTGTTTTAAATGTTTACATCAGATGTAACTGTTAGATTTAAATGTTTCCATCAGATGTAACTGTTAGATTTAAATGTTTCCATCAGATGTAATTGTTAGATTTAAATGTTTCCATCAGATGTAACTGTTAGACTCAAATGTTTCCATCAGATGTAACTGTTAGATTTAAATGTTTCCATAAGATGTAAATGTTAGATTTAAATGTTTCCATCAGATGTAATTATTAGATTTAAATGTTTCCATCAGATGTAAATGTTATATTTAAATGTTTCCATCAGATGCAAATGTTACATTTAAATGTTTACATAAGATGTAGCTGTTAATTTAAATGTTTCCATCAGATGTAAATGTTAGATTTAAATGTTTTCATCAGATGTAACTGTTAGATTTAAATGTTTCCATCAGATGTAACTGTTAGATTTAAATGTTTCCATCAGATGTAACTGTTAGATTTAACTGTTTTCAGTGACTTACAGTAATGACTGTTTCAATAGCCTAACCTGTTTTTTGACGGAAATTAGTAAATAAATCTGCAGGAAAGATATACTATTAGTTTTACGATGCATTTTTAAAATTGAAACATCAACGCTTTTTTTTGTTTTGTTCAAACTAGTAGGCATAGGCTACTTAAAGAAATAAAAATGCTCTCTTAAAAGGTTTTGCAAATTATAATCACAAACTGGTTCTGAAGAAGCTAACGTGAATATAATGTTTGATTATTATTTTGCGTAAGTGTTTCTCCAGCTGTGTGCATCATTGATGTTAAACTAACATTAGTCTTAATTAAGTCTCGGGGGCCCGAGAGTATTGTTTGTCTAATGGCGGCGTCTTAGTTTAATGGTGTATGATTGATAGGAAAACTTTGTTTATGAGAAGGAAACCTTGTTCTAACAGAGACAATGTCGTCGTCAAAGTCTACTCACTGATTGAAATTAATTTTGTTAATTATAAATATAGTTACATCACACTTCATTTACGATTACTTCGTACTCTTGAAATGTACTTTCTGCGAACATGAATCATAATAAAAAAACATTAAATTTCATAAAACTATTTTAAGCTTTTCATTGTAATTTATTCCGACAGGCCTTGATGGGGTTGAAATGGTCACAAAGTAATTATAAGACTTGTTCTACGTAATTGAGCCGTATTAACTCGTTGCAACTTCAAATATTTTAACAAGCTATTTAATTAGCTTACAATATTTAAAAAAATTGTTATAATCTGTAAGTTACCGGACCAAGTATTCTTAACAATCACTGCATATCTTTCTCCCTGAAGTGACAAAGTGACAAAAGCAAGTTACCAACAATTTTTTCCTTTTATTTTATGTTTGTTTTGTAAAATTTGATCTTACCATTATAATCAGTATTAAAACTTGGAAATACTAGCTGCGTCATTATAACTCTTCTGGCTATGTACAAAGAGTGTCTGGTTAGTTTACCAAACTTTGTTTGTACATAAGTATTTTAAAATCAAAAACTGAATAAACGTTACTGATTTAATCTTACCTTAAATTACTTTATTTTAATTAAATACACTAAGTTCAGATTTAAATCTTAATTGCCATATCTTTACAGGAAACCAAATAAACCGATTTACCGTTTTTCCTTAACAGAATTTTCAGTAAAAAATGAAAACAAAAATTTCTGTTTGGATGTTTGAGTACTTCATTTGAATTAAAGTTTTAATGAACGGAAACTATTCTTGTGTTGAATTATACGTTATTGCTTGTCCTACGTTTATTTTATTCAATGCTCATAAAGTCGCAACAAACTTTAGACGCTTGCAGAATTATTGCAACCAAATTGCACTTACTGTTGTTCCAGTAAATTCTTGCAATATCTGTAACTGCATCAACCTAGTTCCTCATGCCAGATTCTCTGGAGATGTTCACTTATTGTATTAAAGCTTAGTTCCCCTTATATAATTTGTTTTCGTACATTTTAGATTATACTCTAAGGAAAAAACCACTGGCTTCTGTACAAAATAAACTCGTTTTATTTCGACCTCTGGCTCTACTTTCTGGAAGTCTGATTAGGTTAAATTTGAACCGTCAAACAATAAACATAACCGTAATATAAATTGCAAATATGCAAAGTGTATTGTGGCGTGATGTACAGTTTGCCACAAAATGATAAAAAACTAATTAAATATGAACTCAATAAATATGAAAATTGTCAATTTATATTTCGTAACATGGCAGTCAGTAGAGGGATAGCAAGTAAAAGTAACACAAAAATAGAAACTGCGATTTATTATAAAGCCAAATTTCTTCTTAAAAATTATTCTAGCCTGAACAAATATTATAACCACAACAACCATGTTTAAGAAAATAAATAATTATAAAAATATCACGAAAAATGTCAGCTGTTATGTAGATTGTTCTAACTTTGCTTCTTCAGATTCTCATTTTATCAATGTTACGCTCGTATTCTCACTCTCTTACATTTTCACTTCCTCTTTCTCTCACTTTTTATTTTATTACTTTTGACTTTCTCACGATCTTAGTTTTTCATTTTTTTATTTTCATACCTTTTACTCTTTAAATTTTCTTACTTTTTAAAGACTTTCTCATTTTCTCACTTTTTATTTTTCAATTTCTCACTCATAATTTTTATTTTTCCGTTTTTATATTTTTTATTTTTAAGCCTTCTTATTTTCTTAATTTATATTTGTTTTGATTTTTTATATTTTCACTTGATATTTTTCTTACATTTTTATTTTCTCACTTTCTTACTTTCTCTCTTTGAATGTGTGGTTGTATGCGCGTAAGCGTGCGCGTGCGTGTTAATTTAACACTTAAAACGTAGCTAGTGTACTGATTCTGACTACATTTTGCTTCTAGTCTTGTTTTCCCTCCGGAAACCACATGATAATTTTTTTAAATTTGTACAATAAATTTATTAAAATCTAAAATTTTTCAAAATCAATTTTAAATGTTTAAATCAAACTTTATTCGAATGTAGTCTACAAGTTTTCAAAGGAAACGTATTGTTCTCTGTTATCAACACAATAGGTTCGGGAGTTGCTGAATATCCGTGCTTTGCTAAAGTTTTTCGTATGTATAGTTATTGTCAATGGAAAATATTGTGGTTATTTTAAATTGACAAAAATAATATATAATAAAATTATCTGTGAATACTGTAGATCGATGGATGACATAGAGGTTACTATAAATATAAGCTGGTCTGCCCCCATACAACTGCATTGTAGTAGTTAACGCTGTAGTCAGGCAATTATTACTTAGATTTTGCAATTGAATTTGAAAAAAATCTGAACCAATTAAGCAAATCGAATTTATGGAAAAGTTTATTTTAATTCATACTCTTGTTTATATTTGTATTCCTGACAGACATAAGTCCTATTGATTTTATACATCACAGGTAAAACTTTATTACTCAAGTTAGTGTGGCAAATTAATTTCAAATAAAACAAATTTACTTTTCGAAAACAAAAACTAAATTCTGTCCGAAGTCGAGTTTGTTTTGTCTTATCAATTAAATGTCTCATCTTAACTTTTAGAATTTTATATTTGATACAGAATTTAGTTATGAATTTCTGTTTTATTTTATGAATCAGATTAACGGACTTTAAATAAAAAATTAGATAAATTTTCAAGTTTTCATCCAAAAGTTCGGAACAAGATTTTTATAAAAATAATTTATTGTGAAAAAATGTGGATACTGTTTCTCGCACCCTCCATTTCTATCGTAAAATATAAGTTAAAATAAATTACATTTTCTCTGAAACGTTTAACATTTTTCTCCTAAAAGATATTATTAAGGTTATTATTTATTTAAACCATTTGTACAATTAAATAAACAATTGATTTGTTTTCATTGTTCAATGGTTATTCGTGAAAATGGATGTTCTTATCCTATTTATCTCATTTCACCTGCAAAACGTTCCATATAATAAAGAAGCTAGTTATTTTTAAGTAATTCCAACAAATTGGAAATACTTTGCGAGAGAAGTTGTGGGAGGAACGCTAATCAAGTTAGCTGTGTCCGCAGAATAATTGCGGCATCCCCCGCCGCTCCTCTTGATAAGCTATGGGGTTGAATTTATTCAATTATTGAAAAAATATTCAGTGACATCAATCAATTCAAACGTATGCACAAAGACAAATGTAATGGAAAACAATTTTACATTTTGTATGCTGTTTGGAGAACGTACATATAAAGTATAATGAAACGCGTTTTTATCTTTGTGTTTTTGTCTTTTAAAAAGAGTTTCACTTAAATGTGAGACTACGTTTATACACTACTTAATGACTTTTTAAAATATAATAAATGAAAGCAATTTGGTATGACTACTTGCCTTGTTAAAAAAGTTGTAATCAATAAAAATTAAGTTTTTTTAATATAAATATTTCAGATCAATTTTAAATAAAATTACCCGTAATATGACAATTGCAAATATCATTAATTTTTTCTCAAAATGTTGACATTTTTTAATTAAAAATTGCACAAAATATATTTTAGTAACAGCTTGTACAAGTTATATCCAACAAAATCAGTTCATTTGTTTGAAAATGGCGGCCAATACAATACTTATAACACACTTTTATTTTACTTTACAAAACTTATTTTAAGATCGCTTGTATAAACTGGTAATTTAAATTTTCCAAATTGCTTAAAAATAGCAAAATAAACACAAGTATTGTTAAGAATCATAATTGTTCAAATACGTCTTTAATGTTGATTACGAAGTTTAAACCAAATTTTTAGTGGCCACAGAACTTCACAGAACTTGTTCCAGTTTACCGATGTGTGCTCGTCAGCGAGACAGTTGCGTGTTGTCACTGTAGCTGGGTGCTTGGGTACTTGGTTAAGGGTGCTTGTCGAATTGTTTGATGCTCATAATAATTGTTATAGGATTTATACACCAGTAAACAAACAGTAGTTGATAAGATAACAATAGCGAAATTGATCATTTTTTAAAGGTTAGTGTTACAAAGGCTACAACGATTCGGGAATGCCACAACAGAATTGCTTAATCTTTAGAAAATCAGGAAATAGGCGACATAAACACACACACACACACACATATATATATATATATATATATATATATATATATATATATATATATAAAGATTTATATTTAATAATGTAATAATTTCAAAATTTAAACTTTTCTGTTATTTTCGTTATTTTTTTCATTTTCTATTCATTTTGTTCTTTTTAATTTTTTCCAGAACTGCAAATACCGGTTTGAGTTAAAAATCCTATTAATAGCCTAATGATATTAGTCAATCTTTGAAAGCTCCTCAACTGAACTTCTTAAGGTAAACAATAGAAAAGTTGATGCTTTTCTACGTTTTGATGACTTTACATTGACTAACACAAACAGAAAATAATTTTAGTGAGAAAAGTATTATTAGATTATTAGCAGTTATAAGTGTTTTTATAATCATGAAAAGTAAACGCATGCTATTTATGGAAAATGTGAATATATCCATTATACAGCAGAAGGAATGATAAAGGGTAAAAAATGACGAGGGCAAATATTGCTCTATATTTTCATGCCACAGTTGAATGGAATCTACATCTAAATATTTCAAACGCCAAAACCTGAAATTATTCCTTTGAGAAAAGAGGCAAGGGTTGAAATATGTACACTTTAACCGTACACTTCGCTCTTTTCCCTTCAGCCTACACCATTATATGCATGCACATATAAACAACAAGATGATCATTGAATAACTTTCTACAGTCATTACTGAAATCTAAACAATTTACAAACGTTTGGGTTTTGTCAGTATTTCTTACTCATAGAAAAACCATTTAAAAAAATTGTAATTAAAATTAATTAACCTTTTGCATAGAATAGTGAGAAAAGTATAAAACGATTAGCCTACAATATTTGCTGATGTATTATTGTATTATTTGTTCTTGTTTCTACAAATGTTGCTTTGAAATTTATCAATAACTCCTCAGTACTTAATTGTTTACTTATAAAAAGCTTAATTTTATTCACATATTATTATTATTATGTGTTTACTAATAATTGCACCGAATTGGCCAATCCAATTTTCTCTTACACAAAAATATCTTTGAAACACAAACGAATTTTTGTTACAAATAATAATAATAAGCTTATGTAGTTATGTTCTAATGGTAACAATTTTTCTTATGTCGTCGAAAATTAGACATTTATTTGCGTCTTCAATTGATTGAAACAATTGTTAATATAAATATGAATGTAAAAAGTTGTTTTGCTAACCTTTTCCAAAAAGTAACATTGTTATACTACACAATAATTTCCTTTTTAACTACCTTAGTTACACCGTGTGCTTATATATTTATAGAGTATACCCATTCTTAGAAACGTCACAGATTAAAAAAAATCATTTTGACAATACTGAACCATGAAGCGTTGCTACTACATGATACCGGTAATAGGATTAAAGCTTTGGCATAAAGCATATCCACAAGAGGGACACTGCATTTGTAATCTTCACTTCGTGTCCGCCATTCCAACAGCATTGCACTGCAATTAAAGCAGATATCATGAAGGCACTGTATTTCTTCAGTGGCGAGGAAAGGATTGTTGGTAACATGACACTGGTAGCAATATGCAAAACGAGAAACAATCATTTCAACTGCCTTCTTAATTAATACGGTAGTTACCTTAATTTTTCATATTTTCGGCGAATTTTCATTGGATAAAAGCTCCGAGTCTAACTTTATTGTTTATACCTCTTTCTAAACTTTTGTTATTTGAAAACGTTTTTAGGTGCTGAACTACAGTTAGTTACTTAACCTAAATTTGGTTATTAATTGACCTACTGTAATTTGAAGAAATACTTAGCTGTAAAGCTACAGTTAGTTATCCAACTACTGGTTAATAATTGACCTACTGTTATTTGAAGAACAAAATTAGTTGTCTAACTACGTTATTAGTGGAACTACGTCTTCCCAGTAACAAGAAAACAGCAGATTGAATCTATGGTAGTTAGTTAGGTTAGGTTACGTTATTAGTGGAACTACGTCTTCCCAGTAACAAGAAAACAGCAGATTGAATCTATAGTAGTTAGTTAGGTTGGGTTACGTTATTAATGGAAATACGTCTTACCAGTAACAAGAAAATAGCAGATTGAATCTAAGGTAGTTAGTTAGGTTAGGTTACGTTATTAATGGAACTACGTCATCCCAGTAACAAGAAAACAGTAGGTTGAATCTATGGTAGTTAGTTAGGTTAGGTTACGTTATTAATGGAAATACGTCTTACCAGTAACAAGAAAATAGCAGATTGAATCTAAGGTAGTTTGTTAGGTTAGGTTACGTTATTAATGGAACTACGTCTTCCCAGTAACAAGAAAACAGTAGGTTGAATCTATGGTAGTTAGTTAGGTTAGGTTACGTTATTAATGGAACTATGTCTTCCCAGTAACAAGCAAACAGCAGATTGAATCTATGGTAGTTAGTTAGGTTAGGTTACGTTATTAATACATAGTTGGTTAATTTATTATAAACAAAGATAATGTTGTTAATATGCCATCATACACGGGAGAAGCAGACAGTAACCTATCGTTATCTGAGTTCAACGTACAAGGGTTGTAACAATAGGGGTAGACTTTGTTCCCTTGCTGACTGCATAGCTTTCCGCAAAATATTATCACAATGTTATATGACATCTTACTTGTGTTTGTAAACTTATTGTTAACACAGAATTTGTGAAAAGAGTATTACGAGATGCAAACAATACACGGTTTAACAAACTAATACAAACTACAGCTTACCGAACTTAACGAGAACCATGTTTTACATGTTGAAACTTGTTAAAAATGTTTCACTGAATTTATACTGAATTTGTTTGGTTTAGCTTAAAACTAAAGGCTTTGGCTGGTATTCACATTAAGGAAGCCTGAAATAAAGAAACGGCTAGGAAAGCCTTAAGAAACAAAACTGGATTTAAGACAGCATAAGCGTTGATTTACCACACGTAAAACGGATCTTTCAATTATTTGGCTCAGAAAGATCAGTTCAATAATTTTTGTCAGTTTACAAGTATTCTAGATTCTAATCTGTGGAGAAATAACATACAAACGAGCCTCATTGTCATCTACGTGAAATAAATTATTTAAAAAATCCTAAAAGGCTTTACGTAGCTTACGTCAACAACGTTGCAGCTGTTGGAAAAATCGCAGGGTTCAAAAACAGAACTTTTTGAACAATGAAATATTGTTCAGGTTTATACTAAAAATAACTTAAATAAGTATTGAACACACAATCGTGTTCAAATATAACTTAAGAACGCCTGAATGATGTCGGTATTCTTAATAACAACAAATTATACAGTATATTTGTAACATTAGCCTGCATGGTGCTTAACCTGTATGGAATATTGGAACAGAGTATTGCTAGCCTATCGAATCTGACCTTATACAGTTACAGAGTCGGAAAACAGTAAACTGTTTATGAAATATTGAAATAATTAATATATTTTTTAAATGCCTATATATGTGTTCTTTTAGTAAAAATATTTAATTTTCAAACTTCTTTTAAAAAAACATCGCTTTTGTGGCAAAAAGTATTTTATTAAGTGTTGTTTGGTTTGTTGTTCTGTTCTTTAATACTGATTATATTACAATAATTTGTTTTTTTACTAATATTAAGTAAAAATAATTCTCTTGTAGTCTAAATTTGTATAATAAAAAATTAATGCATGTCAAAATAAGTGTTTTTAATAGTTTGAATTATCAGCATTAAATTTATGCAAATTTCATATTATTGAACAAGAAAAGCAGACTTACAGCATTACTGTTACGTACATCAGAGGACAATAGGCAGAAGGAAGAAGTGCTTTATTTGGCAGAGCAGAAAGCGTCATTGTTGGGAATAAAAGAGGAAAGCGTTCTCGATAAAATATTGAAGACAAGGATAGAAAGTTTCTGGTGTGAAAGGTGAAAGCAGAAAGTATTACTTTACTTTATTCCTCTTCTACAGTTAATCCTAAATCCCTGCAGTCTGATTCTGTTAAACGAAAAATTAATAAGTAACGGATTCTATCAATCAAGTAGACTATCACTCAAAAAATCATCACTCGCTATTCATCATTAACAATCATCAGTTAAACAGCAGTAAATAAAATAAACATATAGGCCTATTTTTATTTAACACACACGTGTGTGTGTGTGTGTGTGTGTGTGTGTGTGTGTGTGTGTGTGTGTGTGTAAAATCATAAAAAATATGGAAAATACTGTTTTGTCCTATCCAGTTTGTTGTAATAATACTTTTAAAATTTGCTTTTTTCTTGGAAAGAGTCAACAAATTACTAAAAAACTTAAATGTTTTATATTTGGTACAGTTAGACATGCCCACAAATATATTTTGAAAACAAATATTCCCGAAAATATTTCCTCTAAACTTTATTACAAAAAGAAATTATATCGAATTTTTATATTCCATTTAAATTATTTGTACTTTAGGCTGTATTTATTTTAACACTTTACCATTTTTGTATAGGGCCTAAACATAATACGGTATTTTTCCAAAAGTGTTATTTATTAGTGGCCGGAATATAAATTGTTTAAAATCTTCTTATTGATATAAGAAAATACTCTCTTTTAAAATTATATTCATATTTAGAAGTGAATCGGTGCTCAGTTCTTGGCCTTTGTTTTTCTTTCATTACGAACGCTGCTTCTTTAGTATATTTTTCAACATAAATCCGTTAATAATTGTTACCAGTATTAATTACAGTTATTCCGAAAAAATATCTTTCCGTTGTACAACGTTTCTATTCTAATAATTATCTACAATTAAACTTAAAACTGCAAGCAATGACACACTGTGCCTTAAAGATACTGATTTGATTATGTTCAACAAACGGTTAGATTTATTAATTAATAATTAACATTTCTTTTCTAAATGAACTAATTGAAATAAATCACCCATATCTAAACATTGTTTTTATACAATTATCATTTTTGAAAGTAAAGATAATTTTTTAAAATAATTTATTAACCACATTAAAGAGATACAATATTGTTCTTTCTAAATGATCGTGAAAAAAACCTTCTGGTTATTATTTTCCATTTTTTTAATAAAAGGGTTTAACTTTTAAAAATGTAAATATATGTGAGTTTAAGCTTTCGTTATTATGAAATTAGATTTACAAAAAGATTTGAAATAAAATAGTTATAATAGCTTTTAGTTAGGTATAAAAATTTGAAGTGCTTGTTATTTTGAACAGTTCGCTTTTGACGAAAAACGAACTTCTAAAAGTCGACTTTTGTGTCAACTTTGAATCAATCAGCACACAATAACTTTCAAATTATATTTAAAATACATTAAAGAACTATGATTGTCATTAGATTAATTTTCGTATTAAAGTTTTAGTTTTAAAATTTGAAATACCCACCATTTTAAAACTGCTGAACAGATTTCGCTTTTTTGCAAATTTTTGTTTTATATAAGTAACTGAAATCGATTTTTGTGCCAAATATAAAACGGACACAAATTGGGAACATTGGAATGAAATTGTTTTGTGTGCTATTTACAACTATTACTAATAACGTCAAAATTTATTTTTTTAAATTAAAACTTCCTTGACTTTTGAAAATTTATTTTAAATTAATTGACCTTTTTCATGAATATTCAACATGTTTTATATTTTCCTGTTACTATTAGCTTTTCTGTTCAAATAAACCATAAACTGTGAAAGAAATTTTCTAGTCGGACAACTATTTTAACGTTGAAAATCATGTGAACTTGAGCAGAAATTAAAGATTTTGGTTTTAATTGTTTACTTAGTTTTTTATGTTTTTGTTATATTTTTTCAGCTTCAGAAAAGATTGGCTTTGATTTACCCTTGTGTTTATTATGCACACTTGATGTAACAATCAATCTATGTACTTACCTACTTGAAGGACATAGAGTGTGATTAATTTAAAATCACGTGATCACCTCCTTCAATGTTTGGAGACAAAACAGTAGAAGTAAAACAAGGCACGCTTTTCACGCACAAGACATTTATCCCTTCTTTGCAAAACCGATCTGTTCTCAATCCCCTGTGGCTATTGTCCCCTCGATTCTCCTTCTATCTTTCAAACATCCTCCCGGACAGGTTGGTACAAACAAGATCACTTTGTTTTCTCCATGAATACAACGCCAGTAAAATAATTATAATTTCAAGACTTTTTATCTCTTGAATCAAATGTCATGATTTTTATTTACTTTTAAAATATATTTTTTATTTTCCGTTTAAGCGTAGTTTTATAAAATTATGTTTTATTTTTGGAAGTTAACCGTGAAAAAATTATCTTATCTTGATATTTTGGGTTTCGGATCAAATAATGTAAACTGTGGTGTGTGTGTGTGTGTGTGTGTGTGTGTGTGTGTGTGTGTTCTTTAAATTTAACGTGTAAAACCCTTATGTTTTAGTGTAAATGATTATGGTTATGTTTTTAAACATTTTGACAAATCACTTGTAAAAAGTATAACGACAACTGAATTCTAGAGGTGACAAAATTCATTTTCTTTATTTATAGTTTTTATAACTGCATATATATATATATATATATATATATATATATATATATATATATATATATGTATGTATGTATATAAAGTTTAAGCCTATATTTACAGATACAAGTACGAATGTTGTAAAATTGCCGAGGAACCTTTTCTCATTTGTTATTGACAAGACAATAAGTCGGCTTTAAATCTGTCAAGACAATAAGTTGCCTTTAAAGCTGACAAAACAATAAGTTGCCTTTGAAGATGTCAAGACAGTAAGTTGCCTTTAATGCTGACAAAACAATAAGTTGCCTTTAAAGTTGACAAAACAATAAGTTGCCTTTGAAGATGCCTAGACAGTAAGTTGCCTTTAATGCTGTCAAGGCAATAAGTTGCCTTTAAAGCTGACAACTTGTTTATGCCCCAACTAGAAAATTTTTCAAATTTATATTGTCAACTACTAACTGTGATTTATTGAAGATGTTGTTTTAAATGACCTAATTAATTCTTCACTATCTCGTTGTAATAAACCGTTCATATCTAACAAAATTCGTAAATAACAAAAACATGAACTAAATGCAATTAATTATTCAATAAAGTAATATCACTGCTTTGTGAAGTTTGTTGAGTTGTTGAATAACCCCTTTCCGAAGAACATAGCTTGTTTTCGAAATAATAACAAAATTATTAGTTTACATGAATGTTTAAATACGTTATGTAGTTTTCATTTTGTGTTTTTTCTGTGAATTGTTCAACACTTCTGCTCGCATATTTTTGTAATAACTGATTTAATAAAAGTTCAAATACAAAATTAACGTTAACAAAATAGAGGAGGTATGATATATTTCCTTGTTATGTTTCCTCTTAATAATTTATTTACAATTGAGTTAATATGAAAAGCATCAATGTGTTCCTTGATGCAAGCAAGACTGCCTTCATACTAAAAGATAAGTTATTGCAGACGATTTTGAGAACTATTCATCTTTATAATTAACTATTTTTTACTGGGTGTCTTTATCTGGCCAATTTTTTTGTTCCTTGCCTAATGCTATTTTCACGTTTTCCTGTTGCATTTTCTCCATCATTGTTGGGGTTTTATGGGTCGTTCAGATCATGTTATTCGTAAGCCTGTCTCTACTTGTGCTGTTTTTGTTTCAAGAGTATGTTTCACTCCACTTTCCATCAAGGTGATATCATCTTGAAAGTTAATATTCTACCTTGATTGTTAACCAAAAATGTGTTGCTATTTTTTCTGTAAGTTTTACTGTAATGTGTTTTCATTTTTGCTGTAAGTTTTGCTGTAATGTGTTGCCATTTTTGCTGTAACGCGTTGCAATTTTTGCTGTAAGTTTTGCTGTAATGTGTTGCCATTTTTGCTGTAATGTGTTACAATTTTTGCTGTAAGTTTTTCTGTATTGTGTTGCCATTTTTGCTGTAAGTTTGCTGTAATGTGTTGCCATTTTGCCTACGTTCGTTATTTTGCCGGAATTCTTAAGGTTATAATTTTATCTATAACCTATTAATTATAATTTTATTAAAATAATTTGTAATATTTGTATCTGAACAGAAGTGCATGTATTGATTTTGTATTTTAAGTAATGTTATTATTTAAACTATGAAATATATTTTAAAGACTTTTTAAAGCGCGGAATTTTACGACTAAACATTGCAGTTGCCATATTTGTAGTAAAAATATATAAACATTTGTTGAAACAAATTTAAATATCAGAACCATGTTTCAAATTTTTAATAATTAAAAATATAAATATTGCCTTAAAACCTTTTACTTAATAGCTAATAATCTAACAAAAAAAAATCAATTGATCGAATCAAATAACATTTCTGTTGAGGTTTTTTTCCCTTAAAGTCTATACGTTATGTAAGTTAGACTAACGAAGACAATATATTTTTTTAACGGAAAAATTAACTTAAGTTAAGCTTACGATAGTAACTGCGGTCTCGAATGTACGATTAACCACCTCAACAACCGAACTGAGACACCAAACTCTGAAGATATTAATGGTGCGTGAGTAGAAAATTATCTCTGTCCTTAAAATTTAACGTATTCCTTGAATCGTAATTTGCGAATTTTTTTATAAAAAAAGGATGTCCTATAGAAACAAGGAATCATATTTTCCGCTGATACAAGGAAAATATGCTTGATAAAAAACGTTCTTTTTATTATTACTGTTGTAGTAGCTTGGATAATTTCGTTATCGATCAAAACCTGTTAACTCGTTTCAAAATAATGTCGATTAACTTCTTTACCAATTAACGACTTTTTTGGAAAATCATTTTTAAATATCTTTAAAAATTCCCTATACACATAATGTAAAGGACACACTCGGTGCTTATTTTACAGTTCAGGATTTATTAATTTATTAGCTCATTTCCTAATGAAAGTGCAACACATGTTGGTTATGACGGTTTCAGTTTAATAATATTATTTATTTTCCAACAGCTGAAAATAACTTCATAAAACAGCTGTTATTAATCCATTATTTTAAAATTAAGATTACGTTTAATAATAAAGTAAAACGAATTTATTTATATTAATAAATGCGTCAAATAATGCAGAGTAAACTAACACCACACACAGATAAAGCGTCCAATATATACATATGAAAGGAATGGTAATGGTAGCAAATGCTACTCCATATTTGCATACCACAGTTATCTCGTATCCACATCTGAATATTTCAAAAGCTAAACCTAAAATTATTTTTACCCTTTTGAGAAAAGAAACAAGAGTTGAAATATGCATGATTTTTGCACTTATATACTGTTCTTCTTTGTCGGCATCCCTTAGCTGAATTCCGTTACAAGGTCACTCATCATTCACTCCTTTCTGGTTAGTGATTACAACTTTTACTATATGCGCGTGCCCCTTGTTGCGCTGTTTTTGAGTAATCAAATTGCAATCGATTACAAGCATGTGATTAAACTTATGCGAAAATGTCCTGCGCACACACATAAATATTCCTTAAAATGTCTTGCGAAGGCACATAAGATACTGTAATAAATGTCCTGCACACACACATAAATATTCCTTAAAATGTCTTGCTAAGGCACATAAGATACTGTAATAAATGTCCTGCGCGCACACATAAATATTCCTTAAAATGTCTTGCTAAGGCACATAAGATACTGTAATAAATGTCCTGCACACACACATAAATATTCCTTAAAATGTCTTGCTAAGGCACATAAGATACTGTAATAAATGTCCTGCGCACACACATAAATATTCCTTAAAATGTCTTGCTAAGGCACATAAGATACTGTAATAAATGTCCTGCACACACACATAAATATTCCTTAAAATGTCTTGCTAAGGCACATAAGATACTGTAATAAATGTCCTGCGCACACACATAAATATTCCTTAAAATGTCTTGCTAAGGCACATAAGATACTGTAATAAATGTCCTGCACACACACATAAATATTCCTTAAAATGTCTTGCTAAGGCACATAAGATACTGTAATAAATGTCCTGCGCACACACATAAATATTCCTTAAAATGTCTTGCTAAGGCACATAAGATACTGTAATAAATGTCCTGCACACACACACATAAATATTCCTTAAAATGTCTTGCAAAGGCACATAAGATACTGTAATAAATGTCCTGCACACACATAAATATTCCTTAAAATGTCTTGCTAAGGCACATAAGATACTGTAATAAATGTCCTGCACACACACATAAATATTCCTTAAAATGTCTTGCTAAGGCACATAAGATACTGTAATAAATGTCCTGCGCACACACATAAATATTCCTTAAAATGTCTTGCGAAGGCACATAAGATACTGTAATAAATGTCCTGCGCACACACATAAATATTCCTTAAAATGTCTTGCTAAGGCACATAAGATACTGTAATAAATGTCCTGCACACACGCACACACATAAATATTCCTTAAAATGTCTTGCTAAGGCACATAAGATACTGTAATAAATGTCCTGCACACACACACACACACACATAAATATTCCTTAAAATGTCTTGCGAAGGCACATAAGATACTGTAATAAATGTCCTGCGCACACACATAAATATTCCTTAAAATGTCTTGCAAAGGCACATAAGATACTGTAATAAATGTCCTGCTCACACATATAAATATTCCTTAAAATGTCTTGCGAAGGCACATAAGATACTGTAATAAATGTCCTGCGCACACACATAAATATTCCTTAAAATGTCTTGCAAAGGCACATAAGATACTGTAATAAATGTCCTGCGCACACACATAAATATTCCTTAAAATGTCTTGCTAAGGCACATAAGATACTGTAATAAATGTCCTGCACACACACATAAATATTCCTTAAAATGTCTTGCTAAGGCACATAAGATACTGTAATAAATGTCCTGCGCACACATAAATATTCCTTAAAATGTCTTGCTAAGGCACATAAGATACTGTAATAAATGTCCTGCACACACACATAAATATTCCTTAAAATGTCTTGCTAAGGCACATAAGATACTGTAATAAATGTCCTGCTCACACATATAAATATTCCTTAAAATGTCTTGCTAAGGCACATAAGATACTGTAATAAATGTCCTGCTCACACATATAAATATTCAAAATGTCTTGCAAAGGCACATAAATACTGTCCTGCTCACACATATAAATATTCCTTAAAATGTCTTATGAAGGCACATAAGATACTGCAAAGGCACATAAGATACTGTAATAAATGTCCTGCTCACACATATAAATATTCCTTAAAATGTCTTGCGAAGGCACATAAATTTTCCTTAAAAAATTGTCTTTCATATGAACATTAAATGCGCTGAAAATAGGCCTACATATGTGCTGCGAATATACATAAATTGCTCATAAAAATGTTTTAAAAATACAATAATTTTCTTTAAAACTCTCCTGCAAAGGCAAATAAATTGTTCTTTAAACACCCTGCAAATATAAATTAGGTAAATGCACTTAACAGCGTTCTAAGGACATTTAAATTATTTTCTGGAAATTTTATATGTCTAAAAAAACTTTTTTAAGGATATTTTACATTTTCTCGCAGGAAATATTTGAAGACATTTTATGTGTCTTCACAGGACATTTTATGTGTCTTTCCTGAAAAATTTAAGTACATATTATGTGTCTTCATAAACCATTTTATAGGGCATTTTATGTGTCATCAAATGTTCTTTACGGAACTTTTGTGTTCTTCACAGGAATTTCTAAAGGGCATTTTATACATCTTTGCAGGACATTTTAATTGTCTTTGCAAACCATTTTTTTAAAAGACATTTTATGTGACTACTCATGACAATTTTAAGAATACTTTAGTGTATTCGCAAGAGAATTTCAGGAACATTTAACGTGCTTTATCAGGATATTTAAAAACAGTTTTAAAACATTTTTTAAAAACATTTATGTATCTTTGCAGGATATTTTAAGGACTGTTTTGTGCCTTTGCAGGACTTCTAAAAAAAGTTGTGTGTTCTTGCTAGACATTCTTAAGGATAATTTATGTATTTTTCTATAATATTTTTAAAGACATTTTAAAAACATTTTATGTGTACATGCAGATTATTTTTGAAGTTAATTTATGTGCCTTAATATAACCGTTTTAAGGAAATTTTAATTCTTCTTAAAGAAAATAGCAAGAAATCTTTAAAGATATTTTATGTGTCTTCTTAGGATATATTAATTGCCCTTGCAATATATTTTTGAAAATATTTTATGTACCTGTGAAGGACATTTTAGGGAAAATTTATGTTTATCAGAGAATATTTCTTAGAACAATTTATGTGTTATCGCATTACATTTTTAAGGACAATTAATGTGTCTTTGCAGGGTACATTTTATACTATTGCAAAACTTTTTAAAAGAAAATGAATGTGTCTTCGCAATATATTTTTAATATTATTTTATTTGTCTTAGCAGGATATGTTACATGATTTTAATTGTCATCACAGAAAATTTTATATGGCATTTTATGTTCATTAGCAGGACAATTATCTGTCTTCGCAGGACATTTTCTTTTGTCTTGACAGGACGTTTTTAGTAAATTTGATGTATCTTTGTAAGACATTTCTAAGTATACTTAATGTATCTTTGCAGGATATATTAGTTAACTTTAATTGTCTTCGCAAGACAGATGTAATATGTGTTCCCAAGATATTTTTAAGGACATTTAAATTGCCTTCACAGGACATTTTAAAGTATATTTTATGTGTACTCGCAGGATATTTCATAGATAATTGTATGTGTATTAGCAAGTTAATTTAAAGGACATTTTATCTGCCTACGCAGGACATTTTTTGTCTTTTCCAAGACATTTTGTTGTTGTTAGCAAGACGTTTCTTGACGTTTAATGACAATTTATGTAACTTGGTAGACATTTTTAAAGACATTTTAACTGACTTCGCAGGAATTTTATGTATATTTACTGGGCATTTTATGTCGTCGCAGGACATTTTATTTGCCTTCACAAGACTTTTTTTAAGGGAAATTTATGTAACTTCGCAGGACTTTTTGTAGGGCAGCTTATGTGACTGTGCAGGATTTTTTATTGATATTTTAATTGTTTTTTATTGCGGGAATTTTATGGACTTTTATGTGTCTTCATATGACAATTTTGTGTACAATTTATGTAGGTTCCCAGGAAATTTTAATTATTTTAGCAACACATAGTTAAATACATATTATACGTCTTTGCAGGTCATTTTGTAGGGCATTTCATGCGTATTTTCGGGGCATTTAAAGAGATATTTTAATTAATTGTTTTTGCAAGTTATTTTTAAAGCATATGTTTTTTTAAGAAGCTTTATAAAAATATTTTGCCTTCGCAGAACATTTATAAGAATTTGTTAAGTTTATCGCAAGACATCTTTTAGAACTCGTTTTTACGTGTCTTTGCACAACACTTTATGGGACATTTAATGTTTATTCACAGGATTTTTAAAACATTTTAAGGACATTTTACATGAATAAGTAGATAATTGGTTGTAATGATCTAGGCGTATATCAAGTAATAACGGGTTAACAAAGGGGAAGTGGACAAGTTCCCCCTTAATAGTTTTATGTATACTACAAGCCAGATCCCTCGTTCTGGCAGTCTATGAGCCAATGCGATTATAACACTTTTTTCTCTCTTCACAACTACCTTGGCTCTATTTGATAAAAAAACTACACAAAAACAAAACAAGGTCAGAACTTGTCCGGGCCGCACTGCACAGACGTGACGATGAAAAGTTTGTCTGGATTTCGCTCCTAAATATAGGTTGTCGGAACTATTAGACAATCACGAACAGGATGTATTTCTAATCCTTTATATCCTTTCTTTCTGTGCGCCTCAGAAGATTACTTTCCGTTAACGTTTCAACGAGTTAGAATTCTACTTACCGCAGAAGGAAGGACATTAACTCGTTTCATGTGAAATAAAATGTTATGAAATAATACTTGTTTAAGTGAACACTGACTTCTTTATGTTTTCGTTACTTAACTATGTAACGAAAACTTCAATCGACTAACACTTATTTTTAAAAAAATATAAAACGGAACTTTCAACTTAAGTTGGAAGTATTTAGTATCCAAGATGATGTCGCAATCAATTTGTCAAAATATAATTCCGTAATTATTATCAAAGGTTACACCAGGCCTACACGAGGGTGTTTAAAGCTTTTATTTTTTACTAACAAAATATTAAAAAAACGAATCTGTCGCCAACAGCAATTTTATATTCTTTTAGATTTATGGTTTTATATTTATACAAAACTAAAAGAAAACCTTATTATACAAACACCTATGATATCAAAACTCTAACAGCTCATATCAGCTTTTCCATAAAAAGAGAGAAACTAGTGGCTAATTAAAATTTAAAAAATATGTCAAAATATGTCAAAAAATATGACAAGATAAAAACACAGGCTCGAAGAAATCGTCATTGTTAAAACGAATATTTAAGTTGTTTATTTCCAAACTGTTATTTTTAAAATGAAAAGAATCTACTAATCATACAGATGATTAGCTATTGCATTACGCCACAATAAACGTATTTGGCGCTGCTTGTTTAATGCAATGAACCTCTCTCTTTCTCCGACCTTCGGAACCTCATCCATTAGCAATTACTTTAATTATATATGAAAAATTTAGTATTAACTTATAACGCATCTAAGTTTATTCAATGTAATTACTACGTATGTTATTAATTAAAATAAATTAACTATAATAATTACATTAGTTGTTTTTTAAAAATAACAAATAACTAATAATAATTTATTTTTTATTATTTTATCCAACTAATACAATGTCAGTAAACACAATTTAGTTCAAATATTTTGTCGAAGGAAAAGATAGGGCGCAAAATCAGCTGTTTAGAGGACCATTCCTTCTACCTCTCTCCCGATTTACCTCAGCAAGACACTGTAACTTTTACATATTATACTTTGTTAAACAATAATTTGTAAGACAATTTATATTATAACCCTAATACTAACAATATATTAGAATCACACTAAATACTGTAAACTGGTTATACTAGCATTGTATGTAATGCATGTTAAGGCGAGAATAACATACTAACAGTTGACGTTAAGAAAGGTAAACACTAGTAGGCTACAATTGAAGTATATCGAGTCCTTACCATGTTAGCGTGTACGGAAAAGTAAATATTTTTACAGTAAGTAATCAAATAGAAGATGAGGCAAGCAATGTAATAAACATGTTAAATAATAGCGTAATTATTAGGATAATTTATTCAGATCTTTTGTCGTCAGATTAAATTTATTAATTTCAACAGATTTTGGAAATGAAAACTGCTAATTATGCAGATTTTAAAAGTTGATTACGATGGTGAAATCAAATTTTCAAAAAAAATTTAAGATAAAAGCGTTGTAAATTTGTTAGAACTGTCGAAATGTTCGTTTCACACACGCGCACACGCGCGCATACAAGCAAGCATTTTTAGTAAAATCTGTTGTAACGATTTTTAAAACAGACACATTTTCGATAGCTCCCGAAAAGAATGTGTTTAAAAAAAAGAGAGCTCTAAAAACCTTATCTGAAAAGCAAAATTATTTACCTAAAAAATGGGTAAATTAATTTCATCAAAAACAAATTTTAATCTATAGCTATGTGCAAACATTTACACTGACATCTACGTAAAACCACTTAATATATAAATAAATATGTATATGGACCTCTTATATATGTATGAAAAGAGTAAGATCAGTAAATTTGTCAAGATAGATTTTTTTCACAATCGACGACACATTTTATTTACTTGCTATAACATGAAAGTAAGGAAAGCTGTTATCCGACATTAGGTTACTTAATGATGGCTGATTTATGTTATTACTGCGTTCACTCGGATATTTTTGTGTACAAAGACAAAACAAGACTGGGAAATGTCTGTCTTTACTACTCAGGAATCTGCTCTCAGTACTTGTTCTTAGTAATTAAGTATTTTAACATGGACCTAAATATTTAAGCTTTAATTTTCTTGTCGTATGTTAAAGTTATAAGTTAGGCACTCAAGAACAGGAGTTGATCTACACTACCAAAGTTATAAAGTAGGCACTCGAGAACAGGAGTTGATCCATACTAGTTAAGTTGTAAATTAGGCACTCGAGAACAGGAGTTGATCCATACTGGTTAAGTTATAAAGTAGGCACTCGAGAACAGGAGTTGATCCATACTAGTTAAGTTGTAAATTAGGCACTCGAGAACAGGAGTTGGTCCATACTGGTTAAGTTATAAATTAGGCACTCGAGAACAGGAGTTGATCCATGCTATTGAAACTTATGTATTGTATTTGTATACACAAATGATATCAAATGTTCAAATAAACATAACACTTACGAAATTAAATGTCTCATAACTCCACTAAGTTGAATAAGATTTCATGTTGATCATTAACACTTTACAAAATATTATTATTTCATTTTATATTAAATTTGCATTGTTTGATATTAAATTTGTGTATTCTACTTTGTTTCTGCACAATACACGGCAATATTTATGCGAAACGCTCTGTATATTATTCCTAAAATTATATTTAAAACACATAAAAATGTAAATGAGACAACTAAAACGCTTTGTGCAAACTTTAAAGTTAAATTTCAATTATAAAGTCCATACAACACGCCCCATTATTTTTAATTTCAGTCACGAATAGTTCCTGACTTAATAAATGTCCATTATTTTTATTGCAATAGTGTGCTTTCCGTTTTATATTTCCGTTTGTGAATTAAATGTGTCTTTGTCTTTGTTCAGGCAATGTTATATTCATTTAAAACAAAAGAAATTACTTATTATTTAAACTTTTGTTTTTAAAAATCACCAATACAAAGTAAGTGGTGAGGCAGTTAATGCAGTTTTTCTTTCTTTCATATTTGACTGCTAAAGTTATAAAATTCTACTTCAGATGTAATAGGTAAAAACCAATTTGTATAATTGTAAACAAAATGGGACTGATTTTTATACAGAATAAATTCGATCAAATCATTCCTAAATTATCAAAATTCACGTAAAAAAACAAAATTTGAAAAAAGACAAGTTACTTAAAAATAAATCATAAATGTAGAAATGAATACAATAAGATTTGAATCTAGCCATACTAGGATTTTTCCACAGCTTATTAAGCTCTTATATCAAATTTGAGTTTATATTGTTATTTTTACCTAATATTGAGAATTAATTACCAAAAATTATGTTTATATCATTATTATTACTTAATACTGAGAGTTGGTTACAATTAATAAATAAAAATGAAAGGATCTAAAACATTGCAAATCTGTTTGGCGTTAAACAATTGTTTTCAAAATATCGGTTCAGAAGCTTCCGACAAAGAAATTCAAAATTAGGTTTAATTTATAAAACGCATTGAACAATTTTGGTCATGTAAAGACTCTTACCACAAACCAAAAAAATAAAATAAAAATAAAAAAAGGAAATTAAAAAAAATGCTTTAATTTCAAACTTTTATTCTTCGATTCGGTTAAATGTTCGGTTAAATACGATATCTATACACTTTACACTCATTGATCAAAAAATTATTTCATACCAGAAAATTCTTACAAAACCCCAATTTCATATAAATCGACCACTGCAGTTACTGGCAGTAATATGGTGTGACGTTACAGTTACTGGCAATAATGTGGTGTGCAGTTGCAGTTACTGACAGTAATGTGGTGTGGAGTTACAATTACTGAAAATAATGTGGTGTGTAGTTGCAATTACTGAAAATAATGTGATGTGTAGTTGCAATTACTAGCAGTAATGTGGTGTGTAGTTGCAATTACTGAAAATAATGTGGTGTGTAGTTGCAATTACTGGCAGTAATGTGGTGTGTAGTTGCAGTTACTGGCAGTAATGTGGTGTGTAGTTCCAATTACTGAAAATAATGTGGTGTGTAGTTGCAATTACTGGCAGTAATGTGGTGTGTAGTTGCAGTTACTGAAAGTAATGTGGTGTGCAGTTGCAACTACATTACTGGCAGTAATGTGGTGTTGCAGTTGCAGTTACTGACAATAATGTGGTGTGTAGTTGCAGTTACTGGCAGTAATGTGGTGTGTAGTTGCAGTTACTGAAAGTAATGTGATGTGCAGTTGCAGTTACTGGCAGCAATGTGGTGTGTAGTTGCAGTTACTGGCAGTAATGTGGTGTGTAGTTCCAATTACTGAAAATAATGTGGTGTGTAGTTGCAATTACTGGCAGTAATGTGGTGTGTAGTTGCAGTTACTGAAAGTAATGTGGTGTGCAGTTGCAACTACATTACTGGCAGTAATGTGGTGTTGCAGTTGCAGTTACTGACAATAATGTGGTGTGTAGTTGCAGTTACTGGCAGTAACATGGTGTTTAGTTGTTGCAGTTACTGGCAGTAATGTGGTGTGTAGTTGCAATTACTGGCAGTAATATAGTGTGTAGTTGCAATTACTGAAAATAATGTGATGTGTAGTTGCAATTACTGGCAGTAATGTGGTGTGTAGTTGCAGTTACTGAAAGTAATATGGTTTATAGTTGGAGTTACTGGCAGTAATGTAGTGTGTAGTTGCAATTACTGGCAGTAATGTGGTGTGTAGTTGCAGTTACTGGCAGTAATGTGGTGTGTAGTTGCAATTACTGGCAGTAATGTGGTGTGTAGTTGCAGTTACGGCAGTAATGTGGTGTGTAGTTGCAGTTACTGGCAGTAATGTGGTGTGTAGTTGCAATTACTGGCAGTAATGTGATGTGTTGTTGCAGTTACTGGCAGTAATGTGGTGTGTAGTTGCAATTACTGGCAGTAATGTGGTGTGTAGTTGCAGTTACTGGCAGTAATGTGGTGTGTAGTTGCAATTACTGGCAGTAATGTGGTGTGTAGTTGCAGTTACTGAAATTAATGGTGTGTAGTTGCAGTTACTGGCAGTAATGTAGTGTGTAGTTGCAGTTACTGAAAATAATGTGGTGTAGAGTTGCAGTTGCAAGCAATTATTACATCCCGGTGATTTTACACCTGTTCTACTTTTCATGTACCGATATATACAACTTTACATAGAAACACCATTTTTCCTCTGTATGTAAGGAAAAAATTCATGAAAAAGTAATAGTGCATCATACTGTAAAATTACAAGTATAAAAATAACATTATTAATCCAAACATTATTTAAAAAAACATTCATAGAGTATATTATCTCTTTAAAACGGTCAATAATAATAATACTTTTTGTAAGGGACGATTTTTAACTTGAAAACAAAAGCGTGGAAACAAGTAATTTTATGAATATGTAACTGCACATCAACACATTTGTAACACATTTTATATAAATATAAATATTTTTTGCGAAACAGCAGTACTTTTATTGTTAATAATTTTAACTAATAATTGTGAAATTGTGAATGCTTAAATTCTAACTTTGTGACAAGACACAAACCTCAAAACTCAAAATTTAAAAGTAACAGCCTTAATTTTTGTTTAAATTTATTAATAAAACTATTATTTATTTCCTTTGTTACATTTGACGCATTCACGTGGGAATATTTCGCAGCAATCAGCATGTGTTACAATGAATATACAGAATACAATTATCGTTTGCATATAATTAATCACGTGGTTTGGTTCTGCTCTCGAGCGCTGTTTTGTTTAATATCTTTAAAATATAAAATAACAGTTGCAGAAATATTACACCTGTTCATATTCAACTACTCCCACACAAACATCTGATATGGAATCTATTGACACAAAACATACTTTTATTGAAATCAGTTCTTCATATTTTGATGACATTTTGTTCAAACATGAAAAATTATAACTGAAATCTGTAAAAAAATTTAAATAAAGGATAGTTTACAGTCGGTGAGTAAATAAAAAAAACTGACAGAACAGAGAAATTGTTTATGTTTTCAAGTTAAACTTCTTTCAAACATTTTAATTTTTTTATTTAACTTGAGAAATAATTGAACGTATGAGAATTTTCTGACAATACAGTAATATTTTTTATCGAAATTTCGAGATCGATTATTAAGGATTATCAAATTTTTTTTGCATATTGTTTAATGAGAAACTAAAATCAAATATTTGTATACTATTCTTTATTACAAATGCTAGTGTTATAGATTACATGTAATGGATGCGTAACTACACTCCCAATGCAGTATTAGCTCAATGATGTCGGTAAAACAAATGTTTACCCCCATTAATTAATTTTTATTACCTATCCTCAATCGATAAGGAAAGTAAATCATAAAACATTTATATATTTGTAACTTACACTTATATATTTAATGCTAAGCTTCCTTAGTTTTTAATAAATTAATTACAAAGCTTTACTACATTTTAATTAACTGGAACTGAATGTTCTCGTTTTACGTGAATTTAATTATAAAGTTATTGCAAATGTTTCATAACAGCTTTCATTCAACTGTTCTGCTCTAATTATTTGTTTTAGTACAATTAATGTGTGTATAATATTGAATTTCTTCGTTCACTATTATTCTCATAACGCTTTATATAGTTGGGTAATCAATTACAAAAAGTGACTATGTTTGTATTTCTTAATCAAATTGCAATATGTATTGTAACTTTAAGGTCGATACTAACAGCAACAAATATTGACAACAAAATAATAAAACAATCACTTCTTTATCGAAACAAACAATCACTTCTTTACATAACAAACCCTTTTTTTAAATTTAGTAACATATTTATCTTTAAACTTCTCATTTTTGTTAATAAATTATCATAAATAGGAAAACAGTAATAAATTCTGAAAAATTGAATGGGATCTTAAAAACGTTTTGAATAGCAAAACTAAACTTTGTACATTTTTCTTCTGTATTTTTCTATTTATGTTTCGTTGTTAAAGTTTCATATTTTACTATCTGTAACTTCAGTCTGTTAAACTTAACTTTACTTTTGTCTGTAAAATATATTGCATATTTATTTGTGATCAGATTCCGCCTTAACAACACAACTAAAATATCGCTTTTCGGAATGTGCACAAGAAATGCTAAAACTTTGCTTCAAGTTCCAGTTGGCTTGTGAAAATATATAAAACTTGCTGCCGATGAATGGAAACGTTTTTACTCTCAAATATTTATAGAGAAAGTATATTGATCGAAAGTATATCAATCTTGCTTTTTCATGAATCCTTACGTGTTCAGTTCCCAGGGTCCTAAATAAGACATTTGTCCTGCAGAACGGGTTCTGTCTTTGCCTGTAGATTGATTGATCTGATTGATTGATTCTCTTGAAATTATTATGAGATATAGGCATATCTTGAGACCATTTTCTAATATTGTAAAACATTCTTTTTGGTAAATATTTAGCCAAATATTTTTTTTAATCGGAACTTTTCAAAATCTACTCTGACGATATTGCATTTTGCTCAATTAGAAAAAAAACAATTCGGGAGTTAAAAATTGAAAAACAACCGAATTTTTAAACTCAACAACATTTACGTTCAGAACGTCAAAAAACCAAAAGCCATCTCTAATTTACCTAGAACCGTATTACGTTAGAATCAAATTTGGTACACTGATTTTGATTATGGATCTTGCTACATTGTCAAAGTTTTAGCAAAATCTGATGAACTTATTTTGATCAATTGATCTAGTTATACGGTTTTGAGAGGAATGTTTTTGTACAATCAATTTCCTCTTTGGCGTTGCTTCAGGTAGTTGAACCACGTTGCTGATATATCAGTGGAACCACAACTTCTGCAATATGTACGCGCATATATTAAAACAACAACACTTTTACATACGAGATGTCTTATCAATACTAATGTTTTAAAACAGCCCTAAATTGTGCTTAACAATAAATGTTTATTAAGAAAAATATATTTGTACACACTTTTCTAACTGCGTTTCTAAATTTCAGCTTTTTGACTGTTATATGCCACTGGTGGCGAACTACACATCACACATCATTGGACTTTGCTTCTCCTTAACAAACACAAAATTAATACACAAAATCAAATACAAAAGGAAACCCCTTTATCACAAAATTAATAATTAGAAAATAAATATCAATTTTTTGACGCTTACTTATTTAACCCTAATGTACAGCTAGTATCTTCGGAGGGAAACTAAACAGAAATAGGTAATAATGCTGAACCCCTTCCCTTCCCCAAACCGGTGCTTATCTGACCGTCCCCAGAGGAAACAACAGTGACTTAAAAAACTTAGTTCTATAACGACAAGACAGTCGACAGACTGTAGTATGTTGATTTTCTTGATGAGATGTGAGGTTACAAATCTTTACATCTCTTGTGTCGATGGATGCTTTCCTTTCACAAATCAATCCACAGGTGTCAACAAGACAAACCATTCTCTTTTCTTAGAAGTACCCAGTAGCCGTGATCGTCTAGTGGTTAGGACATTGCGTTGTGGCCGCAATAACCCAGGTTCGAATCCTGGTCACGGCAGGATACTTTTTTTAATTGTTATTCATTTGATTTTTACTACGAAAAATAAATTAAACTCGTAGCTTAAAATAGTTATAAAGGTAGTTTATATACAAACCAAATTAAAATAATTTAACTTCTATTCAGGTTAACAATTTATGATTGTCAACTATGCACGACTGAGTGAAGCAAACTCATTTAACTTGAGAGCAAATAATTCAAAACTGAGTTTGTTTTGTACAGTAGAGAAAATTCATGAAGCCAGATTTAAGAGAAAAAGTAGAACTTGAATTCTGAGTTTTTCGTATTTACTTCTAAACTATTTTTTTTATTTATTTCAAATTCCTTATTATTGAACACTTTAACAAACTAACTGAAGTTAACAACCCTTATTTATTTTTTAATTTATGATAAATATTTTCAAAGTCTTTAGAACTGATTTTCAGAATTTTTTCTGAAAATCACATTTTTATGTTGTTTATTTGCTAAAAAACTTAAAGAAATTTAGAAATCTGTAAAAATATTAAACGGTTCATAGATGTGTGTGTAAAACCCCTCTTACACATAAGGGTTATTGTTCTTAAAAGATAATTTAAAAGACCACTCGATTTACACTCGCAGTTCAGGATCGGCTCTCATTTCAAAGTCCCGATGCATGGACTTGTGCAAGAACAAATGCAACTGGTTGTTTCTTAGGCTCGCAAATCGCTATAAGCAACTCAGATACAGAATCTATAGAGGCAAGTACACCTAAATTTACAATTGAACAAGAATAATTCAAACAAGTCTGTTGTATAGTCTCTATTAATATTAGTAGAGAGAGCTCGTATGCCAGAGATGGTTAAAGTACCGGTTAGTTTTCGGGATCTCCAAACTTGGGCACCTAAAGGGTGCAGGTTCGAGACTGATTGTCGTCCTTTTTGCTTTTTCTTGCCGTTCTCATTGATATTGTAAAGCATAAAAAGAACTATTAATTTACTTTTATACATATAAAAGTTGAAACACCTTCAGTTGTAACACCCTTTGCCCATCTGCTGACATTTTTGCAGTTTATTTATCCGTTCCTTATATTTTATGCGTTTCCTCCATGTTATAAATATTCAAGCTGCAGCCGTCCAGTCTCCCATCGTCCACTTTATCTAATCCTTTTTAAATAGTTTGGTTTATCACGCCTAAGGTTTGGTCCCCGGGAGGACCTCCGCCTCTAGATTCTCGTTCGCTAATGACGCTAACACGATTAGACTATTTTCATTAGCCTATATCGGTGTTTGAACAAAACATTAGGCTACATCTGATTATTGAAAATTGAAAACAAAATGGTTGACGATATCATGTCAGCATTGTTTAACGTAATATTTACCAAATCGATCAGTAAGTGGAATACAAAAGCTAAAATCAATGATTCTCGAATGTTAAATGTTTCTGTTTGCGAAGCTTGCAAACACAAAACAACAGATTGTGTTTTGAAAAAATATTTACCCTACAGAGTGGACCACACCCCGATATATTCTTGTATACAACTTTCCGAATCAACATTGACGTTTGTTTATCTGTGTATTTACAACCCTTCTGTTATCACTAGCACCTCCCCTACGGATATTCTCTTTGTTAGCCTAATCCTCGCGTGTACAAACATTTACAAAAAATAATGCCAAACAAATGTTTGGGTTAAAATTGAAAAATTTAACTGAGATGCTACTGTAATATTTGATAACTGAAAATGTTTTTAAAAATTTTATAATAGTCCAATACTTACACTACAACTGCAACGATTTTATGCGAGCTTTGAGACGTTTTTGTAAAGTATGGGGTTTTAAAATAATTTTAACTGTTATAGACAGCTTGTTGTTGACATCAGATTTTCTTTGTTACTATCTTTAAACCATGTTGTTACCTTTGTAACAAAAAATAAGGAAACGACAAGGCTTATAGGAAACGACAAGGCTTTGAAATAAATTTCAAAGTATATCTCAGACATTATTTAAATAGTTCTGCACTGAAGCAAAAATAAAACGAAAAATATGCTTAATTTAACAAAATCGATTCATTAGGTTTGTTTAATTTTTTTGTTTTTGTATAACTTAATATTTATAACTGCAGTCTTAGCGAATTTTAAAATTTAAGCGATTTCAAATAAATTGAAAAAAATGGAGACACAAAAAAGGCGGTTTACTTTCAAAAATAAAAAATCATATTAATTGTATTGAACAAATATACGCCGGTTAGCAATGTGATTAACACATTAATATATTCTTTGTGTGTGTGTGTGTATTTATAATTACTTTCTTTTTATAATGTGTATTTATAATGTTTAAAATTCTAATTTATACTTAAATTAATCTATTGGTTGATTATGACGGTTTGGTAAATAAAAAGGGGATTTTTAAAACTAAGATCACGTTTTAAAATTTCAGAAATATATATGTACATATGTATATAATAGATTTGTAGAAAACTATCTTATATTATTATTAATATTATATTATAGATAAAAAAATTACGATAAAATTGATCTAGAAATCGTAATGTGCGCTTATTAATAAGACGGCAGCTCAAACAGTTCGTTTTCCAATGGAACATTCTCAAGCTGTTAAAATAGCAGCCGAATTTGGTTCATTCTACCAAAGCTACTTTAGGTATCCTGTGCCTAAGTCACAGGGTATACAATACAAGTTGCTCGGGCACATTGTAGCGCAGTACCTTGTATTATCTTAAGGTTAGAAACTTTGTTTGCAAACACGTATAATATTGAAATGCTCAAGTTTAGCTCTATTTAAACTTTAACCAGATGCAGACTTAGTTATATCTTGACATACATAATTCAAGTTTACTCTTCAATAGGAATTCATTCCGCATCTCTCAACGCATACTTTTGATTTATACCCAATATAAATCATTGAGTTTAATATTTCTACACTTGATTGACTTTATTATATCCTAATTCATCGTTTCTGCTCTGAATGTGCTCTTCAGTTAACATTAGGCATTTCAATCAAATATTTTGAGAAAGTATAGATTCAGGTGTCTGTCGCCTACGTTGCTTTCCTAGACCAAGCATTCCTTTAGAGGGTGGGTGGTTGTACACATTCAAAATGGGACTTCGAAAAAGATACAAAATTTTATTAAATACCTAAAATCGACTGAATATTTAAATTTAGCTGAAATTCTTAAAAATAATCGTCTTTCCTTAATCTGGGATTGTTGTTATTTCTTGAGTACATTATTTGCCTAGCGTAGGTTCAAACATTTTATATTTATTGACGCATTTCGTAATACTTCCGTTATCAAAACTTTTGAGTACAGGAAGCATTTTGATAATGGAAGTATTCCGAAACGCGTCAACAATCATAAAATGTTTGAAGCTAGGTAATGCAAATATACATATTCAACAAAAATATAAAATTATCTATATGTAGTGGAATTCGTATCAAAATCACTTTATATTTTGCGGAAATACATACACATATCCTTTTGAGCACACACACACACACACACACACACACACACACACACACACACACACACACACACACACACACACATATATATATATATATATATATATATATATATATATATATATACATTGCTAACCGGCGTATATTTGTTCAATACAATTGATATGATTTTTTATTTTTGAAAGTAAACCGCCTTTTTTTGTATTTCCGCTTTTTTCAATTTATTTGAAATTGCTTAAAATTTAAAATTTGCTAAGACTGCAGTTATGAATATTAAGTTATACAAAAACGAAAAATTTAAACAAACCTAATGAATCGATTTTGTTAAATTAGGCATATTTTTCGTTTTATTTTTGCCTCACATATACATATATGAGACCTATTTTTGTTTTTAAAATGTCAACTTTTTAATTCGTGCAACGCAAAGCTCTTTGAGAAACATTCGCTGTGTCGCTAACATTTGGTGGGGGATGCGCTGTCAGCACATTGTTATTACCTAGTCGTAACGCTAACGTAATGGTAATCTCTACCTGAACGGTATACGTTAAACGCCACTTTCACTTTTCGACATTTGGGGAACTTCTGAATATCAAACACTTCTCGCTAATGAGATTGGGGCGGTAATACTCATTACAGGTACGCGATACCGACTGTCAGTCTACTTTTTTTTCACCGATATAATTCCTTGTGAACAAAGGAGTAGAAAGTTTACAAAATAATTTAGTAAATAAAACACTTATTCACACAACAATCCTTTATTTTAATGAAGTTATTTTTACAATAACTAAGGTCCTTATTACAGAATACTGTTTCAGTTAGCTTTTCTATGGATTTTAGGAACTTTGCCCTTTACTTTTAGTCGGTTTCCACATTAAAACAACATTTATTTGTCTTGCTTTATGAAAATAATTAAATTGATTTGTAGCACAATAAACACGACTTGTCTTTAGAAATATTACTATATTATTTAAAACATAATTATTTTTCTGTACCTAACAATGTCCCAACTACCCATGAAAATAACTTCTACAGCCAAAATAAAATGGCAGAAAGTAAAATGAAGATGTCCGCATACTTAATGAATTATTCTACTTTACCACTTGTCACTTCACATACTGACTGGACACAACATGTAATTGTCAACACTTGATCATCATTATGAAGCATTTCACTTTAGATATTAGGCCGTAGGTAGCGTACGTTATTCAAACCGTTATCACTTATGTTAACATCAAAATCCAGTAAAATACGTTAAACACAAAAAACGCGACCGGGAAAACAATCCTGCTTCGTTTGTCTATCCAATTTGCCATTTCCACGTTCGTCATCTGGATGGACTGGACCGTCGAGTCTGTGGTGCAGACACTTGCCTGGCGTGTGGGACTGAAATCCGCCAATGGTACGTCAAGGTAAACTGATCTCTGCACAGATTGACACATTGTCACGGGAAGAGTACATAAATAATTTCATAGAGCACACTAACAATAAAAGACAATGCATTTCATTAAAAATGTGTACGATATTAACAACAAATCCGTTAAGACTTATATAGTCTACGTCTTACAAAATATAACGTTACAAAAACAAACTTTCTTACCTACCAAAATATATTATTTGGAAATCCCTGCATAGTTCAGTAAAATTGGTCCATTGACAGCGGTTAAGTTTATTGAAACAGTTCATCCAGAATATAAACATTTTTCCCTTTAGGCCTTGTTTGGCGCGTGCAAAAATAAATATAATTGATTATTCATATTCTTTAATCTTCATCGCCTCGGTGGCCTAGTGGATAGCGTACTAGGCTTTCACCCCGAGGACCCGGGTTCGATTCCCGGCGAGGGCTTGGCATTTTCATACGCTATAGATCATCCCACCGTCTGCATTAGCCCAAGTGTGCACAATAGTCGGACGTTAAACACCAAAAAAAAAACTTTAATCCTCATGTATTTATTTAAAATTTATAATTTAAAAAAGGAGTCTGGTAATGCTACTAAACTGCTTGCCAGAATGTGTAAACATTCACTAACGGCCAGAATACGATAAAACATCATTGGAACAGACCTGCTTATAACCGATAGGATTTGGATTAAGAAGAAAGAGTATCATATGTACCTGTTCTTGCATACTCTGTCTAGGCGACGGTCCCATTTTGTTCTTCATACCCGGTTCTGGGGACACCCGGCCCAAGTGTAGTTCCTTCAACGCAATGTGTTCCGTTCTCAGCGATGTCTTGAGGATGTTCTTGCTGGTAAGTTTCTTCATTTCGTGATTTTTTAATCTGAAGTAAAAGGTGGGTTTAAGTTGTTAATAAGTAGCAACAAAACACAAACATATAATGCAAATAGAATGTTTGAGCTAACCTCAAACCATTCTCTATTAAACGTAACAATGCTCAATCTCAAAAACTTTGTTTGACAGTTGTATAAGAAATTGAAAAACTAAGCTTTGTACGGTTTACATTCACCTTACAGATTTCAATTGGAAAATGAGGTTTTGGAGCGATTACAAGCATTTGACAAGATTCTGACTTCTAGTAATTATCGTCGTTAAAAACTTAGTTAAAAAGTTTAACTATATATATATATATATATATATATATATATATATATATATATATATATATATATATATATATATAGCCTATGTAAACTTTTGGTAAACTGTTAATTAGTTAATATAGTTAAACTGTAATTGGTCCTGGGCCTGAAAATCTATTGCCAATTTTGTACGGTAAAAATATCTTGGGCAAATTTATACGTAACAGAAAAATCAACAACCAAGATTCTTTAACTACAAGCTGAGGAAGTAACACTCACTGTTGTCGGTGTACAATGTTGACGAATGCAAACTCAAACAAAGAAAACAATATGAAGAGCGTGCAAACAACAAACCAGATGTCGTGGGTTTTGAACTGTGTCAATTTGGGCACTGTATTGTTCATGGTTCCTAGTGCGAAGAAAGACAGCATTGTAGACGTCGCTGGAAACAAAACAAAAAATAATCGGTATTTCTGTTAAAAAGACTAATCGTTACAGTTAATCATAGAGGCGGAAAAGTTTGCACCAAACTGGATGAAAATATCGTCACACGCGTCAGAGTGGTTGGCCAGATTCAAAAAAATCAATACGTATTTAACAGCATTTTATTTATAAATGAAAATGAAATCTATTTTTATAATTATAATTAATTACTGAGCTTACCATCAAACATTAGGCGTGAGAATAGTAGGCTAAATGTTCTATTTTATGTTCACCTTCGTTATGTGTTCCTGTCCGTACTGCTCAACTTAATGTTCAGTAATTGTTTGTTCATTAGGAAACTATAATTGTTTTAGGTTATATTCATGAAACAAGTAATCTGCAACAGTTTATACACAATGAACAGTAAATCTTGCACGGTTTGCTTTATAAGAAAATAATAAATTTTAAAAAACGTTTACGATATGTATACTTTATTAACGTTAAAGGGTAGTTAGAAGTAGCAGGATAGTTACAAAATGAAGGAAAGTTATTTAAAAATGGTAAGATACAATTAAAAGTAAAAGCAGAAAGTATAAAATGTGACATAATAATTAGTAACTGCGTAAAATAAAGAAGTTAAATTTTATATAATACGAATAACTTAATAAGAATATTTAATTAAGTAGTATAATATATTTACTGTTAATATAAATAATGTTTCTCAACTTTCACTCACCTTAGTTTTATAATCGGTTTTTGAGAGAAGAATTTAAAGTTACGGTTTGTAACTTTCAATCGTAGCCTTCTTAGTTGATGAATCTATTTACTTGGTTATTCCTATTTGGTGTATGGATAATATAGTACGCCATAGTAATATAAATGTAGATTATCGCGTTGATTTTTTTTTTTTTAATTTTCGATACTTTGTATCTGTGTTATACTTCGTTACTTTCGAATTTTGTGTTATATTTTTAATAAAAAATGAACATTTAAAAATTACTAATGACTCACGCATACATTAACAAATTGCAGAACATTTCAAGATTTGAGTAAAAAGATCAGCAACATTTCGACAAGATTTTTGAGAAACAAGAAAATTTGTATTGAGATTTATTCTCCCGAATGGTTATCATAGCTCTATAAACACAATGGATTTTTGTTTGGCTGTCAGGAAATTTGAAGGATTTGTTTCCAGCTAGTATTTGAGGGAATGCAATATTTGTAATTTTTCTTTTTTTCCCAAATTGTAGTTAAACAAATTTCAAAAGTAAACTACACATACAAATTTATCCCGAGATTTTGGTAACTCTTACTTGATAAATGTTTTCCAAATAAGTCGATTCGTTGTGTCTCCGGTTCTGGGCGCGCATTAACACACACACACACACACACACACACACACACACACACACACACACACACACACAAGATGAAAACTCATCTCCATCTATCAACTCATCTATAACTCATAATGCATCTTCATAATTCATAGATATTTTCGTATCAATGAATTTATTTCACATGTTAATGGTTTAATCTATAAATATACTTTTGTTTGCTGTAATTTAATTAGATATTGCTTAAAACTTCGCAGGATGAAATAATACAAGTTGATAAAGAACGTAACAATTACAGGCAACTTATAAAGTTTTGGTTAATTGTATCAGTTATTTACATATGTAGAAGTCACAGTTTACATACTGTTATATAAGCAGGATACAAATTTACATTTGTATATCAGTAAATACTTTTATTTGTTTCTTAAGTCGTCTCTATCAAAATGTTTGTTAATTACAGTTATATAAGCATTAATGAAGTCGATTCGGCTGCATGAAGTATATTATATCAGTAACTACTTTTGTTTGTTTCTTAAGTTGTACCTATCAAAATGTTTGTTAATTACATTTATATAAGCATTTATACATTTGTGTATCAGTACATTATATCAGTAACTACTTTTATTTGTTTCTTAAGTCGTCTCTATCAAAACGTTTGTTAGTTACTGTTTTATAAGCATAAACACAGCTGTGTATCAGTAAATTATAACTTATTAGCAGCTACTTTTATTCGTTACATAAGTTATCTCCATTAAAATGTTTGTTAGTTACAGTTATATAAGCATTTATACAGTTGTGTATCAGTAAATTTTATCAGTAATTACTTTTATTCGTTACATAAGTTACCTCCATTAAAATGTTTCTTAGTTACAGTTATATAAGCATTTATACAGTTGTGTATCAGTAAATTTTATCAGTAATTACTTTTATTCGTTACATAAGTTATCTCCATTAAAATGTTTGTTAGTTACAGTTATATAAGCATTTATACAGTTGTGTATCAGTAAATTTTATCACTAAGTACTTTTACTTGTTACTTAAGTTATTTCTATCAAAATATTTGTTAGTTACAGTTATATAAGCATTTTACAGTTGTGTATCAGTAAATTTTACCAATAACAACTTTATTTGTTACTTAAGTTATTTCTATCAATGTGTTTGTTAGTTACAGTTATATAAACATTTATACAGCTATGTATCAGTAAATTTTATCAGTAACTACTATTATTTGTTACTTAAGTTATTTTTATCAATGTGTTTGTTAGTTACAGTTATATAAGCATTTTACAGTTGTGTATCAGTAAATTTTATTAGTAACTACTATTATTTGTTACTTAAGTTATTTTTATCAATGTGTTTGTTAGTTACAGTTATATAAGCATTTTACAGTTGTGTATCAGCAAATTTTACCAATAACAACTTTATTTGTTACTTAAGTTATTTCTATCAATGTGTTTGTTAGTTACAGTTATATAAACATTTATACAGTTGTGTATCAGTAAATTTTATCAGTAACTACTATTATTTGTTACTTAAGTTATTTCTATCAATGTGTTTGTTAGTTACAGTTATATAAACATTTATACAACTATGTATCAGTAAATTTTATCAGTAACTACTATTATTTGTTACTTAAGTTATTTCTATCAATGTGTTTGTTAGTTACAGTTATATAAACATTTATACAGTTGTGTATCAGTAAATTTTATTAGTAACTACTATTATTTGTTACTTAAGTTATTTCTATCAATGTGTTTGTTAGTTACAGTTATATAAACATTTATACAGTTATGTATCAGTAAATTTTATCAGTAACTACTATTATTTGTTACTTAAGTTATTTTTATCAATGTGTTTGTTAGTTACAGTTATATAAGCATTTTACAGTTGTGTATCAGTAAATTTTACCAATAACAACTTTATTTGTTACTTAAGTTATTTCTATCAATGTGTTTGTTAGTTACAGTTATATAAACATTTATACAGTTGTGTATCAGTAAATTTTATCAGTAACTACTATTATTTGTTACTTAAGTTATTTCTATCAATGTGTTTGTTAGTTACAGTTATATAAACATTTATACAGTTATGTATCAGTAAATTTTATCAGTAACTACTATTATTTGTTACTTAAGTTATTTCTATCAATGTGTTTGTTAGTTACAGTTATATAAACATTTATACAGTTATGTATCAGTAAATTTTATCAGTAACTACTATTATTTGTTACTTAAGTTATTTCTATCAATGTGTTTGTTAGTTACAGTTATATAAACATTTATACAACTATGTATCAGTAAATTTTATCAGTAACTACTATTATTTGTTACTTAAGTTATTTCTATCAATGTGTTTGTTAGTTACAGTTATATAAACATTTATACAGTTATGTATCAGTAAATTTTATCAGTAACTACTATTATTTGTTACTTAAGTTATTTCTATCAATGTGTTTGTTAGTCACAGTTATATAAACATTTATACAGTTGTGTATCAGTAAATTTTATTAGTAACTACTATTATTTGTTACTTAAGTTATTTCTATCAATGTGTTTGTTAGTTACAGTTATATAAACATTTATACAGCTATGTATCAGTAAATTTTATCAGTAACTACTATTATTTGTTACTTAAGTTATTTCTATCAATGTGTTTGTTAGTTACAGTTATATAAACATTTATACAGCTGTGTATCAGTAAATTTTATCAGTAACTACTATTATTTGTTACTTAAGTTATTTATATCAATGTGTTTGTTAGTTACAGTTATATAAACATTTATACAGCTGTGTATCAGTAAATTTTATCAGTAACTACTATTATTTGTTACTTAAGTTATTTCTATCAATGTGTTTGTTAGTTACAGTTATATAAACATTTATACAGCTGTGTATCAGTAAATTTTATCAGTAACTACTATTATTTGTTACTTAAGTTATTTATATCAATGTGTTTGTTAGTTACAGTTATATAAACATTTATACAGCTGTGTATCAGTAAATTTTATCAGTAACTACTATTATTTGTTACTTAAGTTATTTCTATCAAAATGCTTATATAACTGTACAGTTATATAAGCAGTTATACAGTTGTGTATCAGTAAATTATATCAGTAGCTACTTTTACTTGTTGCTTAAGTTATTTCTATCAATATGTTTGTTAGTTACAGTTATATAAGCATTTATACAGTTATGTATCAGTAAATTTTACCAGTAACTACTTTTATTTGTTGCTTAAGTTATCTCTGTCAACATTTATGCTTATAATAGTTTTAGTTACATTAAATGTAATGTTTCTCATGAAAAACTTTTATTTATTGATTTAATCAAGTAACTCATTGTTACTTTAATCCTTACTTACCAAGATCGTTATAGACCTGCCAACATTAAGAGTTATTGTAATAACAACAATAACTCGTACGTTCTTTATATCATGTTTCAGTTAGGCTACATACCTATCCATGGACGGGCAGACACTTCATTCGGATTCACCCAGAATGTCAGCCAGGATACAATCACAATAAACACGCTTGGCAGATAATAGTCCCAAAAATAGAAACCAAACTCTCTAGACATTATCAACTGTAGACTGAGCGAGCTGTAGGTATACACTGCAACAAATATTACAATAAAAATCACTCAAAAATGTACTGAAACCCCATACCGTTGATACACCAAAGTTGATTCTGAGAGGGGCTTAAGCCTTTTCTCTGTACCAGTTAAAGGAGTAAAAAATAGAAAATGTCAACGGTTTTAATTAGATTCAAACCTGCGTACAGGTCCGAGTTCTAGCGAACTGATTGAGCTACGAACAGTAAAACAGTACACTCAAATGAAGCCTAATAAACATATCTCCGAAACTTCAGTTAAAAAGCAAAAAAATTAGCAATAACTTAACCTAAAACGACTAATTTTTCAAATAGGTTCATCAAATATTGCTAAAATGTTAGTCGTATATTAATTTTCAATTTCATATAAAATATAAAAATAAATATGGAGTAAATATATTGGATAAAATGTGTAAAAAATATAATCGTTTCAGATATTCAAGACGATCGCCTTTGACAATTTTTTTCAATCTGTTAAATTTTGCTGGACTTAACTCCAAAAATATTACAGAGGTAATACCCCGCAGGAGGTGCAGACTAGCTGTACCTATTGAGAGGATTTAGACGTCCAGTACCCGAGTCTAACACACACTTACACTTACAACGCTACACTTACGACTTTATTAACACTTTACACTCACACTTAACATTTAGGAAAGTGATAATAGCCTCCATGTGCTTTTAAAAAAAATACAGAGGTAATCATAATTAATTATAATAAAGCGAACTTCTCTTGAGTGTTTACAGACATTAGCGTTGGAACTTATCAATGAGCAGCCTCTAACACGACACCAACAGAAATTTAGCGAAGAGATAAATCGCTGCTGAAGATAGAAGAGGAGGAACCAGAGGAACTACTGAGGGGATATGCCAATTCTGTCGGTCGATCTTAAGACAAGGAAGCTAAACCTTTATGAGGAAAATGTAAGAGTGAGCACGGCTCATTCCAAGAAATTCTTGGTCGATATGTACACAAAAAAAAATCTTGCTACTGTATATATATATATATATATATATATATATATATATATATATATATATATTAGTATAAATCTTTTAATTTAAAAAACTATTTGTTTATGATGATACAATAGTCAAATATTTTACATATTTTACTTGTTAAACTTACTAAAATATAAATTGAACTTTTTTTAATATTCTCTATAAATAAAAATGTAAATTTTCGTCTGTTCAAAATCTTAAATCTTCAAAAATTCTTTATCGATTGCTTTGAAATTTTAACTCAACGTTGCATTCAAATACGTAATTTCTTACTTTACCTATCTATATATATGTGTATCTATGTATGTATCTACATATATATCTATATATCTATCTATATTTACATAAATAAAAATGTAAATGTTCGTTTGTTAAAATTGTAAATCTCCAAAATCTTCAGCGACAACTTTGAAATGTTGACAAAATTCGTAGCATTCGAATACGGGCATGTTTTTATATACCTAATATTATATAAGATGTTATACCTGTGACAGATAGACATGTTTTAAAAAAAACAGCGCCATCTGTTAGACGTAAAAATAACACAAGCTTTACTCAATATTTTATGATTCTATTTCAATATTTCCGAATGCATTGTTAATTTGAACCAGTCGGCCGGGTACAGCCAGTAAAACTGTTTTTTTACTATCTTGTTACCTAGTTATCTATAAGAAAGGGGTCTGACTAGAGTGTGAAAAGAAAGTAATGGTGAACAACTACATTATTTCAGTAAATTAAGTTTCGCTTGTTCAAATTTGAAAAAGAATCTTCTATGAAAACTTTAAATGAAAATTACTGTAGCCAGTTGTATGTTCAGAAATAAAAAAGTGTGATAGTAACTTATTTATGAAATACCCGGTAAATCTGAAAATAGAAAAACTGCTTTCAAGCCAGTGCTACTTCTAGGCCACCGTTTGTATGAGTTATAACAGTTTACAAAATTAAAAGTTTATAAAAATTAAAAAAATTACTTCTTACCGTTACAGTACAGATTTTCAGTGGAATTTATGGCATCTTCTTCAGTTTTATTTTTACATAAATCTGAAAATACAAATTAATATATATTTTTTTCTTGTGTAACTTATTTCAAAGTCTAATAATGTCACTTAATAAACTTATTATTAAATTTGCACACTAAGATATGTACGAAGTCATCAACGCTTTTAATTTTGTTTTAATATGAGTTCGATATTTACGCGAAACGTGAAACATTGGTTGAAAACTGTTGTTGAAAAATTAAAAACAATTCGATTTGCCACTTTTTGTTGGCCTAGTTGTTTCGTTAATTTTGTAACATTTTTAACGTTGTTTATAATTTATACTTAAAAAAACAAATTATATTTCTTCCCTTCAACCGTAAACAATCAGTACAGTTTTGATCGTGAACTACGCCCAAAGTGATAATTTCCTCAAAGTGTCACTAAATAACTAATTTTGTATATCGTGCAGTGCATACAATTTTAACCTTACATCTGGTATGCGACTTCCTAACATGATCGATAAAGACATCCTCAGTGGTTACCGGTCGTACCTCCATCAGCTTGTACTCCGTGAGACTAGGCGTGCCATCCGGCATCAGTACAGGCTCTTTGTCTTCCCACTGCAGCGAGAGATGTTCGGAGTTGTACCTCCCTGGTAGAAAGTTAATAATTTACAATTACAGATAGTTGTGAACTAAATCCTCTTGTTGCAGCAATACTCTATTTAACGGACTAATTGCAGTAATTAAATGCACTATAATAATATAAACCGAGCAAAAAGTACAGTTGTGGAACTGTAGTCGGCCAATGAAAAAAATAGGCCTACATTGTGAAACTGTACTTGGCCAATGAAAAAAATAGGCCTACATTGTGAAACTGTACTTGGCCAATGAAAAAAATAGGCCTACATTGTGAAACTTTACTTGGCCAATGAAAAAAATAGGCTTACATTGTGAAACTGTACTTGGCCAATGAAAAAAATACATTGTGAAACTGTTTCATATTAGAAATTACTATTGTATATTGAAAAAAGTAATTAAAAATTCATAATAATTTGAAGTTTTTTTATGGATAACGGTAGAAGACAAATAGGCAAAATATTGTTTTTTGACTTTATCTAGTATAAAAATGGAACTACAGATGGCGAAGGCTTTGGTTCTTAAAACAATTCATAAGATTATTCACAAAATTTGCACATATACAAAAGGTTTAAATAAATTTAAGTATATAAGGTTCTAGAGTAAATTAGTAAAAAAATGGTTACACTTTAAATTCGCTTTTTTCTGAATGTATTACAATTAATACTGATGAACAGATTTTAACAAGAAAGACTTAGGTTCATAAGTTTAATTGTCACTTCATTCAATTAAAATCGTATTTTACGACCATATTAAGTAAAATGAAAAAATAAGGTCGTTAATCAAAAAACTGAATTTAAAAGTAACGGTGTTTGTTAATTAAAAAAAAACAGATATATTCTTAAACGAAATAGAAGAAGTTTTAAAGAAAAAGAACTTGGAAACTAAATTTGTTAAAAAATTAAACTAGTCCCGAGATATGAAGAAGCACACTGAAGTAATTACTTAATTGTGGTAAATTTTCTAACAAGATAAACACACACATAAACAAATAATAGCAGAAACATATACGGAATTTAACATTAGATCCTACTCAGGGATCATTAAGTAATTATCTACTGTTATGTCAACGAATGGAGCAAAAATATTACCAATTGTTCTAAGATTCAATTATTTTTGTAAAACATCGGTTCGAAAGTTAACCAAAAAATGGAAAAATACAAATTTATAAAAAAACACTTCATAAAATTTTAGTCAAGTATATAGATTGATAACTCAATTTACTGTGCCTGGTCTCATTGAATAGTAAAAGTAAACATTTATTCGTATAAAAGTAATAGCAGTTGACTTACACGTGTCCAAAATTAGTTTACAGGTTGAATGATCGAAAGGAAAATGGCCTTCATTTTGATAACATAGTATTGTTGTTTTAATTCTGAAATAAAAGAAACATCTGATTGGAAAAATATATTTTTTTAATGTTATTAGTTTAAATCACTGTTATAATACGGAGAGCTTCAATAATAATACGGAGGTCTTGAGAAGTTAAAGTAGGTCATAAGTTTAAATCAATGTGTAGTTAAAGAATTGCCCTGCTGCAATCGTAACACCCATGTCTCTCTGACGTGATGGAAGCGTATATCCAAAAAGTAACAACATTACAGTAATCTCACTTTTTTGAAAATTTGATTTTGCTACCATCACAGTATCGTGCAACAGAAGTGTTTAAGGCGTTCAACTTGAAACGTGCTGATTAATAGAAACGAACTTGTCAAAGCTCTTACTACAATCGAACCAAAATTACTAATCCTACCTGTACAATTTCACAATTATGTTCTAGTGGTCAGGATCCCGGGTCTGGGTCTTCACATGATTGCCGCTCTATTAGCTCATTTTTAATTGGAAATTCTCTGATAATTTTTGTTAAATATTCTACAAGCAACTACATATTGTCTGACCTTGATGTAAACAGCACTTCTCCTTGAGGCAGTACAGACACTAACTCGTCTATGTGGTCAGTTTCTCTTTCATTGGACAGAAATACGTGTGGCTTCCAGATCATATCGAGCAGAGCTCTCTGGCCGACCAGCTCCTGATACAAGGAGATGTTGCAGTAAGCGAGCCGCACGTCCTGCCAACGCAGCTGCATTAAGATATGCAGCACAAATTGCTATGAAACATTTCACTTCACTTTACTTTAATAAGCCCAAAACATATTCAAATACACATAAATGTTTCCATTATGATATTCTGACGGAACGTAATGTGCAAACAAAATTATTTTCACCAAGACGTAAGAAAATCTACTGCATTAATTTTATTTAATTAAATAAAGGCGTTTTGAAGATACTTCCTTGTTTCTTCCTAAAATTAATCATTATATATATATATATATATATATATATATATATATATATATATATAAAGTAGATTTCAAAGACTTTGATTTTTATCCTGAAGATATCTGAAGTAAAAGTAGGCCTACTTTTACATATAGGAGATGTGTAAATGTATACGCAGTTTAACTATTTTTGCAACAATCGAAGTATTGAAATATTCAACGAGTATTAATATTGTTTTTAGCTTAATGTCAGAAGTATTTTGTTTGTAGAAGTAATATTGGGTAAACTGTTTCACCATTGCTGAGAATGTATTAAAATTAATTCATTTCATTCATAAAAACATTTATTTTTAATAATAAGTAACAGTTATTGTTTATAGTTTCCATGGACACTAAAAAAAGTATTTTGAAAATATTTGTAGTAATAATCTATCACAAAATTATTTGTTTGTTTATTTATTATTTATTTAAATCATTTTTATTAGTTAGGATATTAAGTGAGACTCTATTATAAAATTAAAAGTGTTAACGCACTATTAGTTATTTAACTCACCATTAACTGATTAACTATTTAAAACACTATTAACAATAGACAATTAAGTATTAACTTACTTTTAATTTATTTTAAATTGTTTACCATGTTTTTCTTAGTCTGGATGGAGAATATATACATGCGTGAGAACACAATAAGAGGACCTCCGAGAGGATTGACCGGCCGGACATTGTGATCGTACGAGTTGGACAGGGTCAGCTGTTTAACAAGAGCATGTTGCGAAAAGGGCGATGGTTCGGCAGTACTCCTGCAACGATAATCATGTGTTTAAATATAATAACACATTAGTGTACTAAAACCTTACATTCTCTACACGACTGTGTTTAAAATATAAACTAAGTGAAAACCAATAACACTATTATTATTATTATTGTACTTAGAGAACTTTTACTAAAAAACAATTATCTCAGTGGCCATTATAGTAAACCCCAGGTCCAGAATCCTGTAGCATCAAAATTTATTTGAGCAAAACAATAACTGAAACCAAGGCAAGTCACAAAGGATACTAATATTAGTGTTTATTGATTAAACTTCCTTTTGATTTTTAAAGAAACCGATTTTAAAAAAATCTTGTGTTAAATTTCACCTTGAGTACTTTTTAGAAAAAAAAATCTTCTATTAACTTTGAGGTTGTGTATTTTTCCGAAAATATTGCTAAATTTAAGGTTGATATTGTCTCACGGTCATATGCAAGTGAAAATAATCACCCGTAAATCCAGCAAGGGTAACTGAAGTTCTTAATTGAATATAATATAGCTACTAGTCCTTTTATTTATTAAACTTTTGTATTAAATAACATTATTACTAATAAATAGATTATCACTAAAACATCTCACAACTATTGAATTTTGTCTATAGTTTTTTAACAATAACATGAATTTATTTTTTCTATTTCAAAAATATTTTTTGACATCGTTCAGAAAATCCTTTCATGAAAATTATTACAAATGTTTTGCCTGCTTAACCTAACCTAAACCATATTTTAGTTTGTATAGCCTAATTTTAACTGAACGTTATCGTGAATTACAATTACAAAACCTTAAATAAATTCCTAAGTAATTCAAATAACCAACAATCGAGCTATCGTATAATTATTGCATAATAACAAATATTGGAAAGAACTCACTGAACACTAATATAACACATAAATAAAATTAAAACAAAATTTAACAATACATGAGTACTAGAACTCATTCTGACTTGGCAGTGTTGCTTGCCTAGAGTTACTGAGGTAAACTTATCAGCTGATAACAGCATTGTTACGTGCAGTCACATGGCAAGCTGCTGCGTCAATTCATTTCTTGGTAATTGATGCTAAGAGTACAATGTTTATTTTAACACTATCTTCTAACAAGACAACATCGGTTTTATTACAAAACGTTTAACACATTACAACATGGAAACATAGTAGTTTCTGATTTCAACAAAAGCAAAGTTTTGCTTCAGAATCCTTCTCAATGCGGCTTGTATTACCTACAAAAACAGTAAGTTATCTCATTTGCTGAAAGCCCTGACCAATATTTAAACAATAACGGAGAAAAGGACAAAATATAAAATCAAACCTAATAAAAGCGTCTTCCTCATCTCCTTCGAGTTGATTCATTCTCTGCTAGAGAGCGTTGCACAATTACAATTAGGTCTCGCTACAATGGTTCAAAAGAAAATTGAATCAGTTTTTCACAGCTCGATTTAGATTAACTTCCTTCGCCGTTCAATTTCCTTACAGTGCTCAGTAGCCGTGATCGTCTAGTGGTTAGGACATTGCGTTGTGGCCGCAATAACCCAGGTTCGAATCCTGGTCACGGCAAGGCATATTTTTATTGTGAAAACCATAAAAATAAATAAAATATTTTTACATATATATAAATATGTATAAAATTATATTTTGTAACTGCAATCGTGTGAACGTATTTTTATAACTTTTTTAAAAATATAACTGTAAATTTTTATTTTAAACATTCGGTTTTTTCATCAAATAAAAAAATTGATGCATTGTTTTGGTATAATACAGATTATCACACTATAAATGTAAGATAGTTAGAAAGATAAGAAGGGGTTGAATTAGAAATGGGGGAGTTCTTAAAAGAGAACTGGAAGTCCATCCAGTCAAGGAAAGGACCGAAGAGCAACAAGGAAGACATGGGCTTCGTGTACAAGAGCTGCAAAAGTTATAGGAACGTTGTTTTTAATTAATTAAATAAAGTGAATTGAGGAAGGAATGCAACAGGTCCTTACACGAGACACTATTGTCTACCAGATACCCTAGCATCAAAGTCGCAGCAGGGAGACACCATTGTCTACCAGATACCCTCGCATCAAAGTTGCAGCAGGTCCTTATACAAGACACCATTGTCTACCAGATACCTTCGTATCAAGGTCGTAGCAGGTCCTTACATGAGACACCATTGTCTACCATATACTCTCGCTTCAAGGTCGTAGCAGCCCCTTTGTCTACTCCTGGTGTCAATACACCATGTAATATACATGTGCCTACAGTTTGTATTATCAACAATTAAGTCGCTAGTGGTCGTAAGTTTTATTGAATTAACTTACATTATTAAAGCGATCGACCCAATAATGTACTTCATAAAAACACAACTATCTTCTAATATTTGGATTGTTTAACTGAGCGACTTATTTGTGTCCTATCGCCGTAGAAGTCGTTTTGAAAACAAAGCGTCCCAATATGCTGCTCAACATAAAATGGTTTTGAAAACATAAAATTAAAATCATTACCTCTCGATTTATTACTTTCTCACTAATGCAATGTATAGAAAAGCATACAAAGATCTACGTCCGCCTGTGTACCAACCCAATCACCAATTTTAATAAAATTTGGCTATGGCTATAGATTGGCCATTTTTTTAAACTAATTTTAATTTTCAAAAATAGAGGTTTTTTAATGGCCATTCTTTGTTAAACATAATATATTTTTAGAACATGCTCTAATAGTTTCTTCAAGTTTTGTTCAAATGTAGTTAATATTATATGTAATCTAACATAATCATTTTCACGAAACAATAAATGGGTTCATTAGGACTGTTCAAAGATTCATAATTGAAGACAAAGTATAAAATTTGAGTGACATTTAGTCTACGGTTCTTGAGTAGATTAACACAAAAATAATAAAATAACTCCTTAAGGTTTGTTTAGTGTTTTGGTTTATTCTGTAAGCGTAAATATCTACACACACTCTTTTGAGTTATAAATCTTCAATAATAATCAAGAAATCTACAGAATATATTTTACAGTTACAAAAATACCATTTTATTCTCAACAAGCATTTGTTAATAGTTGTTTGTAACATTTTCTTTTGCATTTCACTTTGTTTTCAACAACCTTTCCTTTCTGACTAAATGAAGTTTTCAATCGATGAAAAAAAAAAGCAAAAATCAAGTACAATTTTTTTAAAAGCGTTAATCAATCGCCATGAATCACCGAACTGTGTCACTACCGGCTCTGGGAAGTGATTTAGTATACTCGGAACTTGTTACAATCCTATAAATACTTTATTAGGCAAATTAATTAGAAAATCACCTTTGAAAGGAGTTAATCTATATTCATAAAATCACAATTGTAAACGTCTGGAATAGAAATATTACCTAACTACTGCGTGTATTGTTTCCTATTTACACTATACACTGAGGTTTTATGCAATTTTTAAATGGAAGTGATAATTGCTTAGTTATCGCAATGCAACTCTACACGAGTAGGCAGGCACAAGCTTCCAATGCTATTACAGTTCTTGTTATTAATGTTTTATGGTATGTTTGAATTACTGTTGTCGATCGATCTATCGCATGCAAATATCATTCGATTATGAATTGTTTGTCTGATTTAACGTAAAAATATTTCTCGTTGACATTAACAATACATTTTAAACGTGACTCTTACAATGAAATTCGTGAAGATAGAAGTTCACAGCAATCTGACGCACAAATATCAATTACAATAACGAAGCAGATTAAATAAAAGTGAAATTATTTCTATTGCCAGTTCAGTGATATTTTGCCTCAAACCTTCCTGGCGGGTTATCTTTGAAAATCAGTAACATTCAAATCCGCCATCTTGAATCTTGAAATATTCGCCGACATAGACATACCATCTCTTACTTTTTGAGCAACACTTAAAAACTTATAAATCTGCTAGCACTCGTAACTGGTGTGTTGGAATTAACATCTAAAGCTCTGTACTCGTACCTGGTGTGTTGGCATCAACATCTAAAGCTCTGCACTCGTAACTGGTGTGTTAGTATCAACATCTAAAGCTCTGCACTCGTACCTGGTGTGTTGGCATCAACATCTAAAGCTCTGCACTCGTAACTGATGTGTTAGCATCAGCATCTAAAGCTCTGCACTCGTAACTGATGTGTTGGCAGCAACATCTAAAGCTCTGCACTCATAACTGGTGTGTTGGCATCAACATCTAAAGCTCTGCAGTCATAACTGGTGTGTTGGCATCAACATCTAAAGCTCTGCACTCGTAACTGGTGTGTTGGCATCAACATCTAAAGCTCTGCACTCGTAACTGGTGTGTTAGTATCAACATCTAAAGCTCTGCACTCGTACCTGGTGTGTTGGCATCAACATCTAAAGCTCTGCACTCGTAACTGATGTGTTAGCATCAGCATCTAAAGCTCTGCACTCGTAACTGATGTGTTGGCAGCAACATCTAAAGCTCTGCACTCGTAACTGGTGTGTTGGCATTAACATCTAAAGCTCTCAATGTTGGTCAGATTTGATTAAGACGCATTTCGGTAGCCAAATCCGTTAAACTTTTTCAAAATGGTAATGTTCTCAATTCTTTAAAAATTTTAAACTTTTTTGTCTTTAACGTTTTTGGAAGTCTTATTTTCGTCATCATAATCAACATTAAAACTGTATAAAGTAACAATTTGAATTTTAAAAACCAAGTACTCTGAAAATAAGTCAGATTCAATTTGACTGCGTTTAGAACTTATAACAATGAATTTGGGTTCTTACGTAATTTGAAAGTTAAAAATGCGAATAAATGCAGATTTTAATGTTGATGAAATCATAACTATTTTTAAAAAAATTTGTAAATTGAAATATATTTTATAAATTCATTTTCAAAGAAAATAATGTGCCACACTAATTTTAAAACTTCAATCTGTGAAGTTTATTTAATTTACTTTCAATAGTGTTGTAGGTAACAACTCAACATGTTCTAACCTGATGTTGGTGTAATGTTTCACAACGTTGTGCAAAGTAACTTAACTTTGATTTCCAGTTAAATAACGAACGTCATCACAACACACTTCATATCTCTCTCTCTCTCTCTCTTTCTTCTTCCTCTTTCCCTCTGGTTCCCTTGCCTTTCCCTTCTACCATTTTACTATAATACGTGCCCTTCAAATCATACAACTTATTTTAAATTTACTTTAAGTTACTATAATACTTCTGGTATAAATACAGCATAACAGCAATAATATATGTATATGTACTTACACACACACACACACACACACACACACACACACACACACACACACACACACACACACACACACACACACACACACATACACACACATGTATTGTGTGTGTGTTTTAATAATCACATCTTAGTGGTTGTTCTCGTTCCAAAGCTGAAATCGAAGTTCTGAACAGACTTGGAATGAAAATAACCTCGAAGATGCCACATACGACTTTGGAGAAACGTCGGAGTAATATTTCTTCTCGAAACAATGTTTCGATCAAATGAACATTGGCTTTCAATGTAATTTATATGTATGTATATCGCGATAAAATAATAAAGTATAAATAGGGAGTTTATCATATTAATTTATCAAATGTCTTCATACTTTGCTCAGACAAGAAGAATTACAAATCAAGTCAGATTAAAGATTTTGAAAGATAAAAACGTTTGTTTGTGAGTACATCATAAAAACAAACAAAGCGGAGTGATATTATGAAGAGTTTCTATTCAACAAGATTTTTTTTAATTAATTTATTTATTGTTCGCTTCTGAAACAGGTTTTTCTGGGGAAAGAGACGTTTGTTTGGAGAAGCTAACCTATGAACTATAATTTAGGCAAACATTTTAAGAAAATCCATTTTTCTTAAAAAAAACTATTTTTGATAAAATGAAAAAATCAAAATAAAATGGGTAATGAATTAGTTACAAGAAATCCGGTTTATTCTAATTTAGAGACTCTACGAAAGACTTCGATTTAAACGGCCTGAAGACATCTACAGAGATCAATCAAAAAGTAAAGACATAGTAAAAAAATGTAAACCATACGAAGATTATTGCTATACCAACTGTTAATCAAACATCTGACTCTGATAGTTAAACTCAGCTTACTTAGTTAATTATAAAACAATCGTTATTTTGAGCAGTCTTTTATCCTTCGTGTTGTTAAGTATTGAGAAATCAATAAAAATTATTACAAAGAATTGCCCACAATGATCAAGTACAGAAATATTTTACATAGCAAATAGCGCATTATCTTTAAACACTAAACCAATAGCCTATTTCCGTAAGACTACTCGCGTGAGGCGAAGCAGCCTGAATACATTGGGGAGAGCGTGTGGGCGGCCCGGCAGCTTGGCTGACAATAAAATTACATAATTTAAGTACCTGAATACATATGTCCTGCATACATGTCAACAGATAAATCACGTTGTAGCCCTCATTAACCGGTAAACAACTGCGACGACTTAATTAGGCTACTTGGAGGCGAAGTCGCGGCCAAGTAACACGTCCACATTCGATGTCGCATGTTGTCTGACAAGAATAGGGACGGTTATCGTAAAGGAAAGAATAACAAAGTTGTAATTGTACTTAACCTAAATGTGGTAGCAATTACAATAATTTTGTCATTATTTTTTGAACAAGTGAACATATTATCTTACTTAACAAAATTTTGATAATACTGTTCTTAAGTCTTCAGTTTCTTGTTAGAAGTTCATAAAGAACATCTCGACGATCACCAGGGCTGGAATTTGATTTAAAGAGAGGTATTTGGTAGAAGGGTATTTTTGTTCAAAATTTTCGATATTTTAGATTAGATTTAGATTAACTGTTGGTCTGAGCTTGGTAAACTCTGGTACCGCTGTCAAAGAACCTCTCGTCCTATTAGTACCGTTTTATGGAGTTGTAGCAGTCCAAAAAGCAGATCCTTGAAGTCCTGATAACGAAACACACTTCGTTTCCTGCTGGCCAGGGATTTACAATCATAGACACACAAACACACACACACACACACACACACACACACACACACACACACACACACATATATATATATATATATATATATATATATATATATATAATGAAATATCCGGTTAGCCTGGGGCATATGTAAATTTAACGGCTCCCCCATAAGTGATCTATAATTCAGGATCACCATTTCATTTCAAGGTTTCACCAAGTCACCGCTTCAATATTTCATTTTTCAACAAAAATTGGCTAAAAACAAGAAACAATAAATTTAGAAGACTGTGCAATTTGATGAAAGAGTGATATTATTTAGAGTGATATTTGATAAAAACCAACAATATTAACTTCCCTGTGTTATAAAATTTTAATGCTGTTCACATATTTCCATAAATCTCGAGACCTAATCCACAAATACGATGTATGAGGGCTCAAGACATAGTTTATAACACACGACATTAAATAGTAAAAAAAGTAAGTTAAAAACCTTTTGTCCGCCCACCAGTTTCAATACAGGCTTTTCTTTTCGAATAATGAATGATTAAATTTCAATTAAACAATTTTAATTTTCATTTAAAACATGAAATGTACAAATTACTTTAGTTGAAATAATTGTAACGAATAACGGAATCGCTCAAAATGAAGTGAAATACGTTTTTAAAATTTTAATACATTTAATTTGTAATGCAAAACCATTTGTTTTGCAAAACCTTTTCTGTATATGTTACAAGGACTTAAGGACGCTAGTCTGAACTAGAATCCCAGAGCTCAGTTGTATAATAAAATTTCCAGAGCTCAGTTTGGTCGCTGGACCAGGGTTATAAAATTACTTAATCTTTAGTATTTAATTTGAACTGTTTCAGAAACTAAAAATAAATAACAATAATTAATGCTTAGCAATTTTCAGAGTTTTAAATTATTATTAACTTTTGTTGTTATATTGTCGATAGTGTCATTTTAAAAGTAACAGAACAAACAAAACTAGTTCAGTTTTCAGTATTTTTTAAAATCTCTTCCTCGTTTACGTTTTAATTTAAAGCATTGCCATTGTATTATGTTTAAAATATTATATATCCTTTAATATGTGATAAAACAATTATGCGAAAATGTGTTTATGTGCTGTTCGAGTCCAGCCTTTGATAAGGCATCGTGTAACAGGTTGTTTTGTTATCCTATGTCACCTTCTTCAAATCCTTGCCAGTAACTGCAGTTTGTTTGCTGAAAGAGCGTTTCTGTACTAAGTTTATTTATAAAGCGTTTATTGAATTGGAAAAAGTATTCAGTAAAACGAAAATTATTTTAACTGCGTTTGTAGACACAAAATTAAAATGCACAATGTTTGACGTTTGTTATCTCGTTAGACAGGTTTAATTATAGATAACTATTCTTACTTCTGATAATAATATTTCAATGATTTATATTGTTGAGCAAAAACACTGAAACTAATTGTTTAAAAACAAAATATTAAATAAAAAGGTGTCAAGTTAAAAATACTTGAAAGTTAATAGGATAACATTAATTATTTTCAGAAAAAATTTGAAGTTGAAATTTCACAATTTTCTTTGTTCTCTTTCGGTCCTACATTGTGCGCTTGGAATGAGTGCCTGTGTACTGAGTGATTGAGGAAACGAAAGGACATATTCGCTACTCAGATGAGATCAGTCGTACAATGGAAATGACTACGACGAAGAAATGAGTAGGAAAAACACCAGTCGATGGTGGCCTTGAGCTCCCGGCCAATGTATCGTTAAAGACGCTTCTTTTAATACAAAATTTGGCACAGTTCACTTAACAGCGAAGTTCACTAGACAGAGATTTGCTGTGAACTCACAGTGATTAAAGTGGAAACTTTAATGAGCCTGCTTCATTTGATTGCGAGTCTCTTAACTATAATAAAACAATTTTTGAAACTCAGCAACCAGACTGGCGCAGCCTTGAGAAGAGTAGCTTACTGTTTACTTGACGTGCCGAAGACAGTCTGAAATAGGTCTCATTATATCCTATAATAAAAAACGCAAATATAAGATGTTTTTCTTTTTTTTTTTTTTTTTTTTTTTTTGTTCAAGAATAGCAACAAAATTAAGGGTTTGAAGGACTTTTATAAAGACGATATAATAGAATTATTATTTACGTTAGCGTTATTAAATCTTAAATCCACGACATTTTGAGAGTATGTATCAAATCTCATCCTCAAAACCTAACATGCAACGAGGACATAACGTAAGTAACCGTATGTAAGGAGTGATCCCACCCTACCTCTAGCTCATATTACTCTCCACTCAAGATCTCTCTCTCTCACACACACACACGCGCGCGCGCGCGCACGCTGTCAGTGTACTTTTGCCTTCCAAGGTTAAGCGTAAGGAAAAAATGCAAAAGAGTTACATGTGCAAACACCTCAATAACGAACTGGGTTGCAGTGCAATAATAACCCCACGAATTTATTCATCTTGTTTTCTCCTTTGTTTCTATTCCGTTGTCACATTCTTCCATACCGAATCTACACCTCATTCGGTGTACATAATTTATTTCTTATCGTCTCAACTTATCAAAACAAAATGTGTTTGAAATCTGTATGATTTTCGGTCTTGTTATTTGCCCTCTAAGAGGTGCTGCAATGACAGACAACGGATACAAAAATACCACCACCCATTTGGTTTACGTTTCTGTACGTCATTGCTCAAGTTACGTAGGAGGCGCTCAGTAGATTCATGGATTGATTGATTTTATGTAAAGTAAGCACACTGGCTTATCCCTTTCCTCTCCATTTTATTCAGAAGTAAATCCTGAGGGAAAGAAGGGATTAGCCTACTAGACCTCCTCCCTTCCCTTATTCCTTAAGTCAAACCCAAAGTCCACAAACAAGAAACATTTCCATCAACTCGCTACCGTTTCCCTTGAATAACGCTTTCAAGGTTCTGCCTCCAATGTTAGTGTTACTGTGCTGTTATTTGTATTACCTCTAACAGTCATAAGTTCATAAATACACAAACACGTTTGTAGCAAACTTCTATTGAGAAATCAGCTCTTGGAGCGGCCATTATGGTAAGACCCAGACCTGGAACGTTGAAATTAGCGCCAATCACTCTAAATCACTTTTTTGGAGGGTATTAAATTTAATTTAATCTATGGTGTTAGCACCTTAATGTTAGCAAATTTAGTCCGATGTTATTTAAACTTGGTACAAAAATCAATTTTTCCAGTCCAATTAATTTTAAACTCTGAACATATTGGCATTTTAAACTTTAAAATTGAATTTAAAATGTATTTTACACTGTAAGATTCATTTTTCTACGTCAAAATATTGTCTAGTTATTTTTGCCATTTTGATAAAAATTTTGCAAAAAATACCATTATGTTATATATTAAGCTTAAATTTAGATCATTTTCCAACAATATCTGTTAAACCGTTTCCAAATTGCAGTCATTCAGTTTTTTCAAAAAAAAAAACTTGTTTGAAAATGTGATTTTTTTTATCGCAATCAGAGTTAAAACGTGAATAAATTTGCATTTTAAATTTCAGATTGCATAAAAATATGAAAACAAACCTGACAAAGGACATGGTTCACTTTCATAATTTCAAAAAGTAATTTGAAATTTTTAATGCAGATTGTGACGTTGAAATCATGTTACATCAGAGCAGCCGGAAACCCAAAGCATGTTCCGTTAAATTTATATTTTTAGTTAATTTTTACTTCCCAATTTTACTAATTTAAAATTTGTTTAACCAAGCTCGATAAACTAAACAAGGTTATCCGACCTATATAATCTGTATAGTCATGAAGTAAAGCGAAGTTCTGAAACAAACCTAATACGGCACACTAGGTTTCTCCTTTTTAACTTATGAATAACTGCTCCCTTCGATGGCCAGGATATATTTTTACTTCTGTGTTTACTCTAATAGCGAATTTTTTATTTTACACTGTCAAATTTGATATACTGACGTGTTAAAAAAGTGGTTACAATTTTAGCCAAATTTTATATCCATATTTTGAGAAATTAAGTATCTTATCCGTTAAATAAATAGGTATTGTTTCATAATATATTTAAAAACCCTATTAGTCATGCTTTTGTTTGTACACTTAAAAGACATGTTTGAAGTAATTTAGTTAAAATATTTAACAATTTGAGAAAACGATATTTCTTAGAAGTAATGAAGGTAGGTATGTTTGTTTAGGGTAGATTTAGAGTAAGTTAAAAATATACATTTAAGAAAAAGTTAAAAAATTAAAATTCTTGAAAAAATAAATATCAATTTTTGTGAACTGTAACTTAATTACATTTGGACACATGGACTCCGAATATATTCATTAAATTAGAAGCTACCGACATAATGATGTGAAAAGTTTTGTAGACAGACAGTTTCACATCAGGCGTCGATGAACACTAAATTTTATATCCACAACAAAACCCAATTTAAGATTACATATATAGCTGGCAATCCATAAAATGAAAAGTAATGTTTACTGTTTGTTTATGTAGTTTAACGTTTATTGTATCCCCTACTAACCTCACTGGTACAACAATCAGGTCTGTGATCTATAACCTAATAAAAAGAACGCTTGGAGCGGAAATAACGAGCGAATAGAGAGATGTTTGACTTTCTTCAAGTAAATTGTTTCCATTAATTATTCTTTCTGTAACAAAAACCTTTACAAGCCACAAATACAAAATTTATTTCTGAATTAAACTCTACCGTACTTAAATTGCGTAGTTTCAAGCTCCAATAAAGGTTAAAACGAAAACAGGAACGGACAAACAGTTTTACAGACACAATTTATACTGTGACTTAACAAAAACAAAAACAAAAATAGTCCGCCTCCCTTTTGTAGCAGACTTCATTATTTAAAAAAATCTACACCTTCCCTTTCAGGTAGCGAAAATCCCATATTTTTACACCCTCTTGATAGATGTTTCTGTCTGTGTGTTTGTCTATCTCTTTGTATATCTGTGAAAATCACTAGGTTTGATTTCTTCATATCTTGTAACCACCTTTAATAATTTTAAAAGAAATTAAACAATGTTTTTCTCAAACAACTAATTTTCATAAAATACCGATTTCGTTAAGTTTGCTTAAACCTAAGCATGGATGGATGGATGGATAGATGGATGGGTGGGTGGGTGGATGGATGGATGGATGGATGGATGGATGGGTAGGTAGATAGGTAGGTAGGTAGATAGGTAGGTAGGTAGGTAGATAGGTAGGTAGGTAGGTAGATAAGTAGTTAGGTAGGTAGGTAGGTGGGTGGGTGGGTAGGTAGGTGGGTGGGTGGGTAGGTAGGTAGGTAGGTAAGTAGTTATTTAGGTAGGTAGGTAGGTAGGTAGGTAGAGAGAGAGAGAGAGAGAGAGAGAGAGAGAGAGAGAGAGAGAGAGAGAGAGAGAGAGAGAGAGGAGGGGAGAGTGTGTGAGAGAGATAACGACCTCTCAAAAGTGATCTCAAGATTACGGTCGGCGATCATAATAAATCCTCTAATAGATTATTTCCAAATGAGAATTCCCTTAATTACCACACATGTTTAGTTAAAATATTCAATCGGGTAAAAATAATTAATCCTATCGAAAGTGATATATTAACTAAAAAATTAGTCTTTTTATCATTTTTTTGTGTTTAACATCCGACTATTCAAAAAAAAAATCCTATGAGACTTTTTATCATACGATTAGACATATAAAGGGTTAGATTAGAACAAATCTGCTGTTTAATGCCTTACACCTGCTTACTGAATACGTCTAGATGTTAGTTATTATTATTAGAAGTTATTATTCTATTTGTATCTCCCTTTACACAAAGTTTAAAGTTTTGTAGTAAGCATGTACGATTTGTTTTTGTAAAAAGCAAATTCTTTTTAAACCACAATAAAAGTAAATATGTGGCGCCCATTCATGTGGTCGTCACAAAATTGTACCATTAGCTGCAAGAAATAAATACTTTTACAAAACTTTTCCTCAAGTAGGTCAATGTGTAAAATAAATACAGTTATCCACGGGTTAACGTATAGTAAGCTGGAGACTAATGTAACTAATGTATATGTACACACACACACACACACACACACACACACACACACACACACACACACACACACACACACACACACACACACACACACACACACACACACACACACACACACACACACACACACACACACACACACACACACACATATATATATATATATATATATATATATATATATATATATATATATATATATTGTTTTCCAAATTAAAATTTACAATCAGTACTTAAAAGAAAATATATTTTTCAGTAAAATTAGAAATAATTCAATTTAACTTTGAAATTAATTATGCTTTTTATTTGTTATGATCTGGTCATTATAATAATGCAAATATGTTTATTTTTCTGCGTTTTTTATAATTTTTTTCATGTCGTTTTAAACTATTTTGTCTAGTTTCCATGTTTATTTTACATATTTCTATTTAACTATTTCGGTTTTCCTTGTCAAACTTCTCATAGCTGCCAATAATTAACAAAATATGTTTTTGTTCTGTCCTTGATTCCTGCAATTTCCTATCTATCCTTAAGCATTTTAACAGGAAAACTTATGTTTTACTGTTTTATTGTTTATTTTACTGTTATTATTTATTTATTTTACTGTTTAAGTTTTTATTAAAAAATTGTGCTTAAGTACAAAAAAACCAAAAGTAGCATTTAAAAAAAATTAAAAGCTTTGAAAAATCAACATTTTGCTGACTGAACTTGAAATAAAATAATAATCTGATAAAAAATTACTTATTTCTTTGTCGGATAAATGAGTATAAAGTGACGGTAGCAAATTAAACATATAATATTTAAAACATTTAAAGTTACATAACTCATAACTGCTAACATTTGAGAGAACATTGGTGCCCTGCTCTACGTACAAACAAGATTAAACTTGCTTTATTTGCTGAACATTTCAAACTGTACGCCATCGTTATTTAATAATGTTTGAAACTAGTTTTATATAATTTCAGTAACAAAACTTATAATCAGACGTTCGTTTACATAATTGTACAAAACTTTCCTGTAATGTTGGGTTCCTTAATAAAGCTTGAACAAACGAATTCAGACGTGTTTCAACAGAGAAGTAGCGAGTGAGTTAATTGGGTCTGTTCAACGTGGCTGCAAGTTTTGGAAAATGGGAAGAAGTATTATTGTGGACATTAGCTTCGGAATAAAGGATAATGTAAACTGGCCTTAAAGTTATTTGTTACAGTCTGCGAAATTATTTTTTTATTTGATAATTTTGGCAAACAATCTTTCAAAAATACATGAATCTTGTTATTATTTTAAAAATATTAAACACCATAATTATATGCACGTGTTTAGAGATTGTAAGAAATGCAGTGCTTTGTTAAGTTTGCGTTGTTAACAAGTCTGAAGGTTGTTAACAGTATAGAAATAAGTTGTAACAATGGTTGTAATCTGAAACGTGGCAGAACCAGCAAAATGTATTCAAAAAAATGTTATCACTCTTCAAATAATTCTACTCACAATATAGTTGAAATTTTTTGATACAAATATAATTCCTTCTTTTCAAAAAAAAAAATTAAACTGAATTTGAAAACACGTTTATTTTTATTGTTTAAGACTGTTTGAATTGAGCATGGACCTATACGTTTTCTTTTACACGATTACTGTACTATACATCAGAGATAAATAGTTAAAAAAACAGTTTATAAATTTGTTTGTAAACTCGTATACACGGAGAAGTTAAATAGATTGTCTTTATTAAATATGCAGACGTAGTGCTACAATGTTTGTTTTTAATCAGCAAGCAGTGATCATCCATTGATTTATACAAAAATGTTTTAAGCCAAAAGCCAGTTGTTTATGTATGGTGTTTAGATTAGTAATTAATGTAGATTAATTAGTGTTATTAGTATTCAATACTATTAACACAAATTTCAAATTTTGTGGAAAACATTTTTCACTTTTAAACTTAGTTTACATCACAATTCTTTTATCACTCATTCCGCCATATATGTTTTTCAAATTAACCCGAATATTATGAAAACAATGAATTTTTAAATAAAAAAATATAATTTCCTGTTGCAAGAATCTAAATAACTAGATCCTAAATATCTCTTATTTTTCAATTTCTATCTCTTGTATAACTACATAAAAGTAAAAAAAGATGTTGTAAATTAATAAACTTTTATTATGCAATACGAATACGTACTCGGTTACATTTTACGTACAATCAGCTAACGCTAATTATCTTCATTGAACAGCTGTATGACAGTCGCAGGACTCTCTCCTTCGGAAAGTAACCGCATTCAGCAGCACTTGTCTCACTTGCATTAATTAAGGAAAGACATTAACAAAATAATCTAATTAGTATCAGAATGTTTAAAAATCTTATTTGTAATGCACGCCCTATGTAGCTAAAGTACTCATTCTGCTTATTTTAACCTACTTCAGAGAGAGTTAGCTTATATCTTAAAATATAAATTACTCTCAGGTTTTTATTGTTATCTGTAGTTGTGCTCATTATGTGCAGTTTTTTTACAGTCAATAAACTAATTTAAAGAGAAGTAAGTTCGTATTTTACTAATATACCACATACATTGCTCAAAGATTTAATTCTCACTACTCCAGCAGTTGCAACTTTAGGATTTTATAATACATAACACAATAAAAGTAAACATTACCTTATAATTAATTAACATAACAAAAATAATTACAACTGTTCAGTTTAAAATTTGTTTGCTGTTTGTTCAAATAATCCAACTGTTCGATTAACATCTAGTAATAAATGAACTTCAATTTGTATAATATGTCATTACATTTTTTAAAGATATATTTCTAGCAAACAAAATACTGAACAATACGGAGTAATTTCACGAACATATAGGGGTAATTTACAAGAAAGTAGAAGTTTTATTTATTTTAAAAAGGAAATTGAAATATGCACGAGAAGAACAGGACAAACAAACCATCGTTTTAAAGTGTAAAGGACACTTTGGAGGCGTTAAACGATGCAGAGCCCCAAAGGAGTTGTAATGCCAATACACATCCGGTTAATGAAGTTGTGTTGCACCATACATTATATATTTTAAGTTTCTTAGTTGTAAAGAAACTTTTGTATTGATATTCATCAATATAATATTGTGGTTATTCAGTCACGATACGTGGCTGTGATGGAAGCAAATTCTAAAAAGTAAAAATACTGTAGTTAATATTTTTTGTCTTACAGGTTTCTAAGAATCTTATTTTATTTTCGTAATCATATAATTGCATAAATAATAATTTTACATCCACACTGGCAGCATTAACAGCTAATGTTTCTTACGTTTCTTTAAAGGTACGCTACCTGATTTAGGAACTTATGTCGAATATTTTAACAAAATTTCATCAAAGTTACTATTTTTTTCAAATTTGTATGTTTTTTAATCAATCAACGATAAAAAAATTTGGTCTCCGTAAAAATCCATAGACATAAAAACTCATACAGCAAAAACTATTTATGTTTGTATATTCGTGCGACCTAACAAATAAACACAATAACCATCAAAACTGATATATGCCTAGATTTGTGTTTACAATTTCGGAATACTTGAATCAATGTACAATTATTTATCCCAATAAAGTTGTAACTTTGGAACGTCTGTGTTATTTATGTTTACTTTTCCAGAAATGATCTATTATCGATCTGTTACTGTTATTGCTGGATGTAATACGCTCACAACTGCGCTATTATCAATCGATTCAACAATACATCGAACACAAACATGTCACTGCACTGTCAATTCCAGCTGAGTTGATTGGTACACTTCACCTACAGTGTACCTGAAGTTAAAAACATTGCCATAGCATTGACTTACAGTAGACAATGTAATCTGGTGAAATACATCGTACCAGGAGACTTTCATTGTTATACATTATTATATAAAATTTTGTTGACAAAGTAACACCGTCGCGCACGCATCCCTGGCGACTGACTGGTTTTGACGGCAATACTATATTTGATTAACACTTTAAATGCGAACAAAACGTAAAACGCACTTTACAGTCGCAAAAATGACGTCACGCTCAGACCACGTGTCCCCCAACAATAGCGGGTGGTCTTGTTATTATTTGTTGCGCTTTAATTCAATCGTAAATCATTGTTATTTTGTTTTAATAAGTAATGTTGAAATGTGAATGTGTCTGACAACCTGATATACAAACCGCTTAAATGATAATTGTAATTATTTTTACGTAACATTATTTACTAACTATATTATGTAAGTTTATACAACACAATTACTTGTTTAAAGTATTAACATAAACACTGTATGAATTTGTGTTACTTAAAGTTACCACTCCACTCTTCTTACTAGAATCGGTTAAAATTAAAGGCAACAACTCGCAGCAGTCACTCGCCCGGTCACTCTTCAACTAGCTCAGCGAGTTTCGCCGCGTTATTGCTTTTTTAAAAAACATTTCGGAACTGGGAGAGACTAGAGAGAGAATTTCAATAAAAGTCGACATTAATTTTGGTAAATTCATAAAACTAAAACCACTTATCCTTTTTTCCCGGTCTTGAGCTTCTTGTGTACACTGATCGCTGCATGAACACTATGGAGATCTTGCCAGGACTTAAGCCAGGTATGTCTGCTGTGCTATAGATATTTAATTGTGCAATAAGTAGTATATGCACCATATGGATTTATCTACTTATGGAAAGCGGCTATAGGCTAACTGAAGTGGTAAAATTTTCTGTTTTGCTTTAAAACAATTATTTCAAAATTGATTTTATCTCTTTAGTTCTTAACTTCTTATAAAACTACACAACAAATTGTTTAATACTAATCTACAAAACTTTATGAACTATATAATTTAATTTACAAAACTTTATGAATTATTTAATATAATCTACATAACTTTATAAATTATTTAATATAAACTACACAACTTTATGAATGGTTTAATATAATTACACAACTTTATAGATTGTTTGATATAATCTACACAACTTTAATAATTGTTTAATACTAATCTACGAAACGTTATGAATTGTACAATATAATTATATAACTTTATATTTTTTTAAATATAATCTACACATCTTTATATTTTTTTAAATATAATAATCTACACAACTTTATGCATTGTTTAATACTAATCTACAAAACTTTTAAATTGTTTAGGCTGCTAACAATATTAAATTCAAACATTGTAAAGAAAATGTATTATTAGAAAATGTCTTACTGCAGAAATATGAACACCAATTACATTTACATTTCTTAGTACGCATCGCTGGAGACTAAATTATGTACAGAAATTAAAACATTTTGTTTGTCCGTATTTCGAGAATATTTTTTATTTGAAAGTATTATTTATCAATAATAATAATAATAATACCAGTCTTGGGCCAACAGCATTTAAAAATAGTATTGTTTTTGTTCTATTAACAAAGTATAAAGAGCATTAGAGGCCCTGCGTGCAGTTTCAGACTGCTATCACATTTCTTTGTTCAAAGTTATTTTATAATACTTCATAGTGTAATGTGAAATGGAATAGGACATATTTTATAAAGAATTCATTTGATGATGTTTTTTTTATAAAATGTAATAGTTCGTCATTAATTTTTACAAAAGATTTTACCAAAAATCTTGAATAAGGAACTGTTGTAGTGTAATAATTGTATTATTACCAAAGATCTATAATAAGGAACTGTTGTAGTGTAATAATGGTATTATTACCAAAGATCTTAAATAAGGAACTGTTGTAGTGTAATAATGGTCTTATTACCAAATATCTAGAATAAGTAACTGCTGTAGTGCAATAATGGTCTTATTACCAAAGATCTTGAATAAGGTAGTTGTAGTGTAATAATGGTATTATTACCAAATATCTAGAATAAGTAACTGCTTTAATGTAATAATGGTCTTATTACCAAAGATCTTGAATAAGGAACTTTTGTAGTGTAATAATGGTCTTATTACCAAATATCTTGAATAAGGAACTGTTGTAGTGCAATAATGGTAATATTACCAAAGATCTATAATAAGGAACTGCTGTAGTGTAATAATGGTCTTATTACCAAAGATCTATAATAAGGAACTGTTATAGTGTAGGCTAATAATGGTATTATTACCAAAGATCTAGAATAAGGAACTGCTGTAGTGTAATAATGGTCTTATTACCAAAGATCTAGAATAAGGAACTGCTGTAGTGTAATAATGGTCTTATTACCAAAGATCTATAATGAGGAACTGTTGTAGTGCAATAATGGTATTATTACCAAAGATCTTGAATAAGGAACTGTTGTAGTGTAATAATGGTGGTCTTATTACCAAATATCTTGAATAAGGAACTGTTGTAGTGTAAAAATGGTGTTACTCGTATTACCAAAGATCTTGAATAAGGAACTGTTGTAGTGTAATAATGGTGTTACTCGTATTACCAAAGATCTTGAATAAGGAACTGTTGTAGTGTAATAATGGTGTTACTCGTATTACCAAAGATCTTGAATAAGGAACTGTTGTAGTGTAATAATGGTGGTCTTATTACCAAATATCTAGAATAAGGAACTGTTGTAGTGCAATAATGGTAATATTACCAAAGATCTATAATCTTATAGATCTTTGGTAATATTACCAAAGATCTATTACCAAAGATCTTGAATAAGGAACTGTTGTAGTGTAATAATGGTGTTACTCGTATTACCAAAGATCTTGAATAAGGAACTGTTGTAGTGTAATAATGGTGTTACTCGTATTACCAAAGATCTTGAACAAGGAACTGTTGTAGTGAATAAAGGTTTTATTACCAATTTTTTCAGTGGTTTTGGTGTAATGTGTGGATATCTTACTTGTTATGTATTTATTGTGATTATAGGCATATAGAGATATGTATTGTGTTTTTTAAATTTGATAATGATTTCATTTTTTCATGTAAACATGTTAATTATTACAAATTACATTTATCATTACAAAGCTTTATATTTTCACTTTAGTACTATAAGGTTATCTTACTTTATTTCCAGTAAAACGTACAATGTCTGTCCATTACATTCAACGGTTACTATATATAAAACGAGAGCGTTTCGTATAGACTACATTAACCTGGTTTAGATAAAATGGTGTGAAGTCTGCACTATGTTAAAAGATTTACTGTATATGTAGGCTAACCGAATTTATTCCGATAACACGGAGGGCGAAACAAAAAACACTGTTTAAACATTTCTTTAGGCCTGCCATTTTTTAACGTTTAAAACTGACTTTGTTTAAAAAATCAGTTTTGTTTTGAGATTAGCACAACCTGTTTTGTTCAAATACGACAAACAAAATTAAAAACGGTCTAAGTCAAAAAGAAATAATTGTCCCTGTAAATGAAATATTTCTCAAATATTACGCTAAAGTTCGTATACAGTTCGAAGTAAGACAAATACGGATAAGTGACAATAATTAATGATAAAATAATAACATCCATAAGGTCGCGCCGCACGCAGTTATCGCTGAAAAACGTGATGGGAGCAAATTTACAAAAATTAATATCACTTGAGAAAATTACAACTTAAAATATATTTCTTTTTAGTGTAAACAGTTTATACACGGATTAACAAATTTTCCTGCATTAAAATTTTGAGAAATGAAACCCAAAAAAGTATTCAATAAAATAGAGTCGAGAAACATTTTGCAGTTCTGAGTGTCCGCATCGACTGGTAACTCGAAAATTATATCAATAGTAAATATTTTATTTGTATAAAGATTTGAAACAATCACAATAAATCACTAGTTTGACACGTAAGCGAATCTGTTTCTTTGTGACAATTAAAGTGCACAAGTAAATTTTAATGTTTTCGATTAAACCAAACCTTCTATTTTCGAAAATTTTTATTTAAATAATAAATTTTATCCTATTACATTAAAATATTGTTTTGTTTTCTCGTAATTAGCAGTTATTGTAAAAAATCTTGCCTTTAGCTTTTCACAATTTATTATGCAAATTATATTTTGAGTGCTAGACGCAAATTGCTGACTTGAAACAATCCTTTGTCGTACCTACGCTCCAAAGGGTAATTCTTGGCAAGTTACAAAGCGTAATAACTACCTTACAGCAGCGTACAACCACAAAATTATTGAGATTAGGACTCATCCCTTAGACTAGGCTCAGGGTAATTTGGTCTATTGAATGGGTGTAGCGAGTTGTATAAGTTAAAAGAAAGAATAATTTATTGATAAGGCTTTTATTGCTTACATCAGCATTGCAATATAAATAATAATTTTGTTTATTGCCAGTAGTAGTGTAACCGGTTCTCTTATTGTTGTTCTAAATTTACTCTGGAGCCTTAATTTGTTTCTCTTTTAAATTTTTAACACTGACCTTCATATATTACCAAAATACAGAAAAATTTGATGAACCTTCATTGATAAGTTATAATAATTTTCCGGTTTTGTTTGAGAACATTTCAATATGTACGGTTATGCCTGTCAAAGCTATATTTGGGCTCTTCTATGTGACTTATGAAAGTTGGTGCAAACAAATTCATTTGCCTACAAAGAACCTTTGTCTACTACTGGTTAATAGTTACATAAATGATAATTGTTTCTCAGTAAGACAAAAACCACTTTTTTATAATATTACCTTAACCATCTTTCTGCTACATCTAACTTGGCATAGAATACCGTTCATTTTTTAAAAGTTACAAGGAACCAAGCACTTGAATAAACCGGAAGTAACAATCAGCTGACAGGAAATAAACAAAGAAGCTATGATGGATGATGTGAGGTTTCCATCAAGTAAATTGACTTACAAGTGTAATCAATCAACCACAAGCAAAACCTCTTCAAGATCAACTCTGCTCTACTGTTACACCATATAAGGTTTGTTTTATTATTATTTTTAGCAAATTTTTATTACAAAATATGAGCTTTTTGAGTTGCCATTATGGCAAGATCAGATCCTGGACTACGATTAATGCCGATCTTGAGATATTTTTAAAGGAATATTTTACATAGGTTATATATATATATATATATACACCACACACACACACACACACACACACACACACACATACACATATATATACACATATATATATATATATATATATATATATATATATATATATATATATATACGTGTGTGTGTGTGTGTGTGTGTGTCCAAACTTTAATATCTCAAGGTAATAGGTTCGATACCGCTTTTACTGTTGTAATCTTTATAACGTCCTTGTCCTCATTAGTCTAACTGACATTCACCATTACAGTATGTAGGCCTAGAGAAGTTCACTTTGCTATAAGCCTTCGGATTACAGAGAGTAAACAGAAAAACATACATTGTACAGCTTTGTTTGAACATTAATGGAAACGAAGGTGAAATACAAAATGTATTGCATTACAGTAATGTATACAGTAATCCCTCACCAAGCCGCCTCGGTGGTCTAGTGGATAGCGCACTAGGCTTTCACCTCGAGGACCCGGGTTCGATTCCCGGCGAGGGCTTGGCATTTTCATACGCTATAAATCATCCCATCGTCTGCATTAGCCCAAGTGTGCACAATAGTCGGACGTTAAACACAAAAAAATAATAATAATAATCCCTCACCAACCTAACAAAAAACTTCTGTCATTTCACATGCACTTGGCATTCAACAGCTGTTGGCAGTGATCAAAATATTTTCGCTAGTTCACTGAACTGCAAAATGTACTGTAATTTATATACAACAAAACTAATGTAAAACCACATGATTTAAGCCACCGAAGGGATAAGACAAGCTCTATAAACGTAAACAAGGAACTTCTCATTTCTATAAACGATCTTTAAGCCAGACATGAACTCACTAGTCTTCATGTCAATAAGTGATTAAAGAAATTTGTGTATTAACATTTTTTGAACAATTAAAAATTAAAAGTTAAAAAATATAATTTAATAGGTAAATCGTTTTTCCAAACTTGTAAACGAGAGTTGACCTGTATCAAGAAAATTGAAAACTAAAATTGTTCACACTCACGAAACTTAAGAATTAAAGTTTATCTACAGTTAAACATACTCATGGAGGTAAACCATAAACATTAAACACTATTCTCTCTTAATACTAACGCCTATTGAAACACAACCACTTCCTCCCATTTCTTGAATGTGCAAGGCCATCGTACTGTGAGTTCACTGAATTTAATGAATACACATTAATGTTTGCCTTACAATGGGAAATATAAACGTAAAACATAGGGTACGTTATGCCGCGTTTGCGAAGTAACGTACAAGAGTGAGCAACTCGCGACACATGAAATGTTTGCAACATTCAAAACACGATCACATTTTGTACAGTACATAATTAGTTTGGAAATAGGCCCTACAATATGATCACGTGGGATATCGGACAGGCGGGTGTCCGGATTAACGGGACTGTACTGTAAGGCAGCGGTTTCCATTACTATCTTTATTAGTATATCTGGCATAAAAGTGTTAAAACACATGCTCTCTCTCTCTCTCTCTCTCTCTCTCTCTCTCTCTCTCTCTCTCTCTCTCTCTCTCTCTCTCTCTCTCTATATATATATATGTGTGTGTGTGTGTGTGTGTGTGTATTTTAATATACCTGCTCCGGAACATATTAAATAATCGAATTTATAATATTACTTTTTTTTAAGTGTGGGTAGAAATTAAAACATTCAGATGAGAACAAATGAAAAGATTTGTTATTTAAAGTTAATTTGTATTAAATATTTAAAACAAGTGACAATCAACAGGCTAGGCGCAAAGTGTATAGTGCATAGTGTACACTTGTATATTTAGAATTAAAATACCAAAATGATCCCCTAGAAACAAAAAGCACATAACGAGGAAGCTTCATGTTCATTGTTCGTCTCTACATTGCTCATTTACATAGCAAATTGCCGATAATGAAACCGGCATGTTGGTTCATTCAATAAATACAGCTGTAAATACATTATGTAGGGTGGCTTAAATTCGTGCGGATTCGGGTTCGAGCGCGGAAATAGCCGAAAAGGTGTACCCGGGTTGTGCTGTTGTCATGCTGCGAGTATTGTTCAGTCGTGGACCAGCAGACGATGCGTGAGGATGTGCTAAACAGATAAGTTAAAAGTGAGGTTATTTACGTTGGTTCGTGTACGAAACAGTGCCGCGTTGAATGTTATAGGAACAACCTATAAACTGGAAAATTTTGGATTTATATTGGTTGAATGTAAGTGAAGATTGTTAATTTTTTGGTTACTTTATTTTCTAAAATACTTATTTAAGGATAATGTAAAAAGTACAAGAATATTATTCTATTAAAAATATTATATATTATAGTATTTTAATATGTATAACTCCATATACACAAATCAATGATTTCAAACTTTAAATATAAGTTATGAAAAAAAAACAACTTAGATAAATAATTTCTTACGCGTAGCCAAGGCTTACAATATTTGTTTCGAATTTACAAAGAATCCTTTTCTTAATGAATTGATTTTTATTTTGTAAAACAATTATCGCTTTATATTTCAGTACTGTAAGCAAACACTTTCTTCTGTTCAAAAACCCTATTTGACATTTGTCTATTTTGCAAACGTTATTACCTCAGTAACTTGTATAAGTTTATATCTACCTAAAGCCTTTATATTTAATAAATGTCCCGACTTTGCGCGATTGAACCTAATTAATTAGAATAATTTTAAGAACCGTTCCGTCTGATATGAAATTTTAATTTAATTGTAGAACATAAATATAAAATGCCGTTGACAAAAAACATAAAGGAAATACTTATGTTAAGCATAACAACCAATTGCGTCACTGAAATCTTGGCCAGACTCTATAACCTGCTGGGACCTTTTCATCACAGTACCACTTAGCATTTTCATGGTATTTTTTATGTTCCTAAACACCCGTGGGGGGGCGTGATGAAATATTCCACAGTAGAGCGGGTGGGTCAGAAAATTTACGAAAATTGGATGCGAAATAATGGGTTTTGAAGTTTTCCGATCTAAAGATGTATGCCTAAGTTAACACACAGAAAACTTCATTATTTTGGACTGATATAAAATATAAGTCCTCCCAAACTTTGTTATACTACAAACAGAACTAAGTAAACAAGGCAAGATAAGTCCATAATGCATATCGAGAAATATGATTCTGTCTGTAATCGAAAACTTCTGTCTATTTAAAAAAACTTGCCCATTTAACAAGTAGTTATAACTTTGTTAAATATATAATATTTTAATAAGGACCTTTGTACCACTTCTCGGCGGTCAGTGTTTTAACTTGTTTTTTTGTTTTAAATTTTGTAAAAAAAATCTTGTAGTTTATGTACACATTTTAAAAAATGGGTTTGTGGGATTGATAAATGTCCTTGTTCAGGTCTCCTTGTCCTTCTCGAAATTTGTCGTGTTGTAGTTTGCTCACCGCGTTTGTCGTTTTTATTCGAAAACAAATCGGAAATCTCCACAATGTGTCAAAATCTGTTAAAAAGATTCGCTCAGGTTTAGATTATAAGACTGTATATGGAAACTTAAAACTTATTTCATTATATCAACAAAAGCGATAAAACCTGACATCAGTTTTGGATTTTGCTGTTAACTTATTGATATCTTACAGTCAATTTTAAACAATGAGTTATACGTATTCTTAAATTAACAATATTTTAGCAAAACCTGATAAATTTGTTTTGAGAAATCAATGTTTTTACACTATTACATATCCATATTTTTTTTACTTGTATGCCTTTAAATTATAATAATTGCACAATTTGTTTTCCAGTTGAACGTTAATTTCACAAACAATAGTTTTTATAAAGGAAATTAATTGTTTTACAAAATGATTAATAAAATTATGTAATAATTAATTAACTGTAACTTGTCGTTTTGTTTAACACTGCTTAAACATTAAACATGCAAAGTACAAATGAAAATGTTATTTACTTTTATTGTAGCAGGACAGATATGCTGCATAATGTAAGATAGCTGTTTGTTACAACAGACGGATAAACTATCGCAATAATATTTCAGCAGATTTTAGTGTACGTGTAGTGTTACCTAAGTGTTATCTATTACTTGAATTTATTATGATAGTTTGGCTCTACAGCCAAATTTCTTGTCTATAAAACAATGTTATTTGTACATTTGTAACAATTATGTATTTACTCAGTAATTACCATCGGAAAATTTGAAAGGTCATCACGTTAAGACCCAGATCCGAGAACTTTATTTAAATAAGTGCGAACTTTGTTTTGTAAAACAAAACAAAAATAAAAGTATTTTTTGATGTGTGTGTGTGTGTGTGTGTGTGTGTGTGTGTGTGTGTGTGTGTTTATGTATGTATATGTGTGGGGGGTTGGGTGTGATGTTTGATTAAACTAACATTTAAAGTTCCATTGAAAGTACGAAAACCAACCTGACTGCGGTTTTGGGTTCCAAAGTAATATTATGGTGATCACTACAAACCTACAATAAACACTGATTACTTGAACGTTTTAAGTTTTCATTCGTGTCTGCCAGTCCCTCGATTGCGTCACTTTCCTTAAAAAAGTGATCTAAAGATCAGAATCAATGCTTATATTATTCAAGGTCCCGAGCTTGGATCTTACTACGATGACCGCTCCACTAGCAGAAATTAGCTATTTAAGGCTACAGCTCTACGAACAATAATTTTTTGAAATATTTTAACGAAAGTAGGCATCTAAAATGTTCGTATGAGATACGCCTTTGCCAACTAAAAATAAATATTTATTAGTTTCAAATAAAGACTTTTGTTTTATGAAAAATTCGTGAGTCACAAAAATGGAATGAACCATATTTTCAATTTGTTTTTGTTATCTTAGTTTTAACATATATTTATTTTTACTGCATATATGTTCAGTTAGTTGGGTTGATCAATGAAGCGGACAGAAATACCCAGCAATATATTCAATAATCATCCCACATTTTTACTATAGTAACCTTTAATTATAATTTTATAATTGAAAATTATTCTGTAATAAATTCATGTCCGTATTGGTTATTTACTGTTTGTCGAAGCTTCAGACCATACGCTATTTTGGTATTAAATAATCGGTTTAAAGTAATTAGCTGCGCTTCCCATAAACGACAATAATCCACATAAAGCAGTAATTTACATCACACAGTAAAATACCTAATTAATCAGTTATTTACAATACTGCATTAAGTTTAATTAGAGTATAGATCCATGTTTAGCATGTTAGAGGTCATTGGCGGTATTTTATTACATTCTCCCGGCAAGAGGATTTGTACGTGTCCTGTTTAGGCCTATTTCCAAAATATTTTTTAATTTATTTATCTGGCGTTCAAGTATTATGAAATTCTATTAAGAAAACATGTTTGTTCCGTGACCGCTCTACCATATAGGCGAGAAAGGACGCTGCAAGTCAAGAGGCGCCAAAATGAGAGAAAGAATTTTTAAATTTGTTATTAAAAATAATAATAAATCGAACAAATATAGTTCGAACAAAATATGTAAATGTTATAAATAGAATTAAATGTTTGTTAAATGGATAATATACATCTATAACTTCACTATTGTTGCCCTATTGTTTCCGATTGGTCTAGTGGCTGAGGATCACCGGCCTAGAGGTTAGAGTTATCTTTTCATGGTTTAAGGGTTATAACTCTCACATTGATAGGTTTTTGTGGTTTATGATTAACTGTTTACAATTTAATATTTGCCACCTTTCGTTTTTGATCGATCTTGTATGTTTATGGTTGTCTAATATTTGAGAATAAGGGTACTTGTTACGGTTGAATATTGCTTTTTCGCGCCGAAAGATTTTACAGCGAACAATTTTTGGAGCGCTTTTTTGATTTTCCCTAATTTCATTAGAACGGTGCCTATGTTTAATAAACAAACCCAGTGTATCAACAATCGAGTATTTTCAAGTAAATGGAAATAATAATTTATTTAAATGGAAACAATACTTATTTAAAAAAGTAATAAACAAATATATTTTCTCGCGTCATTATTCGAACATTTGTCACTGTTTCTGTATGTAGAGACAATAAACAAGTACAACATAAACTTAGCGAACTTAAACCTAAATGAGTAGGCTACGTTAATGCAGACGGTGTATTAAACTGAAAATGCAACTGACAAGAAACCCGGGTCCTCGGGGTGAAAGCCTAGTCGCTAAGTCTGATTCCTAAATGAAGTAAAAAGTATTAAAGGCCTACATGTCTGATCTGATTTGAGAAACACAAGTCATTAAGGAAACGGAACAGAAAAACTAAAGAACAGCTGACATTTACTTATTACTAATACGATTTCTCATGTGTTTGGTTCTGGTTTCTAATAAGACAAAATTTGCCCTTTGAAGCGCTTAGCACTTTAATATAAACTTGCGACAGTACTAATAACATGTAAAAAAATCGTCATGCTTGCCTAACATTACTGTATTAATATTCTTGAAGTGACTTTAAGTCTACCAGTGAGCTGATTGTATTTATATGCGTTATGCCTGAGTGCTAGAATTTTTGCTTATGAACTAAGACTTCAAAACCAGTTGTTGACTTTATTATATTTAATATTTATTTTAAAAAAATATGTAAATATTAAATATATATATAAAGTATACATGTATATTTAAATACATACATTATGTATTTCAGTAAGCTCAGTAATAAAAATTTAGGTTATAATTATAACGATATTATACTACAAATCCCACCTATTTAGCACAAAATTGTTTAGAACCTTTACAGTTAAATATATCTTGCACTCTGTATATACATAACCTCATTAATAAATATTTAAATTCTTTACTAACACTTTTGTACTACAAGCCTAGACCAGTAATTACAATGACTAGAGCCTATAAGTTGGATATATTACAGAAGATTAATGTTTTATATTGTACATGATGTAGATTAGTGTCCATTTTCTTTAATACCAGTTTGTGTACAGTTTCAGAACTGTAGCAATGAGTCCCAATAAGCACTGATTAGGCTTACTTTAATGCTTTATGTTTTTACTCATGTTTGTCAGTCTTTCGATTGCATCATTTCCCTTCAAAACCGGTTAATATAGTTTTGCATAATTTTGTAAGATTGTCATACATCTAAGGAGGCTTTAACAACATTTTATTGAACTTAAAAAAAAGAGATTTCAGTGAAAATCAAAAGATTGGGGTTTTTTCACGATAAGCAGAAATTCTAGTAAATAGTGAATAGTGAATGGAGAATGTAAGTGGTGAATAGTGATTAGTGAATAGTTAATAATGAATAATGAATAGTGAATAGTGAATAGTGAATAGTGAATAGTGAATAGTGAATAGTGAATAGTGAATAGTGAATAGTGAATAGTGAATAGTGAATAGTGAATAGTGAATAGTGAATAGTGAATAGTGAATAGTGAATAGTGAATAGTGAATAGTGAATAGTGAATAGTGAATAGTGAATAGTGAATAGTGAATAGTGAATAGTGAATAGTGAATAGTGAATAGTGAATAGTGAATAGTGAATAGTGAATAGTGAATAGTGAATAGTGAATAGTGAATAGTGAATAGTGAATAGTGAATAGTGAATAGTGAATAGTGAATAGTGAATAGTGAATAGTGAATAGTGAATAGTGAATAGTGAATAGTGAATAGTGAATAGTGAATAGTGAATAGTGAATAGTGAATAGTGAATAGTGAATAGTGAATAGTGAATAGTGAATAGTGAATAGTGAATAGTGAATAGTGAATAGTGAATAGTGAATAGTGAATAGTGAATTGTGAATTGTGAATTGTGAATTGTGAATTGTGAATTGTGAATTGTGAATTGTGAATTGTGAATTGTGAATAGTTAATAGTTTATAGTTTATAGTTAATAGTTAATAGCTAATAGTTAATAGTTAATAGTTAATAGTTAATAGTTAATAGTGAATAGTAATAGTGAAAAATGAATAATCAATAGTGAATAGTTAATAGTTAATAGTTAATAATGATAGTTAATAGCTTTTCCAGTAAAAATTGTTAATTATAAAATTAAATAAAATATTTAAAATACAAATACTGATAATTACTACTCACTAATAGAATTTTAAAAAATGCAAAAATACATTGTTTTTAAATTTTATTAGAGTAAATTATAAGCTTTCCATAAAAAACTAATTACTTATTAATATTTAATTAATTATTAATTTTTAATGGAAATTTTCCAATTGATATTTTAATATTTAAATTTATTCGAAGAGGACATTACGCGCTCTTTCATTTTAATTGGAAAATGTTTATTTAGATTAATGTTTAATTTAAACGAAATACACCACCAATTTGACTTCGGATTTTAATCGTTCAAATTCTTTTTTTTATAATAAATGTTACTATTTATTAAATTAATTATTTTACTTAAATTATATTATAAATATAATTAAACACTTTGAACATCAACAGTTTGGGTTCATTACAGAAAATTGAACATAAAAAATATTTACTGCATAGTTGTAACAGTGCACAAACGTTTGTAGCCAAACACACAGAAATCTGATTTGCTCATACCTCGTTACCTGATTACCCATAAACAAAAATTAGTAAATTTAAATCAAAAGATATTAACGGTTCGTGAGTAAATGGCTAGACACCGGACATTAGTCCTTATTCCTGAACCATAACTTATTTTATTTCGTATTTGATACACTGATTGATACCTTCTTATTTTAACAACAAAATTTGAACCTTTTTTCAGGCCTTTTTTTATAGTTCATTAACCTGATCTTTTTCGGGGATGTAGTGACGTATACATTTTGTTTAGGTATGTACGGACTACATTTAATCTTTTACCCTCTCTCTCTCTCTCTCTCTCTCTCTCTCTCTCTCTCTCTCTCTCTCTCTCTCTCTCTCTCACACACTCTCACACTCTCTCACACACACACACACGTTTGTGTTTTGTCTTTGTCATCAGACATTACGATCGAGTAAACGTTGTAATAATTGACCGCTTACCTTGTTCCGTCCGGTAATATGCTTTATAAGTCAACTTGTACGAGGTGTGTTCAGAAAGTAACGAGAATTTTAATTTTTTGAACAAAATATTTATTTATTCTTCTACATTGATATTGTCTCCTTCAAAATAGTGCTCATTGGAAATTATGCACTTGTGCCAGCACTTCTTCCAATCCTCGAAACACTTCTCAAACTCGATCTTTGAGATAGCCTTTAGTTCTTTCAGTGATGCGCTTTTAATGTCAACTACGGCTGTAAAACGACGGCCCTTTAAGGTTCTCTTTATTTTTGGAAATAGAAAAAAGTCATACGAGCCATGTCTGGCGAATAAGGAGGCTGGGGCATCGTTACAGTACTGTTTTTGGCCAAAAATTAACGAATAAACAATGAAGTGTGAGCTGGTGCATTATCGTGATGCAAAAGCCATGAATTGTTTTTCCACAGATACGGGCGTTTTTTTTCGGATTGCTTCACGCAAACCTCGTATATGTGTGCCGATTCATTACTTTTAAATATCGATATAAACAGAAAACAGTGGAGTTTTACTATGGTATGCAATAACAAAGCATGCGGGGGACCGGGGCGGGGGTAAAAACTTCCTGCTTTGGTCGATTGACTTTTAAGTTCCAATTACGAAACGAAGAAACGGTTCAAGAATTTCTGTTCCGCATTTTAAAGCTGTTCCGCTGTTTCTAGTCCCCACGGCATGTATTTCTCAGTTTACCGATCAAACTATTTTATATTATCAAACAGTTTGAGATATTAAACTTTTGTTTCATTTCAGATTTACTGCGGAACATTGTCAATATTATTGAACATTAAATTTTTAAAACAAAACAATAAACTATTCAACTATTCAAGGTGATAAGGGTAAATGACAATATGTTTAAAATATTTAAAAAATTTAATGAGGGACATAGGCAAAAAATATCTGTAATATAAATTATGTTTTTGGTTTTATTGGTAGTATAAAAAATGTATGCGCCAGATTTTGAATGAATATCTTAATTTTTTCAGTTATCAGTACATTATTAAAAAAAAAAACAGGGAAAACACTAAATAGGCGACAGGCAGAAACGAAGCTCTTCCAGTTTAAATTTAAATGAATTTTCGACTTCTTAGTTATAGAATCAGTTTATGAGATAACCGTATAATTTTAAATCACTTTCTGATTAAATAATTGATTGTTAAAATTCTTAATTATTATTATAAAAAATTAATAAACTTGTTTAAACTTATTATTGTTATTTGTACAAGTTGTCGTCTCAGCCTTGGACCAATAAATCATTTCATAACTACCTGGAGCTAATGCAGACGGATTTGTCACAGGCTCGCCTAACCATTGTATACACACACACACACACACACACACACACACACACACACACACACACACACACACACACACACACACACACACACACACACACACACACTGCCCCGACTGATTATATTCAGATTACTGAGCGTAATTTACACTTCACTGCTTGGCTGGTTTAGACTTTGCCCCTGCATTTCTGTTCTAGACTGTTTGCAACACAACCTCGCTACACGGATTGCATACGTAATGCAATAATTCAATTTTTTCAAATATTTTGCTCTTACTTTATAATACTGTGTTTATGTAATGAATTAATTCAGATTTAATTATAGGTAATCGAATAGTTAAACGAGAAATAAGCGGTTCAAACTAGTAATCTTAAAGCTTAATATGAACTAAGTGAAGAACTTAGTTTTCACTATAAATAATAATAGTGTTTTTTTGTATAAATAAAGTTTTCTGAAAATTAATATTATGCCAAAACAATAATTGCCGTAAAGGAAAAGAGAGATAGGGCCAACTTCGTGTGTGTTGCATCCATTGCAGTACACAATAATCAAAAAATAATGATAAAGACTATATTACTGACATTATTCTGTAAAAATCATTCCAACGGTTTTAGTTTTAAATTTTTTTAATCAAAACTGGATCTTTATAATTATAATTGTAATTATCCTTTATTTCGTATATGTATTTTTCTAAACCTAAAATGAGTTTATAGTTCAGGAATAAATACGGGGGAAATTTTTAACTCTAAGTTGTAAATTTTTATATGTTAAATCATTAGAGTGAGATCTGATAAACCTAAGTATAATTTGTTTGTATATGTGTACTTAAGCAGAAATAATGAACTACAAAACTAAGTACACTTACGTGCATAATCGGTCGGTCGTTTAGTCTCAAGAAATATGCGCAAGGGTCTTTTACGTATATTTACAAACAAATATATTTAACAAAATATCAGATCTTTTTTACTTTCCACAAACTTTGTGAAGTGAAAAAGTAAAATAAAATTTAGAGGCTAGAACATAATATTTATTGTAATTGTCATCGCTGCTGTGATTATGTTGGCACTGTTTACGTGCACTGTCTGTGTGATAGTGTTGCAGCACTTTCAACTTCTACAGTTCCACCCACAAGCGACAACTGTACCGAGCCTCGAGCTCAAATAATTACTCTCTGGTATATTTTTATGTAAAGTAATTTTAATAATAAACATTTTAATTTGGATAGCAGGCTGTGTTACATTTAAAGAAGCTTTAAAGATACTTTATTCTTTTTCTACTTAAAAAGTATTTTATGTAGTTTGTCTTCAGCACAACTAAGAAAGTGTAAGTTCCACTTAATATGTACTATTCTTGTATGTCTTTACTAAATAGTGTAAAAACATAAGAAAAAATATGATTTAATTATTTCGATAAAACTACCGGGAAAAACTGCCTAATTTCAAAAAAAAAATGTTTTACTGGAAGAATTAAAATTAAAAATTGAAAGAAAGAAATTTACCTGTTTCTTTTACAATTTTTAATTGCTTTACCGAATCGCAAATTTCATAATTTTAAAATACTTTATTTAGGAGAATGTGATGAGGACAGATCGGCCCACATCCAAGTAAAACCAAGGGTTTGACCGGAAAAGTTAGCTTTTAATTTGTATTTTTGTAATCCAGCTTTTTGTATCTTGTCCTATCGCAGATTTTAATCACGCATTTCGGAAATTGAAAAAAAGTAGTTACTAGCTCTCCTTTTAAATTGAAAACCATTAAATGCCTTTTTTATCACCTGCCGTAAAACAGCGATTCACCTAATGGAATATTATTTATAATATTAAGATTATGTTTAATGATAGGCAATGAAATTTTGTTTGTTTCGCCACAGTGCTGCCTGCAGGCCTGTGTAGTTAGTGAAGATTATTAATTTCAGTAAATACAGAAAAAACAATGGGCTCTGACAGTGAAGGGCAGTTAGTTTAAAGGTCAAGTGACACGCTTAGGAACTCTAAAATACACAGCTGTGGTGATCAGCACATTAAAACCGACAAAACACACACACACACACACACACACACACACACACACACACACACATATATATATATATATATATATATATATATATATATATATATAGTGTTAGTGTGTAATTTTAAATTTAAAAGTACATTGAGTTTGTGAAATTGTATCTTGTTCACCGTCAGATTCAGTTACAGAGTTTAAAAAGTTGAAGAGCAAATTTATGCATAGTTTTACACTGATTGTGATTGGAAAATTCATTTTTTTTAGTATGAATTACGATTATTCTTGACAATGTTATTTTAAATGACCAAAACTGCCGCCTCGGTGGCCTAGTTGATAGCGTACTAGGCTTTCACCCCGAGGACCCGGGTTCGATTCCCGGCGAGGGCTTGGCATTTTCATACGCTATAAATCATCCCATCGTCTGCCTTAGCCTAAGTGTGCACAATAGTCGGACGTTAAACACAAAAAAAAATAAATGACCAAAATTTTAAAACAGGTTTATGCTAGAAAAAAACTGATCAAAGCAATCACCAAAGTAGATTTTTGTGCCAATTTTGAATTAAATCGGACCTAAATTGAAAAGTGAGTTTTTTAAAAAACTGGTTTCATAAAATCAAAACTGATCAAATTCTTTTTATCCCCTTAAAAAGTGATCTAAATATCAGGATCGGAGCTCTTTTCAACAATCCAGTTTGGTGACGGCTGCAACCGTTGTCTTCCAAATGGGACTCGCACTACAGAGCTCCGACGTGTCCTGTACTTATACAGATCCCGGTACACGTGACATATTAGTCTAATTCATTAAGTATTATATTCTTAATATGTAAACTGTTATTTTATAAAATAAAATATTTGCATGTAAACATCATACTTGCGCTATGAAACCAGGAGTTACAGTGTAGACCACTGCCACTGCATACAATACAAGCATCGCACAGTGACTCTATCAAACTGATAAATTCAGCTCAAAGTGGATCTTAAGTCCGGATAGGCGCACATTTAGGCTCTGGCTCTTATTGGTAAAGCTACAATTATTCAATAAACATTGTAGGCTGGGCTGTTGTAATATCATCATGTACAGAATGTAGGCTACACAATTAATTGTATAACTTGTAGGTCATATAGAGGCGTTGTGAGGTATTCACATTCATTTGAAACCAGGGTTTGATAAAGAGCATACTAGAGGGTAAGTTAATGAATTCTCACTTTATCCGAGATAACGTGAAGGTCAAGCCAAGAGAGCTTTAGCTCCAGTTCAGCAAGTGTTTGTAAATATTGTCCCTCGAACGCTAAATTATTAATTTATTTAATTATTTAATTATTAATTTATTTAAATAATTTAATAATAATTTAATTATTAATTATTATTAACTAAACGTTAGGATAATTATTAATTATCCTTTCCCCATGCATTAATAAGTTTAGCGAAAGTAATAATTAGTGTTATATTTTTGTATTGCAAAAACGCTATAAAACATCATCATAAATGTGAACACTTTATTACATTGTTTCTTTACGCAAGCTCGCGTTTGTTTAATCCGAAGTCAACAACCCAATAACTTTAACACATCTCGCCATTGTCTGCTGACTTGTCGACTTTAACAAAGAAAACAAACAGTATCAAAGACAACAGAAAATATCAGGTGTGACGTGAAATACAATTTGGTCTGAGATACAATTCAACAGAGGAGCAGACTCTTCAATCAGACAGGCGTGCCAACTGTTTGTTGTTACGTTATATATATATATATATATATATATATATATATATATATATATATATATATATATACAAATTTGATATTTAAAATAAATACTTTGAATTTTATTTAAATTAACTTTGATAATTTACAAAGTCACTTTAACATTAAAGTTGTAGTGTCATTAAGAACATTATGAATTATGTAAGGTAGCGTGTTACAAAAACAAACATTTGGCTATTGATTAAAGACGACAATAATTAATTATATCCTAATTGGTGTTTCTTGATGTCTACAAACGAGTGTTACGTAGACACTTTTATACAGGGTGATCACGAAGAAACGAAAAGAATATCTAGACGAGGCATTAAAAAACTACTGAAAACACAAGGAAATGTTTACCATTACAGTTACCAAATAGATCAGACAATCCGTGAGAGGTTCGTTAAAAATTAACACAAATTTCAAAAATAGTTATTTTTCCAAAAAGAATATGCTTCTATAGTCACCACTAACGTAGTACGTTTTCAGTCTGATATCTTTTTAAATTATAAAATACAATATAGGACAAAATTTCTTTAAATTCAATTTCTTTAAGAAAAACAATGAAGCTTATGATTCGGCTTGGAAAATCTATCTGTGTAACTGTAGAAAAGAATTAAGAAAAGAGTTTGGAAATATTGTCTCTCAAACGCTAAAAGCATCAAATTTATTATTATTAGTTTTAATAATTAGTAAATAATCGAATCAGAATCTGAGTAATTAGTGTTACTCTATGAATCATTTGTTTTGGGTCTATTTTCGATAGGCCTTCGGGCATATAAAAATATTTTCCGACAATCTATTCGACGCAGTAACAACATATTAATTTCAACAGATTTCTTTGAAACAAAAATATACAGAACAATCTGATAGCATTACTGAGACGTAAGTTAGCTGCGACTGGACTTGTCTGGGATTCGAGTGGTTAACTTATAATTGTAGGAGTCTATCAACATTCAACCAAAATTTGTTAGGTTATACAGTTCTAGGTTAATTATTTTAATACAACAACAGCATTTATAAGGAAATAAGGTCGTTTACAAACAACAGCCGTATTTCTATTCTGTTTAGTATTCCACTTCGCTGCTTTTCTGAACTCAGTTACAAGAAGTGACGCCCTATTTCAAAGCTGAGACTTACCGAGACAATGATGCACGACCTGAAAGTTTCTAGACACTAGACAGAGAGTGTCTGCAATTCAACTAAAAGCACAAAAACGCGATACGATGCATTTTCCTTACTAAGGCAATGCATTTTAACAGTTTTTAAGCCGTTACCACTCTAAAAGCACTCCATCGATTGCAGTTAATTCCATTGCAACCGCTGAAGCGAAGATAATATGTTTGTTATGTTTAGCAGACTCTTATCTCGCGCTCTCTACAGTGTATTCATGTGTTAATGCCTACGTTACGCTGTATCAGTACTTCACAAAATGTGTGATATGTTTAGCAGAGTTTTATCTCGCGTTTTCTACAGTGTATTCATGTGTTAATGTCTACGTTACGCTGTATCAGTACTTCACAAAATGTTTGTTATGTTTAGCAGAGTTTTATCTCGCGCTCTCTACAGTGTATTCATGTGTCATATGTTATGTTATGTTTAACATACTTTTATCTGGCGCTCTCTACAGTGTACTCATGTGTCCATGCCTACGTTACGCTGTATCAATACTTCACAAAATGTTTGTTATGTTTAACATACTTTTATCTCGCGCTCTCTACAGTGTACTCATGTGTCCATGCCTACGTTACGCTTTATCAGTACTTCACAAAATGTGTGTTATGTTTAAGAGACTTTTATCTCACGCTCTCTACAGTGTATTCATGTGTTCATGCCTACGTTACGCTGTATCAGTACTTCACAAAATGTTTGTTATGTTTAGCATACTTTTATCTCGCGCTCTCTACAATGTACTCATGTGTCCATGCCTACGTTACGCTGTATCAGTACTTCACAAAATGTGTGTTATGTTTACTAGACTTTTATCTCACGCTCTCTACAGTGTACTCATGTGTTCATATGTGTATCAGTACTTCATGTTTTTATGTTCAGCTTACTTTTATCTCGCGCTCTCTACAGTGTACTCATGTGTTCATGCCTACGTTACGCTGTATCAGTACTTCAAAAAATGTTTTTTATGTTCAGCATACTTTTATCTCGCGCTCTCTATAGTATATTCATGTGTCCATGCCTACGTTACGCTGTATCAGTACTTCACAAAATGTTTTTTATGTTCAGCTTACTTTTATCTCGCGCTCTCTACAGTGTACTCATGTGTTCATGCCTACGTTACGCTGTATCAGTACTTCAAAAAATGTTTTTTATGTTCAGCATACTTTTATCTCGCGCTCTCTATAGTATATTCATGTGTCCATGCCTACGTTATGCTTTATCAGCACTTCACAAAATGTTTGTTATGTTTAGCAGACTATTATCTCGCGCTCTCTACAGTGGGTTCTTAAGCTCTTCTTGCAAAGTTTTTTTATTTGTACGTGTTGGGTTGCATTCATGGAGTTAAGACCTGCCCATAATATTGACTTGTGTTTAGTTTCAATAAGTCTTCTTGCCAAGTTTAATGAGTTGTACTTGTTGAGGTATTAGAAACATGTAAGACCTGGACATAACGTAAACTTGTGTTTATTTTCCTTAATTCCTTGTATCAAGCTTTATGACACTTACGTGTTCGGGTGAATTTATGAAGTTGCACGTAACTTTTATCACCTGCACGTAACACTGACTTTTGTTTCAGTTTCCCTATGTCTTCGTTCAAAGCTTTTCGTCGAATATGTGTTAAAGTGCATTGATGGAGTTAAAACCAGTACATATAATAAACTTGTGTTTACTTATCGTAAGGCTTTGTATAAGCATCATAAGGATTATGTAAAGTTAATTGACTTTGCTCTGGAGGAGTACATAAATAAAGTTGATTGCTCTGACAGTCAATCAGTCTGGTCAATCAGTCAGTTAATGTGTCTGGTATTTGGCTTTTTCCGGAACAATTATTGTTACAAGTCATTTTGTTTTATATCAGGTGATATTTTATATAGCACAAAAGCTGCTTACGTTCTTTACATTGTCAATGTTATGACTGATGATAAATGCCTTATTTTCTACTATCTCAGTTTTGTAAACGGAACTCGTTCTTCAGTTAAGCTCTGATTTTGATTATCTTAAATGTTGAATTTGAAAATTAAAATAATAATAATAACATAAGTTTTATATAATAATAATAATAATATTATTATTAATAATAATAATAATAAATTATTATTATATATTATTATTAATTATTATTATTATTATTATTATTATTAATTATTATTAATATTATTATTATTCGATTATTATTATTTTTAAAATAATAATAATAATTTTAAAAATATTAATAGCGATATTACTTTTAAAAATAATAATTTTTGAACCATTCAAGCATAATAGCTGCACGCGACTCTCTCGTACTTGTAAAGAAAACTTTTAGGTTAAACTTTCTTTAAACCGAATACTATTTATTTAAAAATCTTTATTCTAAAACCCTAAACAAATAACGTATTATTTTTATAATTATAATACTTTATCCTGCAATTCGTATTGCACTTTGTGAGTGATTATTATTTTTAGTCATCTGAATAAGTGTTAAGGCCAATATTAAAAATTTCATTCACTATTGACTGTGTTGGGAAAAATCGATCAAAATTGTTGTACGTCATAAATTTATGTCGTCCGTTTATGAGCTTAACTAATCTATTACGGCTATAAATGTTGCAGCAACGTTTCGTTTAGAAGTATTTCATTCAATCAGTTGCCTTTTATTGGCGATTTTTACTACAAAACGTGTTACGAGCTGATCGAATAATGAATCTATAATGTTATTGTTATGTATGTATATATGTAGGAAAATCATCACAATCCACGTGTCTCGCTATCGTAATGGAAACTAATTTTTAAAAGGTATCAATTCCACAATATTTTTTGTATTTTACTCTTTTTTTGATAAAATGAAAAGAGAAAGCGGAAGAATATTTGTATGTGTGTGTGTGTGTGTGTGTGTGTGTGTGTGTGTGTGTGTGTGTGTGTGTGTGTGTGTGTGTGTGTGTGTGTGTGTGTGTGCGTGCGCGCGTGCGTGCGTGCGTGCGTGCGTGCGTGCGTGTGTGTGTGTGTGTGTGTGTGTGTGTGTGTGTGTGTGTGTGTGTGTGTGTGTGTGTGTGTGTGTGTGTGTAAATGTTACAAAAAATTATTCAAAATTCAGGGTCGACTATCATTTTAAAAATCCATGTTGAGTTGTTGTAATTGCTCATTTTTTAATGGTAGTTCGTTAAATACAGTATTCTTCTCTGAAAATATTAATGTTGATTAAAATTAATTAAAAAAATGAAAAAAGGAATTTATAATTACCTAAAAGGAATTTATAATTACCTTTTTAAAACTTACATTGCACAAATGTAGTACAAACAATTTAAACATCACAGGTACACTATCAGACGGCAGTGCTGTTGCTGGCTCCAGGGCGCCTGCCCAGTCCCGCGGTAGACCTAATATAGAGGTTGCCGTACTTCCTGAGATCGCGTGAGAAACAACATGCAAAGCAAGCAAGGCTATGATTACATAATTTATTCCGCGAGCTGGGGATTGCAACAGTTTTCCATTTTTCATCCAAAGCAATTTGTGTTACAAACCTTCCGCCAGGAAAATTGTTTTGAAATTGTTATGAGTTGTGTGTAGAATAATTTGGCAACGTTTCTATCCGAGTTGAGATTTAACGGATTAAATTTGTACACGCTCACAGTGGCTTTAATACGTGTTGTTCTGTTTAAAACTTGTTTTCCTCTATACATTCTTGTAATTTTTTTTAATGTGATTTTATTCTTTACTTCTTCTGATTCTATCACTCTACTGTTAGGTCTGTGCTTGCTGTAGTGGTCACCGTTTCTGAATGACACGCGTGAGGACCTCCAGTCCATAAAGGTATTTTAATAAATAAACTTTCAATCTATCGTCTCATCTTTATTAAAGTAAAAGATTTATGTAATTGTGATACACAAGCTGTTGGTTACCAAGTTAAGCTGGTTTACATTATAAATTAGGTATTAAGAAATGTAACATTGGGGAAATAAACTATTAGAGTCACCAATCACACCACCACGTTTAAATAACTAGATTATATTTAGAGAAACCATTTAAACTTTTATATTTATTTGAAAGTTGAAAATCTTGATTTATTTAAATTTTAAAGCTGAGTATCGTACCGAAATCAAAGTCATGTATTACAAAAAGTTATGGTATTTTTGAATATTCTTCATTTTATAAACGGGTTAACAGACTTTGTACTGTAAAGGCCTTGTCCTGGCAATTATGAAAATACATTTTTGCTTTATTCAAACAAATTCCATTACAAAACTCTCCGATTCATGCAGAGGTTATTAGAAATAATTGACTCAAACCCAAACAATAGCATGTAGTGCCAAAACATTACACGAACTCTCTCACTTCCACAAGGTCCGGCCATGGTCGTATATGCAGACTCAAAGTTCAAATCACTAATCTGTACCGAATTTGAAATAAAGGAAACTTACCGTTCCAAGGTATATCAAAATCCGACAGCGGTGTGGGTTTTTCGATTTATTCTCGAAATGTATATTTTTGATTTTTACATTAACTTGACTTAAAAATATTTATGTTTGACCAAAATTTTGGCAGATTTTTCTCGTATTTTCTGGAGATACAGAGAAGGTATAAAGATTTGTTTTGCCACAATATTTGAGGAGAATATAACGACAAACTTTTACGACTGATTATAAGGAATTTTCATTTTTAATAGTTTTGACAAAATCGGCTTCCATCACGACAGCAAGAGCCATCACGTCAGCTTGTAGCTATTATTCCATAAATTGAAATCTGTAAATTGTAAAATGAAATCTGATCAACAAATCTAGTAATTACGGTATAACTATATTTAAACAAGCTAAAGTGAGTTTTAATTGGCAATTTATAAATGTGTAGTGTGAACTCAGTTTATTGCAGGAAACAAGTTACTAACGGAAGTTGGTCATGAATAAAGTATATATTGGTTACCTCCCCCCCCCCCGGTGATGAAAAGGGAATTCTGTTTAGACGGAGTGCGGAAGATTTAGTTGCATATGTTTTATTTGAATTTTTTATAATACATTTTTTACTTATGCATTTGCGAAAATTGAGTTACTTTCTGAAAAGAAGGAAACATTTGTTCGGCAACAATCGTGGTAAATTAATTTTTTTTCCGTTTTACTCCAAACCACATGTTTTTAAATATTATAAAAATATTTTTTATCGTGAATACACGATACAAAATTTAGCAAAATCTTCTATCGCGTTAACCTAAACATACACTCGCATTACAACAGTACACACTGAGACAATAAGATAGGTGTGACAATGATATGGCACACTGAGACAACAATCGTATAAGATATCAGTAGGATATGTTATAAGATAAGGATTTGCAAGATAAAATCATTTTGGATTTCTTTATTCAAATTTTTTGAAATTCAAAGATAAAGTGATACTTTAAAAGAAAAAGGCATAACGTTAAAACTTTATTTGTAAATTACAAATTATAAACAAAACATTTCGTGGCATAGGTTCCGAGTCTGGAACTTACCAACACTTGTATTTTAAAAACTCATTTTTCAATAGAAATTCGTTAAAAAGTTTTATATTAATTTTGTTTAGCTTTCTTAAAGTTCTTATTAGAAAAGGAATCCGTTATATTTTGTTACAACTACAGTGCCAAGATTATTAAGATCTGAACAAAAGAAAGTTTTTAGATATGTTTAATTTACTTGCACTAGTTTTTTTTTTATAAACGTTAAAATACTCGCATCGTCTAAACAAGTTCCTCTTATTGTGCTGCACGTTGGCTTAACAACAATACAAATCTGCACCAGACGAAACCCATTAACCTAAATGTGCAATCAATTAAATGCAACCAAATATTCGTGCTAAGACGTGCTCCGCATCCTAAGTCCGAACTCAGCGTCACATTCGACTCTTTAACTGCATCGTTTACAGTCAGGCTTGGAAAACTAATTTAATCCTAGAAGTACTTTTATATTGCGTTCACTTAATATCCTACTCGTTACTGTGCCTTAAACATTTAAAAAATGTCAATTAAAAACATCTTCACTACTTGGGCAACCCATCACTTATGGAACAGCGTCAAGACAGCAGCCCTTGGTTGATCTCCTATCTAAGTGATTCACTTAGTAAAGACTTATAAACAGGATATTCATCTACTTAAATCTATAAATTGGTTTTGATTTTGCTGAGATTTGGGTTATATATGAAAATTCATAACTTGCTTCACTGTAGCATATTTGAAGTATAATTTGCGGTTCGGAATTAAAAATATAATAAGCCCTGATGATTTTTTTTTTACTTTTTCGTTTACAAAAAAAAATTTTTTAAGTTACGTGAATTGTAAATCTACACACTGAGACGAATAGTTCAGCTCAGATACAAGTCAATGTAGACTTGGACAAAATCCAATCTACGGTCTCAGTTACAAGTCAAAACAGGCTTGGGCGAAATCCAATCTACGGTCTCAGTTACAAGTCAATGTAGGCTTGGGCGAAATCCAATCTACGGTATCAGATACAAGTCAATGTAGGCTTGGGTGAAATCCAATCTACGGTATCAGTTACAAGTCAATGTAGGCTTAGGCGAAATCCAATCTACGGTCTCAGTTACAAGTCAATGTAGGCTTGGACAAAAATCAAATCTAAGGTCACAGTTACAAGTCAATGTAGGTTTGGACAAATCCAATCTACGGTCTCAATTACAAGACAATGTAGGCTTGGACGAAATCCAATCTACGGTCTCAGTTACAAGTCAATGTAGGCTTGGGCGAAATCCATTCTACGGTCTCAGTTACAAGTCAATATAGGCTTGGACGAAATCCAATCTACGGTCTCAATTACAAGTCAATGTAGGCTTCGACGAAATCCAATCTACGGTCTCAGTCACAAGTCAATGTAGGCTTGGGCGAAATCCATTCTACGGTCTCAGATACAAGTCAATGTAGGCTTGGGCGAAATCCAATCTAAGGTTTCAGTTACAAGTCAATGTAGGCTTGGGCGAAATCCAATCTACGGTCTCAGTTACAAGTCAATGTAGGCTTGGGCGAAATCCATTCTACGGTTTCAGTTACAAGTCAATGTAGGCTTGGGCGAAATCCAATCTACGGTCTCAGTTACAAGTCAATGTAGGCTTGGACGAAATCCAATCTAAGGTCACAGTTACAAGTCAATGTAGGCTTGGGCGAAATCCAATCTACGGTCTCAGTTACAAGTCAATGTAGGCTTGGGCGAAATCCATTCTACGGTTTCAGTTACAAGTTAATGTAGGCTTGGGCGAAATTCATTCTACGGTTTCAGTTACAAGTTAATGTAGGCTTGGACGAAATCCATTCTACGGTTTCAGTTACAAGTTAATGTAGGCTTGGACGAAATCCATTCTACGGTTTCAGTTACAAGTTAATGTAGGCTTGGGCGAAATCCATTCTACGGTTTCAGTTACAAGTTAATGTAGGCTTGGGCGAAATCCAATCTACGGTCTCAGTTACAAGTCAATGTAGGCTTGGGCGAAATCCAATCTACGGTCTTAGTTACAAGTCAATGTAGGTTTGGGCGAAATCCAATCTACGGTCTCAGTTACAAGTCAATGTAGGCTTGGACGAAATCCAATCTAAGGTCACAGTTACAAGTCAATGTAGGCTTGGACGAAATCCAATCTACGGTCTCAATTACAAGTAAATGTAGGCTTGGACGAAATCCAATCTACGGTCTCAGTTACAAGTCAATGTAGGCTTGGGCGAAATCCAATTTACGGTCTCAGTTACAAGTCAATGTAGGCTTGGGCGAAATCCAATCTACGGTTTCAGTTACAAGTCAATGTAGGCTTGGGCGAAATCCAATCTACGGTTTCAGTTACAAGTCAATGTAGGTTTGGCCGAATTCCAATCTACGGTTTCAGTTACAAGTCATTGTAGGTTTGGGCGAAATCCATTCTATGGTTTCAGTTACAAGTCAATTTAGGCTTGGGCGAAATCCAATCTACGGTTTCAGTTACAAGTCAGTGTAGGCTTGGGCGAAATCCAATCTACGGTCTCAGTTACAAGTCAATGTAGGCTTGGGCGAAATCCAATCTACGGTTTCAGTTACAAGTCAATGTAGGCTTGGGCGAAATCAATTCTACGGTTTCAGTTACAAGTCAATGTAGGCTTGGGCGAAATCCAATCTACGGTCTCAGTTACAAGTCAATGTAGGCTTGGGCGAAATCCAATCTACGGTTTCAGTTACAAGTCAATGTAGGCTTGGGCGAAATCAATTCTACGGTTTCAGTTACAAGTCAATGTAGGCTTGGGCGAAATCCATTCTACGGTTTCAGTTACAAGTTAATGTAGGCTTGGGCGAAATTCATTCTACGGTTTCAGTTACAAGTTAATGTAGGCTTGGACGAAATCCATTCTACGGTTTCAGTTACAAGTTAATGTAGGCTTGGACGAAATCCATTCTACGGTTTCAGTTACAAGTTAATGTAGGCTTGGGCGAAATCCATTCTACGGTTTCAGTTACAAGTTAATGTAGGCTTGGGCGAAATCCATTCTACGGTTTCAGTTACAAGTTAATGTAGGCTTGGGCGAAATCCATTCTACGGTTTCAGTTACAAGTTAATGTAGGCTTGGACGAAATCCATTCTACGGTTTCAGTTACAAGTTAATGTAGGCTTGAGCGAAATCCATTCTACGGTTTCAGTTACAAGTTAATGTAGGCTTGGACGAAATCCATTCTACGGTTTCAGTTACAAGTTAATGTAGGCTTGGGCGAAATCCAATCTACGGTTTCAAATGACTGTAATTTTAATTTTAATTAATGATAACGTTCGTATAGTTACTTCTCTTACTTATAATCAGATTTCAGCATAATCGTAATCAAAGTTAAAATCTGCATAAATTCACATTTTGAGTTTCAAATTCTCTTGAAAATTAAAAAATTACTTGAATAATTTAAAAAGAGGAATACAAAATGATATTGATACTAAAACTATATTCTTAGATTACTTTTACTCGTACTTTCAGTCTGTAGTTCTATACAGGTACAGAAATCTACGGTATTCATTAATGATAGCACTAAATATTCGATATATGTCGATTTGTCTGTTGCGTATTCATGTTTTGATGATGGGAGGTTTAAGTGTTTCTGTGTTTGCTCATATTTACTAACATTGCTGAACTGAAATCCTAACCTCCAACACAAACAGCAAATTTTTTTCAATTCAGTATCCTCCTTTATTTATAAATTTTTGTTGAGACTATAATCAAACCGTCGTTGGCTCTATTTGACAGTTCAATTTGGAGAAAATACGTAGATCATTAATTTTTAACCATTGTCGTTTAATCAGGTTTTAAATTTTCAAGAGAAATATATTGAACCATTCGTTTGATTTAGACGCTAAATTTTAAACTTTGATTCTAAAAAATATTGCATACCAATTATTTATCACGACATAATCTTCATGAAGGCTCCAGCAGTGTATTCTCCGATACAGCTGTCTTCTACAGCGATCTATTGATTTCCGCAAAGCAAAGAACAGCAACGACCAAGGATTGCTGCTAACCCCGCAATAGGGTGAGAGACGAGGGCTGCGAACAGGTGAATTAAGTGAAGCTTCTAATGTCTACCCTTAACCGACTATAGGGTGGAACGAAAGCAACAAAAATTGAAAACATCGCAACCATCGATTATATTATTCGCTACCGCTGGAGCGCGTCTAGGGTCTAGGGACCGAGCATTGTATCTACCCCTTGGAGAGGGGGTGACTTTAATCATATGCTGCAGGAAAAATATAAAAGGGCATTCGTGTGTTTGTATAAAGGGGGTTAAAAGAAAGACGCTAACGATGCAAATTATGGAAGGAGTAACAATTTTAAGGGCGGAAACTATTGATAGGAAATAGGGTAGTTGAAATTAATGAGTACTGTCAAGTGAAGTTCGCTTTAATAATAGTAAAAATCAGAATTAAGAATATCTAAAATTTTAGTACTATTATCCATTAATTTACGTCTATATTAAACACTTCAGTATGAACGTTTATATAAATTGAACTTCAGTATGAACTGAAGTATAAATTGAAAAAAGTATAAACTTCAGTATATAAACGTTTATATAAACGTTCATATAATAATTGAATATGAATTTCAATTAGTATCCTCATAACAAGTTCAAATCATCGCCATTGAAATACGAATATAATGTTTTACTGAGCCTTTTGGAATACTCAAGCAGCTGTACAGTAAGCCCACAACCCTTAAACTACGGAATTAAAACACTTACCTAATCAACGTCTTTCACTTCCTTAGCGGTTATTGAATTACAAACACTCACTCTATTCAAGACAATATCGCTACTATGGATCCCGTCACATCAGTACAGATTTTGGAGCCCTCTACTCAGCAGGTTATCCCACTAATCTATTTTTCTTCATCCACTCCAAATCCTACAACTCCACTCGGCATGTTTTCCTTCGTCCATTACTCTACTCCAGGTGTTATCTTCCTTCATCCACTCCAAATTCCACAACTCTACTGAATATGCAATTTTCCGTACTCGAAATTTCGAGATTCTACTCCGAATGTTATCCCACTACTCTACTTCCTCCATCCACTCTGAATCCACAACTCTACTGAGAATGTTATTTTCCTTCCACTCCGAATCCCACAACTCTACTGAGAATGTTATTTTCCGTCCACTCCGAATCGCACAACTCTACTGAAAATGTTTTTTTCCGTCCACTCCGAATCCCACAACTCTACTGAGAATGTTATTTTCCGTCCACTCCGAATCCCAAAACTCTACTGAGAATGTTATTTTCCGTCCACTCCGAATCCCAAACTCCCAGAATATTATTTTCCGTCCTACCCAAAACTCTAGAATCCCCACTCCGAATCCTACTGACTGAAAATGTTATTTTCCGTCCACTCCGAATCCCAAAACTCTACTGAGAATGTTATTTTCCGTCCACTCCGAATCCCACGACTCTACTGAAAATGTTATTTTCCGTCCACTCTGAATCCTACAACTCTACTGAGAATGTTATCTTCTCCATTCACTCCCAGTTTCACTACTCTACTCTGCGGATGTTATCCTCTATCCATTAAATTACCATGGACCCTTCTTCCGACACTATCCTCCAAATAGGAACTTACCATAATACAAAACGACTACTTCAGACGCTATCACTCTGCTCCAAACATAATCACGTCGCTCTGTAGGCCTACTCTTATCGCTACAGCCCAACTCAATCTACTCCAGTATACGAGTAGTTCATTGACGCTAATGCCCAAATTATTGATGGAAGACGAAGGCCCCATAAAAAGGAGGTTTTGTTTTGAAAATAATCTTTAAAATATTTAAACTTTTTATAAGTTGTATAATACACACTTATTAAACTTCTATGTTAATATTATAAAACAACTTAGGTTGAAGTTGTATAATACACACTTATTAAACTTCTATGTTAATATTATAAAACAACTTAGGTTGAAGTTGTATAATACACACTTATTAAACTTCTATGTTAATATTATAAAACAACTTAGGTTGAAATTATGTCAAAAGGATTTAATGCTTTCACTGCATTTAAACAAAAAGCTGGTTACATTGAGGTCTACGTTTGTTAGGTAATCCAAAACCCAACAGAAAATATACAAACAACTGTCAAATGCATCTCTTGTGACAAAAGTATTTATTTCATTATTTATTCATTAAATTATAAACATATTTCTACGTACCTGTCAATTAGTAAATTACTCAATGGAAATAACATTCCGTAATTTATAAATAAAAATAATTGAAACTAACTACTGCCTCACTTACGTAATGGAAGCAAAATTCCAATAATATTTTTACATTTTTATTTCACACTTTTTTGACAGTTTCAATCGCGTTGTGTATCAACTTCAAATTACATTGAAAATATGAAATTCTAACCTCCGTTAAGTACGAGTTTGTGTTTCAGTGAATTTGGAAATATAAAATAATAATTTCTGCACTTTTAGCGTTATGAAAGTAAATCAAATTTTCAAAAACTTGTAAGACAAAAACTTTTTTTTAATTTGATATTGTTAAACAACTTGAAAGGATTTTGCTGGGTAACGAACTTATCCAAGTGATTGCTGAGAAAGTGGAAATGATAAAACAACACACACACACACACACACACACACACACACACACACACACACACACACACACACACACACACTTTTAAACGTTTACTATGAGTTTTACTATGTACGATTGCCGTTCTATACTAATTTTTCAATGAAAATTCATTAATAATTTTAGCAACCCAAATGTAGTGTATGTTATTTCTTTAAATATTACTTCCTGCTTCATTACGGTTATGCATTTTGAATAATGAAACCAAACATTGAAGACTTAAATTACATCCTGTTCCTCGAAACGCGGTTAAAACGTCGTAAAAGGGTCTTAAGCTATTTTACGAACAAACTTTACTTTTACAGCCTACCAAGCAGATCCGCTTAAGTACAAACATTAAGCGCTGTGAAACTTGATTTACTAATCCTTTATATCGGCCTTAATAAGGACTGCAACCGAGTTACATAGGGGCTTAAACAGATGTTCAATGTGCTGTAAGTAGAGTTTGAAAGTTTTTTAGGTTGTAGGCTATAATATAAAGATAAAATTGTGAAGGGTAGAGCTTAATTAAAATATGGTAAGGTAGGATTAACTTTTATGGATGAGGGGGGTTAAAGTCAAGTTACCCACTTCTTACATAAAAGTGTTTCTGTTTTGACTTTCGTTTAAAAATAAATATGCTTATCATGAAAAGGTAAAATAAGCATAGTACATTTTTTTAGAGCTGGTGGAACTACTTAACGCCTATTCAAATTAATTAAGTGATTTTACCTAATTACTGTAGGCTATACAAATGTCTTTCTTTATCTTGAAGTAACATCATTTTGCAGTCTCTCTTTACTACAGTATTTTAGGTAATGATTTCCCTTAGACATTTCTGTTAAGATTTTGTCAAGTGCAAAAATGTTGTCAACATTTATCCAAGTGTAAAAAAGAAAATGAAAATGTTTTGAACAAAAACAAAATATACTATAGGCGTATATGCAGAGAATAAATAAAATTTTGGCAACAAATATTTAGCGACAATGTTGGCAAATTTGTGTTGGAAATGCAGAAGAAAACGTTTTGATGAATGACAAGGAGACATTTTGGAACAAAAATGTGAAAAATGTAGTATAGGCATATTTTATTATTTGTTAACATAGCATATTTTTTATTTTTTTAAAAAGCAAAGATTTTTAAAATAAAAAACTACAAGAAGTGTAAAAACGGATCACATTCCGCATACAAGGCCTTTAAAAGAAGATGTCAGAAGGGAAGTAATCAGTATTGTTAACTAACATAAGCCATGACGGAATTCAGAAGCTTTTAATTTCATTTTTTAAGAAAATATTTAAACTCATAAATTAACATTAATTGACTTCAACAAAATTAATTCTTTAATTTAAGGTAAAAAGTTAAATTATTTTGACAATATTAAATATAGCCTAATCATTTTAAAAAAAAAAACACTGTAACTTTTATTTTTTTAAGTTATGATATGTTATGGAAAGTAAATATATAAAATGATAATGTTTCAAATTAAAAATATATAACGAAATAAAATTTACTATTATAAAATGTGTATTTACATGATTTCGGTCTTAACTGTATACCAAGTTGAACATATTAAATAAAAATATTTACATTATTTCATTATTGATCTTTACACCTATATTTACTTTATTCCAAAGCGATGTTATTCAAGCTGATTTTCACCGTGAAGTAATTTGATTTATTTTTCATTGAAGAGCGATAGGATATTAATATTTGAAATTTTCTGTTCTGAGTTAATGACTGGTGATCTGAATGGATTTTGTAGTGCAGCTACAGACAACTTCCGGTTTCAAATTTTTTAAAGAAATATTTCAATTAGAGAAAGTTTGTAAACGGTTTTTGCATTGATTATTTACATTTGTAATCAAATCATACAAAATGTTCCAAAATATCGGCGGAAGAGAATTTACACCGCACTACAGTCCATTCCATATTGTTTTGAAAGTAGTCGCAAATACAGGAAGGGGCTTGCGTCATATCACTGTCTACTAGGCTTATTAAAGAACTGAAATATTTGTACAGACAAACTATTTAGGTGATCAGTGACCAAAGCGTAAAATATTAGAACATCATATTTCTTTTGAATCTAGAATACAGGTGGCTCTCAATTTATACGGAATGGACTGTGGTGAATTATTAAAGATTAGTAGTCATAGGATAGCGGAATATTATGTGTTTGGTTTCATTGTAGCAGTGTGTACGAGGCTAAGGCTATTGTTTATAACCACAATGTATGTACTAGAACAAAGAGTAGCCTACATTTCCAGTTCTACTTCTAATTAACTATTCTTTGTCTTCTTACTTATAACACAGAGCGTTACTTCCAATTACCTAAGAGGTACTCCGTAATACGCAGTTTTGGATTCCATTTTTCAACATTACTGGTTATAGTCACCTTAAAATTATTCCTAAAAGCTGCTTGATTTATTGTGCTTGCATGGCAAAAATGTTTTCCACCTGTCGTCATGGAAGCAAACTTCGAACAATATTTTTTTTAATAACTTATTCTTTTCGAAAATTTAATTTCACCATAATAATCAGCATTACAGTCTGCATATATTAGCACTTTAAATATTAAATAGGTCACGAAAATAAACCCTGATCGCCGTCGATGAAATTTTAGACTTTAAAATGTTAATTTGTACGGATTTTCCAAAACATTCGGCGTAAAAAAGACATTTTGAAACAGTGCAGAAAAATAATCTCGTCTAAGCAGAAAAAAGTAATTTTAAGTACAAACAATCATGATTTTTTCCTTAAAATGTGTCTTCCTCCATTATTCGCATTGTACAAAAGTATGTCTGAACGATTGCACTTATATCGCTACTTCCGAATTCCCGAATAAGTTTAAAAACAGCTTTCTGTATGCAGGAGTCATTTCCATTGGTAGTTTCAATTTACGGGAATTGGACCACGGCGTTTCTTTGATTTAAAAACTGTGTGTTCGTAACTCGAAAAAGCTTTGCAAAAAATGTAAATGTTTTAATTCAAACTTGGTTCATTGTCTTAAGTGAGGGTTTACAATTTGTCATACATGTTTATGAAAAATATTGAAGCAAATTTAATGAACTAAAAATGAAAAAAAAACATTTTTTGTCTTTGTAATTTCCAAGCTCTATAACTTTCACTAGCAAGGCTATAAAGCAATATGACAACGTTTATACGTTGGTGGTGCATTATAAAAAAAGTTTATGATTACAGCCAACTTGCTAAGTAAGCTAGTAAGCTAGTAGCTTACTTGTAAACATCAAGTGCAACTTGTAAACATGAAGAGGAAAATTGCAAAATTTTAATTCCCTCATTAAGAGGCTTAGACTCTGAACCTTTATGTTTTTATTTATTGAGGTGGCCGTGAATCATCACAAGACATGAAACTTACAATATGTTTTTCAGTAGGCTGACATTACATATATAATGTATATGCACATTTACATATGCTTGAAGAAGTCCAAGACGGCGACGACAACCTTATTGGTTTTTCGTCGGAAAAAAATTAAGAAGTCCAAAATAACATTTTTTTGTTGTTAATGTTCGTGGTATTCTAGTAACTCCCAGGTCTAAGAGTATTGCCAGCAGTCCACAAAAAGACATTTTTGAACAAATTCGAAGAATCGCCTGTGAAGGCACCCAAAAACTCTTACCAACATGTTTCTGACGTCATGTGCTGTCAGAAGACTTAAGTGGATGGTCGTACTGTCTGAGAACTGAAAAGGGTGGACGTCCTGTCAGAAGACTGGAGCTGTCTGAGGTGACCGTACTGTCAGAAGTAGGAGTGGATGACGTCCTCTCTGAGGACTGAAGTTAGTGGACGTGCTTTCTGAGAACTGAAACTGATGGATATGATGTTTATTAATAGGGGAGATTAGAACTGTATTATGTTTTTATTCTTTGCACAAATCTAATTATATTTTTGTTTGTTGACTAATTACAGATTTTTAAAATTTCATGTATTTTGTGTGTATTTATATACTCGTGTGTGTGTGTGTGTGTGTGTGTGTGTGTGTGTGTGTGTGTGTGTGTGTGTGTGCGCGCGCGCGCGCTTTATAATTCCAGCGTTTTGGTAATAATTTTACCATTGTAGTCATAGTTAAAATTTCCATTACTTGACTTTTTAAAATTTAAGTGACAATATGAAATAAACTACACAGAGATAAGGGTAGATTTTTGCATTTAAAAAAGTTCTAAAAATTGAAAATACAGACTTAATCACGTTTTTATGCTGATACGTTACTGAAATCACATTTCCTAGAGTATAAGGAACAATACAGTTTTAAAATTTTGGAATATGTTTTTCTTGATAGAGTTTATCTGGTCATTGGTCTATTTAAATACATTTTTGTGACGTTTGTTTTATGTCGAAGTTATTCAGTGCTGTAAATCTCATTAAATTCGTTTCCATTGTATCAACAAAGCAACTGCGAGTAGTGATTATTTATGTAGATATTAACGTTTCTTATTAATTAATTATATAGGATATCAGAGTAATCTAGCCGGGTGTTGGATATTTCAAAATCACAGCCCATGTCAATGCGTGTTCTGTGCTTATGGCCAAACACTCTCAGGGTATATTTAACTTAATTTAATCAAAGTCTCCAGAAACTAGACTTATACTTTTTACCCGGAAACGTATTGAATAAGGCACCCAATTAGCGTCACTTCCCTTCTAGCATCATTAGTTGGGGTTTTGTTGGAGAGAGAAAGATACGCCCTTTCATTTGTTGAAACTTGTAGGAGGGGTATCACTTCCTAAATCTTACCCTTTGTACGAGGTTTTCAAAGGAGCAAACATTTAGAAATGGAAGCGTATGCGCTCTGAAGGGTGTGGTTGGTTGGAAAACATTCTTGTTACGAACGTGTTAAATTGTAAATTGAAATAAAATATTAAATTCTGAGTCATCAAGTCATCGACTGTGAAAGAATTGGAAACAAACATGATTACACAAAGTGTGACAATTCACCGCATCGTAACCAAAATATAGCAAATAATTTCAAGATTTTTTTACTATCTAAATTTTATGTTACGGCGTGTAGTAAACCAGTTTTTTAAAGATTGTAAATCATATTAGAACTAGTTACTGCTATTATTTGGAATTCCCATTGGCCAAGTACCGGTCTGAACTGCGAACCTTTAAGTTGGTTGATTCGAGGCTCAGTTACTCTCGTTGCTGTTATTTTGGATCCCTATTTCTCATAAAACAAACGTAACTTTAGCTACAGTATAATTAGGATTGCTGAGATCTCTTTAAATTATTAATAGCAATTTAATAATTATACTATTACTACTTATATAAATTTATTTTTTTAAATAACAACTTAAGTTTATAATTTTTTTATACCTGTAATTTCTTTAAATTTATAAAAATTTGTTCATTGATTTAAAACTCGGAGTCTTTAATTACAACTTAAGGTAATTAGATTTCTTTATTTTCCAAGTTAGTTACTATACTTTTATTAATATTATTTGAATTGCACTATAGTCATTATCTGTTGTTGGACACTAGAGTTGGAACATTCTGATGCTCGATGCTACTGAAGTTACCGATAATATAAAAAATACTAACTTTAGCCCTTGGCTAATTCGTGATCACCCGAAGAACTTTAGCTCTGCACAAATTTAACAATTAATTATTCTCAAGAACTCTAATAAAACTCGGGACTTATAAATGTCTCCATACTCCATTCTTCTTAAGTAAACTTAATTCTAACGGACTCTCACGCTGACTGCGTGGTGCAACCTCTCCTGACTGACTTCGTGGTGCTAACACGACCAACCCCGGCCGCTTGTGTGGTGCAAAAGGATCTCGCCCCACGGAATCACTCCCTTATCAATTTCTCACTGACACAGTACCATTGTCTTATGAACAATAGCAACAAGCGTCTCGTTCAAAACCACAGTCTGAAAGCAGGTTTCTAATTCTTTGAAAACTTAGCTGTCACTCACGGTTGCAAAAAAACTGTTAAATTCCTAAACTTTTTAATTGAATTTGTGATTTTGTAAATTAGCGGTGATCATGGCAAAAAAGTCTCTCTACGTGAATTCAGTATATTCCGTTATTACTGGCCGTTACATCTGTTTGTAGGCAATCTGAATATTTTATAAAGTTTTGAAGACTAACTTTCTTAGAATAGTACACAAATTGTTTACATAAATCTCTAAATCTAGCTGCGATACTAATATATCGTCATTATATATATATATATATATATATATATATATATATATATATATATATATATATATATATATATATATATATATATATATATATATATATATATATATATATATATATATATATATATATATATATATATATATATATATATATATATATATGTGTGTGTGTGAGAGAGAGAGAGAGAGAGAGAGAGAGAGAGAGAGGGCAAGTTTTATATCTTTTAAAATCTAATTTCAACATTAATGCCAGCTTCAGACATGCATAAATTTAAAATTTCAAATTATGCTGAAAACACAAAAACGAACCCTGTTCATTATTCGATTCATGTCTACAACAAGAATATAATTTAAAAACTGAAGATCGTATAAACAAAATTAATTTTATAAAAAGATCAAAGTAGGCCGGTAGCCGTTTGCTAATAGCGCTTGGCAACTAGTTACACTAATATTCTCTTTATGTTCATGTATAAACATATGTTTTAATTACAAGAAAGGCTAGTTTTGTGCAATTATCACAAAAATAGTAAAATAGTAAAAACATTTATCACAAAAATAATGATTAGAAACGAAACTTGTGAAAATAAATCAGAGATAATTAATTTGGTCGGATGTTGAAATACCACTTTTTGTCAATAATATTTTAATGGAAAATTCATTCATAACCAATGATTTTAAGTTATTTCACTGTTGAAACGTTTGAGTGAAAGTAATACTGGCCGCTAATTAATTACAAGATAAAATACTTGAATTCAAAGAAGAAAAAGAATTTTAAATTGTGTGTTTCCGACATAAACGTTACGTGAACCGGGTTTGTAATTTCTTTACTTCATTAATTAACTTGTAAACGACAACGCTGTCTCATAGCGTTTGTTTTAATTAGGATCACGTGACTGATTTAGTTATTAAAGTAATTACTCAATGGCATTAACGTTCATTTCTAAATAATTGCATCCGACCTAATTAATTATTAACTGAAATGTTTGAAATTTAGAATTATTTAATGTTCAAATTAACTTTAAAATATTAATTTAAATTTAATTTTGATTTCCGTAAGAAACACATTTTGGCACAGATAATATAATGCCGCGCCAACAGCTATTTTTTTAAATTAAATACTTTAAAATAAACAAACTATTTATAATTAGTAGATTCGTGGCACTGAGCTGTTAGTAGATGATGGAAGCAAATCTTAAAAAGTAACAATGTTACCAATATGGCTTCACAATCATATTAAGGATCAAAACCTGCACAAATTAGCATTTTAAAAGTTAACAGGAATCTAAACATTTAAATTTTTTTGTAGATTTTAAAGCTAATTACGATGGTGAAATGATATTTTCGAAAAATCTTCATATACAGGAATTATCATTAAGAATTTGAATGGCCGCCATTTTGAACCGGAATTTCGCTGTCTTTTGTCGTAGCTATTAGTTAAGCAGATTAGCTTTCAAAAAAAGTGAAATATGATAAGCTTGTATTATATTGTTTTACAGCAGAAAGGATTTTATTGAACCAATTCCATTCATCTGTTAACAATACGGCAGGCATCTAAATATCGAGGTACTGTTTTGTTTAAAAGGTTGGCAACCCTGACAAAGCTTTTCCCATAAATTCAGCACTTGTCCCCAAGAGCAAATAAACATCGGCACATCTGAAGTACATTGTTGTGTTTGTTACAGATGATGTAGTACAGTGTGACTTCCACCATGATGCCGGTACTCTGCCTCGGTGTCCTCATCATGGTCATCGCCGTACATGGTAAGCCTTCTAATTTCTCTTCATAATGTTATTTTTATCACTTAATTTTACTTTAAGACTAAGTACAAATAGTAAGAAAATGTGAAAAGTATAATATTTTTTTCAAGTAGGCGAAAATGGTTCTAGTTTGTATATGAGCTTCATAAATTATTTATAATTTAAACTGTTTTATAAATTAACACAACCGGTTATTGAATTTTTGTCGTGTGAAATTTTGTATGTGAAAATAACATTAATGTAAATACATGCTATTTTTTTACTTCTGAATTCCATTTTTTGACCCAGTTTTCAAAAAATGTTATGGAACAAATATTTCCAAAAACTGTTTGCTTATTTTGCTACTCAACATTAGAAATAACTGTTCTACTATATACATATATATATATATATATATATATATATATATATATATATATATATGTGTGTGTGTGTGTGTGTGTGTGTGTGTGTGTGTGTGTGTGTGTGTGTGTGTGTGTGTGTGTGTGTGTGTGTGTGTGTGTGTGTGTGTGTGTGTGTGTGTGTGTGTGTGTGTGTGTACTGTCAACTATACACATTTAGTTAACTGTTTTAAAGTTCACGAGATATCCGCGTTTGAATGAATTACTTTTTTTCAAATTTCAAAGCAGGATTGTTATAAATTTCATAACAATCTGATAACAAAATGACGAATTGGAGTGCAAAAAACCATTGATAAACGGGCGGATAAGGAATCAGAAATGTTTTCACAATAAGCTACTAACAAACTTCTTTGTATCTTAGATAATAATTATGACCTGCAGATGCTCTCCTTATGTTTTAAATAAAACATTTTAATTGTTATTTCTTTTTATTAAAAAAGTACAAATTACAAAAAAAACAATTATTTAGTTAATTCAAGAAAGTTGTTTTTAACATCGTTAAAACTTCTAAAAAGACTACAGATTCAAAAAAAAAATTATAAAAACAAAAACCAAAAACACGAATAAAGTAATGAGTGTTGTCTCTTCTGTTATTTTGAAATAAATCAAAAAGCGGCTGTCGCCCGGCTATGTAGCCTAAATTTACGCCCCAAAGCAATAATTACGCTTCGAAACAACTTCGCGCATAAATATTAGAGCGAGCGTAGCGTAGATATCCGCCCCAAGGGGAAGGGTTCGTTACCGGCCAAGAGATTCTACAAAAACAGAATTTTATAAAAGCTACAGCACAATAGCAGCTCAGGCTCGACAGTAATGAATGGGAACGTGGTAATATTAGCTTTCTGATTAAAAGATACGGAATCTGTTTGTAATTGTCCCCCCCCCCAAATATTAGGCGCGTGTATAATTTCAAAGGTTTCCATAATATAATCCCTTATTTTTATTACGATTTTCAACAAAACTTTATTAAAAAAAAGTTGGATTAAATTTGTCTGTAGAAATATTTCGTAGCCTGATCTAAATAAAGTTTATAAATTTATTTATATCTCGAATAATCTCACAGTACTGATTTTCGAAATTTGTAAAACTTTTATTGCTTTTTAAAACTAAAAATGTCGAACTTAAAGATTTAAATTATATTATAAATCTGATTAAAAAAAAATAATAAATAATATTGATAACAATAAAGTTGGTATTAAGTTATGTTTTTCTCAATTTGTTGTGAAAAATACTTTTAACTAAAAATGTTAACTGATTTCTACGAATTTATGAATAACCAAAATTACAGTAATAACAAATCGTACTATACGATGAAAACAAAATAACATTATAACATTTATAAGTGCAGTGTGAGAAGTGTAAAGTCTTATTTATTTAGACTTAGAAGAAATCATTTAGACACGCACACTTAACTTTAAAATCTATTACTAAGAAGAAATGAGACACTAGGAGGAATACAAGTTGAAAAATAAAAATAAAGGTAATATATCACACTAAGGAAAAAGAGATGACATAGAGAAGATTGTTTCTAAGTGAAATATTTAGAGAAAGATAGAAGGTATAGAAAGTGTATTATGAGATTGAATGAAAAGAGGCCGAGGAAAGAAGAGAAGATGTAGAAGATCAGTGGAGATGGAGGCTAACGGAAGGAGAGGTTAAGATATATCTCCGGTTAAGATGGAGGCCAAGGGAAGGAGAGAAGATAGGTTGAGATGGAGGTCGAGGAAAGAAGAGCAAGCGTAGGAGATAGGTGGAGATACAAGCCGAAAAAAGAAGAGGATGTCTTTGGTACATGGCAAAAGTAAAAGGATTTACGTAAGTCAGTTGGTAAATAAGTACAGATAGAAGCAAAATTTGTAAATCTATTTTTGAGAAAACAAAATTTTACTTTTTAAAATATTCGTATTTCAAATAATTTCCTTGAGAGTTAGTCCTTATCATTTTAATTGTAAAAATTGTGTGAGTGAAGCCTAACGAGTGCAAGAACAAAACTATAAATCTAAAAGAATGTTAAATAAACTATTGGCAAAATTTCAAAAAATTTATAATTGAAAAATAAAGTTTTTAGTACCAATCGCATAAGTAATTCATATTATTTCTTCTTCGAGAATTGAATTCTGCCGTACTTTTTTTAAGTTATAAAGTTTTAATTAAAACCAAAATTTTGACATATTTTTTTTCAAAGTCGATTAATTGAATCGGAGTAGTTGAAGACAGCTGAAATAGTAGTGTATTTTAGTTATTAGTAATGCATATAAGCATTTCTCGTAGTTCTGGACATGGATGAATGGCTTCGTAAGGAATAATTATTGCTCAGATTAATTCAGGCAGAAAATACGTTCAGTGCTTAAACGTGTGTTATAAAAAGGCATCATGGTACGTAAGGGGAAAATCTTTTGTTTTATTAAAACAAACGCACAGACGTTTAATTAGTTCTAAATTGGTTAACTTTAATGCGGAGAAGTGGGTAAGACGGAGAAGTGGGGGATAAGAAGACGAAGGTAATATGATAAAATTATGCTTTTGTAGTAGTTTTACATTAGAAAATCTGACTTATCAGTGTATATTTGCTTTTAGAGTTAAAAAGGATCTTTGAAAAAGAGCTGAAACTCCTCATCAAGCGGGTTTATTTAGAGTGATTTGTTCATGAAGAAATTATTAGAATTATTTGGAGACATATGTTCGGAAGAGACAGTGTCATTTGGAGAGATATGTTCATGAAGGAACAACTAGTAGCCTATTATTTGGAGAGATATGTTCGAGAATAAACAATTAATTTTATGTGGAGAGATATGTTCAAGAAGAATCAATCAGTATTGTTTGGAGGGATATGTTCAAGAAGAAACGATCAGTATTATTTAGAGAGATATGTCCATGAAGAAGCAATTACTATTATTTGAAGTGATATATTCCTAGAGAGAGACAATTAAAATTATTTGGAGAGATATTTTCATGATGAAACAATTAAAATTATTTGGAGGGATATGCTCTTGAAGAGACACTTCGAATTATTTGAAGAGATATGTTCATGAAGAAACAATAAAATTATTGGCAGAGATATGTTCATGAAGACACAATAAAATTATAGGGACAGATATGTTCATGAAGAAACAATTAAATTATTGGGAGAGATATGTTCATGAAGAAACAATTAAATTTATTTGGAGAGATGTTCTTGAAGAAACAATTAAAATTATTTGGAGAGAAATATTCATGATGAAATAATTAGTATTATTTGGAGAGATATTATCATGAAGAATCAATTAGAATTATTTGGATATACGTTTATGGACGAACATTTACTATTATTGGAAGAGATACGTGTATGAAGAAAAATAAAATTATTAGGAGAGATATGTTCATGAAGAACAAATAAAATTATTGGGAGAGATATGTACACGAAGAAACAATTGGTATTATTTGGATAGATATGTTCACGAAGAAACAATAATATTATTTTAAGAGATATGTTCATGAAGAAACAATAAAATTATTTGGAGAGATATGTTCATGAAGGAACAATTAGATTTATTTGATAGATATGTTCATAAAGAAAAATTGGTATTACTTGGATACATATGTTCACAAAGAAAGAATTCGTATTATTTGGAGAGAAATTGTTCATGAAGGAGAAATTAGTATTCTTTGCAGAGCTGTTAATGAAGAATAATTAGTATTATTTGCAGAGCTGTTAATGAAGAATAATTAGTATTATTTGCAGAGCTGTTAATGAAGGATAGTTAGTATTACTTGCAAAGCTGGTAATGAAGAATAATTAGTATTATTTGCAGAGCTGGTAATGAAGAATAGTTAGTATTATTGTTGTTCAGTCAAGTTATAACGAATTGTGTTTTAAGTGCTACCACGTATGTTGCTGTGTTAATATTTTTTAACAGATTTTCTCTTGTACAATTGTACTTGTAATTCTTGAATGTTGCATTTGTAATTCTCGAGAAGTTGTATTTGTATTTCCAGAATGTTGTACTTTTAATTATTGAATGTTGTACTTGTAATTCTCGAGCACTTGTACGGGGTACAATCGAATCAATTGTACGGGGTACTTTGATAAAATACCCCGTAAGTCATGTGGTTTTCATGTTTTATATTACTGAGGTTAGATTTTTAGTAAAATTATATTTCTAAAAAATTTGACATGCTTGTAGGCGACAAATAAACATTAACAAAATAATTACTGAAACTTCTGATTGAAAAAGTTCGAATTTACTTTTCACAGATTACACAGATTGTGAGTATCACATTATTATTGTAGTCGTGCAGTGTAGCCAATCTAAATTTAAAATAAAATGAAATTAAGGTACTTCAGTGAAACGGATCGAAACCTTCTGGAGTTATTTTTTAAACACTGGAGGCTTTTGATTAAAGAGAATATTTAATTGAAGAGCTCGAAATATCTCGGTAATAAATTTAAACCAATATCGTATATTTTTACTTTTACACCATCCCAAGGCTATAATTACACCTGAATACAACTTTACACATAAATATTGAAGTAAGCCGTAAGGAGGGGAGATATCCGTCCCTGAGGGAAAGGGTTGCGGGATTATTCACAGTTGGATATATGGCGATAGAAAAATAGAAAGTTGAAAACATGGAAATAACAATGCTGGACCTTTACAGTTAGAATATTTGGTGATAAATAACTTGAAATGGGTTTCAAATTAAAAAGGTTTAATTCCGTGCTCATATGATAGATGGTGGAACTTTACCTTCACATTTTGTTTTACTTATGAATAGGCTGTGGTCAATATGCGCAAGAATGAGAGGAGTGGATACTACTTAAAACCCTAAAACTCGTTTAAACAGTGAACTATGAAAGTAAAGTAATGGACAACTTTTGTAGGCTCTATTAGTAGTACATTGAAAATACAAAAATTTAACATGATTGACGTTAAATATAATTTCTTAATTTCAACGGATTTTGAAAATTAAAAATGCTAATTCTTGATGCTGATTGCGATGGTAAAACTGTATTTCTAAAATGGCAGGAGACAAAAATACTATATATTTTTTAAGATTTGAAATGATCGCCATTTTGGAACTATTGGTATAATTATACTACCTAACGAACTGTTCAGACTAAGAGACTATTCCCAACTACCACTTTGGGCTCCAATTTATGTAATTTAATTACCACCTCGTTTCGTTAGACGTCAATTTCTTTAGTAAAAGCCAAAGAGTTGGGTCTCCAGCTATTATTTAATACTTAACTATTAATGCACAAATTGGAACTTAAAGGAAATATTTTGTTTTTGTTGATAAAATATTCAATATCATATACACAATTCTTTTAATTATAAATTGATCCTCAAATTAATCAATTATTTTTACAATACAAAAAATAATAAATGATTTGTCTCGGAGTGGTTCTTTGATAATACTAAATGAGAACTTAGAAGATTATTGTTATTGTTCAATCAAATTAAATTATTTATTTTTAATAAGTAAATGTTCTAGTTTGTAACTATAACAACAAAAAATACAACGTTGCAATGTTAATTACCAAGATGATCACTGAATGAAGTAGCAACAAGCGTCTCGTTCAAAACCACAGTCAGAAAGCAGGTTTCTAATTCTTTGAAAACTTAGCTGTCATTCACGGTTGCAAAAAACTATTCAATTCCTGAACTTTTTAATTGAATTTGTGATTTTTTAAATTAGCGGTGCTCATGGCAAAAAAGGCTCTACGTGACTAAACTCAGATTTCAGTGCATTCCGTTACTTTTGTCCGTTACACCTGTCTTTAGGCACACCTGAATATTTTACAAAGTTTTGAAGACTAAATTTCTTTGCATAGTACACACATTTTTTTACATAAATTTCTAAATCTAGCTGCGATACCCGATACCAGTGTTTCGCGAATATGTTTAAATACTTACCAAAACAGAATTAGTTTTTTTAAGGGATAAAAGCGACAAATAAATTATTTTTGAAGCTTAGCTTCTTTAGCGGCGTTATTAGCACTTTTTTATGAGTAAAAAGCATTGGTTTCGCGTCACGCTCGAGCTGTATACGGTGAATCATCGCATAAATAGCATCACACATATAACTGAATAAATTTATAAACATGTATATAAATAAAAAACGTATATTTATTAATTGATTATTGATAATGAGAAAAATCTTCATATGACAGTTTAACTTTCTTTTAATAATCATTTCTTGGGGTTACGAATACCGACAGATATTAAAACTAGGCTAATGTTATTGATTTTAGTTTACAAATTATCAAATTTTTATTTTTGATACCACAGTTAATTTGATAGTCAAATATAAAATCCAAATGCACAAACTGTTTATTAGAGAATTAATGTTTTCAAGATCATATTTTCTAAATTTAACATTTTTAAAATTAATAAAAATGTCTTTCTTTTGTTATTTTGTTTTTCTCTCGCAAATTATAAAATGAAAAATCTATAGTCGAGTCAAAATAGTATTTTCTATTGAACTAATAATGTCTGTAAACTCATAATTAGGTACAAAAAATGAATTTGTTTATGTATCAATAATTCTACAATGTTATGAACATATATTATACTTTCTGTAACAATTAGTGTAAGCAAAGTTTCTGTTGGTTAGTCAAATAACTGCCACATTTTTTTAACTTTAAATGGTTTATGTAAGTTAATTTTGTAAAACCACTTTTATAACTCACACACGTCTTTGATTATTACCGTCCTGTAGTCATGAAAAGTAAATATCTTTAAAATTGACGTAAAGAACCTTTGGCGCGGTTGTAATAACTAAACTTAATTGATAGGAACACAAATGTTTAACTTTATTTGGCCAAAGTAATATTTCTCGGATTATGTACTTGCGTGTAAAATATTACAGAGAACGCAGGCAAGTTTTTACTAGCGTGAAAGTGCAGGTAGTTGAATTTGAAAGGCTTACTATGAAAGCATTACATATGCATGACGATGTCCAGAGGCTATGATGGTTTTTGTTTACAGAGCGTATGAATAATTTAACCCCACTTTGACCTGTGCCCGTGTAGAACACAAGAACAAGTAGTGTAATCATTGAAAGGTAGCTAGATAAATATCTTGCAGACAAATTTTATTAAATATTGACTCCGCTAAGGTAATTTTTCTAAAACGGTTTCTACACATAAATAAGTACAGGGATGTAGAACCTACTAATTACTAGTAAAATGGATCTTAAAACAATTTGCAATCTGTGCAATGTTGGGTTCACGTAATTGTATGTATTTAAAACTGAATTATTTTCTAGGTAAATATAGACATTACCATGACAACTAGTATTCGAGAAATGTGTTAATTGAAAATATATGTTTTTGTGAATTTATGGTGAAAAAATCTTGGGCGACAGAAAAATATTGACGTCATAGTGATTTTTCTAAAGTCGATGTTTTTATGTTATCACGTGGTAATAAATAAACTTTTTCCTAAATGAAGCACTGCAGTATTTCAAACAAAATAAATAAATAAATTTATTAACTAAATTGCAGTGTATATAAGCGCACAACAATCTTGGCTTTACTAAATCTGTTTTGATATTTTGAGATTACTTTGCGACGGCCTTCTTGCTCCGTAGTTTATCGTTAGTTACTGCCTTACTTAGGAAACAAAAAGTAAGATTAAAACTAATTTTTCACGCAGTCAAAAAACTTTTTTGACTTTCTTTCTCATCCCATAATATTACCTATTTTCAAAAAATTGCTACGGCAACAATTTTTGAGACCTCCAAGAAATTGTACATCATTTAATTCATGATAACTTATATTTTCAATAAAACATATTCTTGGATATTTTTATTAATGCTAATATCCAATAATAATACTTAAAGCACTTTATATATATATATATATATATGCAAAACGTTTACGTAATTTCATATTTCAAAAAAGTATTATATTACCCCAAACACATTGTTGCCGTGTTTCTTAAATCGTCAAATAGAATAATCGATGCACGCAGGTTTATTCCATTATTCGCTAACATGATGGAAGCAAATTTCCAAAAAGTAACTAAATTTAAATATTACATAGAAGCACATTTCATTTTATTTTACGAACATTTTCTATTTTACCAAAAAAATGAAAATAATGAAATTTCAACAAAATAGTCAAATAAATTGATTATTTGA